>JBAMIG010000008.1:8163655-8187113 GCA_037177335.1 Kiunga ballochi
CTGCAGTGTGTGTGTGTGTGCGTGTGTGTGTGTTTAAGTGACAAAGTGACTGTACAGAAGTCTGGTACCATTATTAAGAGACAAGGGTTGTGTTTTGAGTTTTTTTTTTTACTAATATAATTAAGTAACAATCATGACTGCACTTAGACTGAAGGGAATTCTACTGAATTATATTTCATGGAGTTTATCATGACATGACTGTTTATTTATCCAACAGAGTCTTTTGGTGTGTTGGACTTTGACTCTGCACAAGTCGTATTGATTTAATGGCCCAAAGAGTCACACAGACGGGAAAAGAATCAGAGACCTGATAGCAAGATTACTCCAAATATTCATACAAGCCATGCAAAAAATCTAAACTTAGAGGATGTTTGTTTACCTTTTAATACATTTTATATTATTTTGTACATTGAGAGTAAAAATGTAATAGAATCAGTTGATGAAAATTGTCTAGAAGCTTTATGGTGGTAAAAAGTCTGAGTCTGAGCTTTAAGAGCTGTTGTATCTGCCTGCTTGGAACTGACCCAGCCTTAATTAACCTTGATGGCCTTATGTATGATAAATGCAACACACATGCATTATTTTCACCTGCATATTTTATGGTTAACTCAGATCATATGCCAATATCATTCAGGTGGGGTTTTTGATCTTACTGTGGAAGCAAACTCAGAAAACTGGTGAAGTATTGTTTGCACTTTTAATATTCAGAGCAATGTATGAGTGTGACATATACAACTTGTGTCTGCACAGGCATGGCAGAGGCAGCAGCCTGCAGAAGGAATTGATTAAAACCTGTTTTTTTCTGTGCCAAAGTTACTATTTTCATTAATATCAGTCAGTTACGTTATTATTGTTGTAACTTTATTACATGCATATGCATTTCAAGTACTTTTTGGTTCCCCTTGTACTTTGGAGTGTGGAAAATATCACAGAACTCTTTCAAGAGAGGGAATCAATCAAAGTATGTTGAGAGAAATAACATTAACATGTCAAAATGCTAACCATCACATTATGCAAACCATCTTTCACATCTAAAAGGAAGAAAATAAGATCACAGTGGGCTAAAGAGAAGCAGTCATTGTGCATAAAGACAAAGGCCTAAAGGAAACATCCACTGATGATATCGGAATGATTCAATTCAGTTCAATAAATGTATTTGGTTTCCCTGCAATTCATAGTAAAGCCATCAAAATGCATTTTTATAGTTACAGTTCAGTTCAGTCCAGTTTTTTTTGTATTCCAGTTATGATCCAATTCAAACAAGTTTATTAGATGATCGAAATTAGCACAATTTCAAACTAACTCATAAAAAATAATGTCTCATTAAGGAAACCTGCAGATTGCATCAAGTGAACTTTCCCATTGAAGAGAACAGGGTGGAAGAATCTCAGAACCAGACTTGGGAAAGATGGCCTCTGGCCAAAACTGCCTGGAATCCTGGGTAAGTGTCAACAACCATAATAAAAGTATTCATATATGATATCTGCCCCCGTCATAATGGATGCTATCTCTCCTCATGCTTTCCCAGAAAGTTTGCCAGCTATCGAGTGTATGTAGCTCACATTGTTTACGAGAGATGAGATAAAACCCGACTAAACATATCCTCACTCATCAGATCTTGCAGCCGTCCAAAGTCTGAAAAGTCTTGTCTGGAAAAAAAGTTTTGACGAAGTTATGCACATATTTTGGTGACCACAGGTTGACATTACAAAGGTCAGTACGACGGATGTGAGTAAAAATATCACTGTTGGCCTTTTTAGGGTTACCCATGGCTACCATAGCTCCATTTGCTTTGTTTTGATTTTGCAATGTATTTAAAATGTTTTTTTCATGCAAAGTTTCTGACTAAGAAGCTCTCAGTTAACAAAAGTTTTTTTCTCAGCAAATTTGCTGATTTTAAAAAATTATAAATTGGGAAATGTGGACAGGGTGTACCACAGGATATTTCTTCCAAATTGTCCCACAGCCAGCATGGGGTCCCGGCTGCATGGAGCTTCAAGCTACTTTAAAAATGTGAATATTTGAGCCTTTTGTTTTCTTTCTATCCTGAATAATGACAAGAGACCTAACTGCTGCTTTTGTTGTCTAATTTTTGATCTGATCTTTGTATCACGAGACCTTGCTAATGCAAGACATTACGTTACTGGGTTTGATGGAGCAAATGTGAAGAGTGAAACCATGCGCATGACTCCAACTTGTCACATAGTCATGTGATAAATTACCTACACCCAGTGGAAAATAGTGTTTTAATGAGATTTAGATAACCAGAAATTTGACCCTTCTCTAAACAGTACCTGCTAATCAAGGTGGTGCAGAGTATTCTGCAAGTACAACAAGAATATTACATTATTTTTATTAATCTGTTCATAAAAAATGAATCGGAAATGTCCACCACCCTCTGACTCTGGCTCACTGAAGTTTGGTCCACTCTCCCTCTGATAATTGAAAATGTCAAATCATTCTTTTGTTAAAAAGTCATTGCTGGATTATTGTGGATTATACTGTGAATGGTCCTGAGGGAGTAAGGAACGTTAAACTGTAATAACGTCCCTACATGTTTCCCTTTTCGTCCAGAAAACCAACCAGCACATTTACTATGCATTGAGATTTGTTTGGCTTGTATAAATAATTTTAAATGGATTGCTTTCTTTAACTAGTTTTACTTTATTGTTTTCATTAGAAATCAAAGGGTCCTTGTTGCAAGTCCCACACTCAGGTCAAATATCTATTATCGCTTTCTGATCATTGTTGAATGTCCTTTGCACTTTTTTTGTGTGGTTGTTTGTTTTTGGCCTCAAACAGTTTTTGGGACAAATTTGAATGAAGGTTTTGTGATTTTAAAAACTACTAGGGAATGATTTCTTTTAAATAATTTGGGGAATCTAGCTTAACACCTTTTGCCCAATTTAAGGGGTCCACAATAAAGCTTTTGTATCATATACATACAAGCAATATGTCCTCATGTACATCTGATAGCACCTATCATTTTAATTATTATAAATTTGATTAAATTCTATAAATTTAAGTTGCAAAAAATAGAAAAGTTTACTGACCTTTGTCAGATGACTCATGACATGCTGTGAACATCAAGACCAAATGTGAATTTTCAAATGTTTCTTTGACCAATTAAAAGGAAGCATTTGCCCGTTACAGACAGGTAGAAAATGTCACACATGAATTGGATAAAGGTTATGTAAGAGTTGAATTTTTCACATGACTGCACCATGCAGACAATTACAAAAGTGTGTGAAGTTCCAGTATTTAATCACCGTCTGATGACTTACTATGGTCAGCTGAAAAGCATTAAAAAAGACAATAAATCAAGTTTTTGTTAAGATTGTCTGAAAGATAACCTAACTACCTCTTCATGCTAAACTAAATTCACTCAAAGTCACTGTTAAGTGGCAGCTGTATGAACGAATCAAGTTAAATGAAATGATATTGGTGTAAAATTTATCTACTAGAGACTCACCAAAGAGTTGTTATGTAGCATACTGGCCATGACCAAAAAGGAAAGGCTTCAGCTTCCATTTGACAGGGATTCAGAATAAACCGTATATAGCCTAAATATGAATAAATGGTTACCTATTTCTGTTTGGTAACAGACTAACATCTTAGAGCTGACCTAATATGTTTTATTAGGAATTAATCCAGTTGGATATGATTTACCAGATCTGATCTGATTAACTAGATATGCATAGTTGTGCAACATGATCAACAATGGTTTAATTTAATACATCAAGTAGGGTATAGGAAATTCAAAATAAGAAAAAGAAACTTCAAATTTGCTTGATTCTTGAATCTAAGAAGAAAACAATACAAATATGCAGATAAAAAACAAGAAACATTTCATTTTCCTGATGCGTATACTGTATATCAAACTTTGAAGAGGATGATTACATTCAGGTCCTATTTCATTCAATGCAGAGCATGCGAACGCTGCATGATCAGGGCGGATACGACGTGACGTCAAGCACATATTAACCAATAAGCAGCGTCTATTTTTCCAGCCTATGGTTGTACAGTAAATACTATGAGCTCTGCCTCCTTTTCTCTTGCTGCTGCGATGAAAGCAAAAGAGGCAATCTAGTCTGCCCCGTGGATGTGATATAAAATCGTTTGTCACCACAAAATATTTTAGTGCCAATACCCTGCTTGGTGGGCTCGCAGCTCTGAGTTGGTTTTGTCGAAGAAAGAGGTTTCCGGTGTTCAAGGGAAAGCAGAACAAGCTGATACACAGAAGGGGGTTTGTCGGCCCACTGCAGTCTGAATCGCCAGAGACTCGCCTGAACAGTCGTCGACGTCGTTTGTCTATCGACGTGCCTATCCGCTTGGAGGCAGAAATCTACGGGAAGGGACGGAACCGACCCAGTGTTTTGCTCCCTGCCGCAGCCCGAGGCGAGCTGCTAGGCAGAGCATGCTAAATAATGAGCCAAAGGGATACATTGGTTCATTTATTTGCTGGAGGGTAAGTCAGACAATGAAATCCATCATTTTATGATAGAATATGTGTGCAATTAGTCTTTTGTGTTTTTTAAAGTAAAATGTGTAGTCTAATACATTACAAAATAATAAGAAACTTATATGCAGCTCGTGCTTATCATCCTAGCAGTAATGGAGACGTCCATCAAGTCAAAGCAGTTTGTGTGCAACTTCCGGTTATTTTAAACACGTCTGTCGATCCTAAAATTATGAACACAATCATTTCTCGGCCAGCACATTATTAAAAAAAACTTGATCAGGATATATTTACATACATTTTATTAGCTGTATTTAATTTTCATCGAGTGTTTTCTCTAGTGGATGATTTTATTTTGAAGGCAAATGGAATTAATTTCCGGGCTTATTGCTGCGTTTTAACGATGACATACAGAGAATCGCTCGCGCAAGCCTGTCACTCCGATTCCATTTAATCACCTTGAAATGCCGACCTGTCGGTATAAGCTACTTTCTTTCTTTTTTTTTTGTATTTATTGCGGAGATAATTAAATGTTTGATGACCCTTTGTATGAAATGAATTTTTAGAGCAATTGCCCATTTTATAATGCCAGGGAAGCCCAGGCCCGCGAGCTTCGTGTCATTATTAGATTACAAATAAACGGCTACTTAGCATTACAACTCAACCTTAAACCCCATAATAGATTAACAATCCTCTCATCCAGACCATGTGCAGGCCTGGAAACGTGCTGTGTGTGGAAAATGTAAACACAAAGTAAAAATCGAACATATTTTATTGACCCAGCACGTCTGTGTTTTCCGTTTATTTGCGTCACCAAACTGCTGTCATTTCGATACCTGATCTAATCATCAGTACAACTCAATTGCTGTCTCTGTTATCAAGTATTTTAAACCAGAGTAGACTAAATTCATTACATTCTTGAATAGACTGTTTATTCCCAAGCAAAAAAGCCTCAGCTTTATGTAGCCTCTTCTGCCACTTGCACGTGCAGCAGCAACATATCCCTAAAAGTAGGCCAAGGGTCAACAGCAGCTGCAAGCATGAGTGTGGGTTGGTTTTTAAAAAAAGGTAAATATAGCTGATGTTACTCTAAAGAGACTTGTAACATGAGAACTTCACTGTTAGAATATCAACATAATATGCACCTAAAGCCACCACTTTTATATTTTAACCAACTTGTTTAGTCCTTATATGATTTGTCTATTGAAAAGTCATGAATAATAATATTAATAGTAAATAAATAAATAAAAACAAAAGTGTTGCTAATAGTCAGGCTATATTTTTAACCCCTTATAGCCTGATGCCATATATTTGATACGCACCATTTTGCTGAGACATTTTGCATCAGTTTATGGCAGAAACTTTGCTCAAAACCATGTTTTTCCTTTATATGAAACTGGTTTCCTGCAGCCTGCTAAATACTACAAAGAAGATTACATTATAATAATTTAGACCTAATACATGGCAATAAATGGTACATTTATGCAAAAAAAAAACTTTCTAGATTTGGTTAATGGGTTAAAATTTTTAGATTTTAAAAACTGAACTTTTAAGCCCAGTTGTTCTTAATTCAAGTGTTAAGGGGGTTAAAGGCCAAGAATCAGTGGACATCCATGTGTGCTAGCAGGTAAAGTCATTGTTTACAGATGACATCTGGTAGCCTTGAGCTTATCAGACCAATTCTCTCAATATATATATATATCATATCAGTAAAAGAGATACAGCACTATCTATTGAAATTATTGCTGTTTGTTAGTTTTTTGGAATTAGATTAGCATTTGTTTGTTTTAAATACTGACTAGTTCACAACCACAAGTTTCTTTGCTTCACCAGAGAGCAGCCAGATTTGTATGTACAGTGTGTAAGCTGAGTATAAATGGCACTTTGTTCATTTAGGTATGATGTTTTTCACTCTTTTTCCATTCATGAACATATTCTTCTTCTTTCCTGTCTTATTTTTTTTTTACCCCTCCATTTCTAGATGTGGTGGTACAGTGGGGGCCATTTTGACTTGTCCTCTAGAAGTGGTGAAGACCCGTCTACAGTCCTCCTCCATCACACTCTATGTATCTGAAGTCCAGCTCAGCACCGTCAACGGAGCCAGCGTTGCCCGTGTTTCTCCTCCAGGGCCCCTGCACTGTCTCAAGTAAGAAGACCATTACCAGATGTTTGTTTTTGGCTGACTTGGGGATATTTTTTAAAAAGTGGGATCAAATGTAAACTGTGGAGTGTGTTATGTGTGACCCAACCATATTCAATGATAGCATATAATTTTATTAAATGAAATTAATCAAGTTTGTAATAGTTGATTGATAAATCTTTTATATAAAATAATATAGATTTTCAATATTGTGTGGCTTTAATGCGAGTTGTGTACTATCTTTCACAAATTATTGCTCTTATCTGTGCTTGTAAATTAGTTAATTTGTTTTACAACTAGATGCCTGACTGTATATGAATATAGGTAATCCAGGAACTTGAAGGGTATTTATTGGACTTGAAGCACAAAGGTGGATTGAACTGGATTACCTGTTATTTGATGACATCATTGCCTCTTTTATTCGGCACTTGTGAGGGAAGAGAAAGTACCGGTAGCTCACTTAGAGATTTCAACAGGAACACTTTGGCTTTAGATGTCTTTTCTCATCTCTGGCATTCACAGATAGAATAACCCTGATACTTTTTTCAGGCAACTACTAGGAAAGCACAAACGTTAACATGAAATAGTTTCCCTTATTTGGAAAAAGGTTTAGTATATAATTTCATCTTCCCAACAATTGAAGGTTATCTATTTGAGATTGTAGTCTGTGATGTGTGATGTTTGTTAAAAATAAGTGATGCTTAGCTACAAAGCTCTACTCATACAGTGTTTAACATATTGCTGCTGTGTGGAATTTGTCTGTGCCTGAACTAAAATTTGTGCAAACTAAGAATGTTTTGCAGATTCATGCTACATAAAAAAATCCACTTGCTTTTTCTCCAAAATTTGTCTGACGCAACATCGGAGGGTACATTTACTTTTGCTTCATGAGGCCTGATCTACTGGGGTATAAATGAAATCCTGATTAGGCAGACTGTTTCAACAAAATGTGGAACATGCTGATAAGAGCCTGATTTGTTCCCACAACAATTTACTGGAATTAGCCTTTTTACATTGTTTGGACAAAAAGGACATTGTTCAAGTCTGAACGCTTCATCCGTTTGCTTTGTTGTTCTACGTTTTCTGCAGGATTTCATTTTGTAAGACGCCTGGTTTGATGTGATTTTGTTTTCATGTTCAACACTGGTTTTGTGCCAACATTAACCGTTGCTTGTGTTGTTCTTAAGATGGTGCACTATGAAAGAGCAGAGCAGGGCAAAGAGGAAAGATATCAAGTGAAAGGAAGGGAGATAGCTGACACATAAGCTAAAGTGGGTCAGCATGCAGTGAGGTGTAGACCTACATACTTGTTAGAGCAAAGGTGAAGGGTTTGAGTTTCATGACTGTGGGCAATGCATTCTTCACTCTGTTTATCCTCTAGGTGACCAACAGAAAGAGAGGTCAGAGCTCCTTTCTTTAGTTTAATTATAAGAGTTTATTTAAAATTCAATTCAGCTTAATCTGTAACAACACAACAAAGGCATCTCAGGTTTGAGCCCATTCATAATAAATATCCTAGCTAAGAAAGAAAACAACAGATTGCATTGAATCTTGACTTTTTGGGGAACCTCAAAGACAGTTTTTGGATGTCTTCTTTTCTTTTATAATGACATCATGCTTTTCTTTGGCATTGCAACTGGATGGCTTTGTTTGTGAAAATGTGCTTGCAGTGAAATCATCTTTGGAGTTAGTTTAGAGACAATCGGTGAACTTGGGAAGGAAAACATGTAAGCTGCCCCGATAACATCAGTATAAACACAGGCAGGGTGCAGACACATGTCGACCCATATACCTTAGTTTTGGCAGTATGCTAATAGTGACCCCCCTCTCCATAATGGCAAGTTGTGTCAAGTGTCTGGACATAGCCGTGTGCCTCATGGTGTCAAGTGTTCTGGCCTGTGTGGTTTGGGCTTCCACGCTGCACATGCAGTAACTCAAACCAACAATGAGTTTCAAATTAAAATTGTGTGACTTATTCAGTTTATTAGTTTTTTAGCTCATAAACAAGAATTTGAAGTGTTTATAGTATTTATCAGCCTCAACATTTGTAACATTTGCTCAAAGGTTCATTGAGTTAAAGGGTTGTCGTACATCTTTGTTTTGTAATGCATGAATATCATGAATGCTTGCTCTCTTTGCAGGCTTATTCTAGAAAAAGAGGGACCTCGCTCACTGTTCAGAGGACTCGGTCCCAACCTTGTGGGTGTGGCACCTTCCAGGTATGTAAAGGATTATCTGCAGTGTTTTTGGTGAGTCATGTAGCTTCTCTTGCTTGTCTTAACCTTTTGTCATTTTAAAGCAGAGGTTTTAAAGTGGTTAAACTACGTCTTAAGCAAGATTCAAAACTGTATCAGGAAGGAAAGTGTACAAAATGTTACATTGTGACTGAAAGATATTGCTGAATATCCTTTTAATGCTTGTTAAACTCTGCACATAACTCCTTTTTTACACGTGCCACATATAACCAATATAAAAAGTAGGACACTACAATCTCTCATGTATACACAGTACAGATTCAGCAAATACGACATAACTAAAAACAAAAACGTCTCTGCGTCATTTACTTGGTAACAGAGTTATGTTTAGGAATGTCGGATCAGGTTTTTTTTTAGCGTCTTGCTCAATCAGAACTTGGATATATTATACCAGAAGAAGCTGTGAAACTCAAAAATGTGTGTTTCACATTAATAGGTGGTCTGATGCTTATCCGGCTGGGTTCGTGTAGCAACTTGGATTCAATCAAAATATGAATGAAGCAGCATCACGCTCTGGCCAGCTGTGGCGGTTTAGTCATGTGACAGGAGCTTATAAATAGCGTCAATATTAAAGCAGTTGCATTTCTGCCCAATTTCCCCTCTCTGACCTGTCTACTTCTCCCTAGCTACCACTGTATCACATGACCACCTGCCGCCCTCTTCTCATTGGTCATGGTCTCGTCTTTGTATATGAGCCATAACTTCCCATATTTTGTGAGTGATGAAGTCCCTGCCTCCTCCTGCTCAGATGGCCAAATGTCCTTGAACTAGACATTGAATCTCACTTTTCTTCTGATGCTAAGACGTCTGCATTTCACTGATCGTGCTTACACACTGCCTTTGACCCAGGCTCAGTGTATTAATCCAGTGAGCTGTTGATCTGACGGCTCAGAACAGCTGTAGCACTCTGCTATATGTGGATGCTGTACCATGGTGACTGAACCTTATGATCTTGCCGGCATTGTCAAAAAGCATAGACATGGATTAAGTTCTGGCTCCACCAGTTCACCGCTTACTGTACTTTGTGTTCCTGCATTATAATTCTGAATGTTCAAAAGGTTCACATGGAATAAAATTAGCAGAGGGAGTTTTGCTTTGCTTGGCTACTTAGTTATTTTCTCTTGTTATAATTAGTTTGCAGCACTCAGATGATGAAAGCTACAAAAAAATGCTCTGATGCTAATGAGAGCACAATCCACCAGGCATGCTGCTGGCACTCATTAGCAACACACAAATAAACTGTGATGGCAGCAATTAGCAGCAGCGTCACTCCTGATGTTTGAGATGTGCGCACACACACATGTATGATTAAATTGTGCATGCAGAGGTCACTGGGTTTAATTCCTGTCTGTGGGAGTGCTCACTAAATCCTGTGATTTAGTTTATTTTATTGAATGAAGAGCAGCTAAGGTCATAGGAGGTAAATCTTTTATTAAGATTTTCTCTCTGACTCTGACATTCACACAAGCACACACACTAATTCTTTTGTGTGAAAGCTTACCGCTGCTCTATTGTCTCTGCCGTGTAGTAAAGCAACATTTAATTTATGCTTTTATGTTTTGCTAATTACTATAATATAGTTCATAATTATCCTCCCAACATATCTTTACTCTTAATTCCTGGTCTGGCTTTAGTTTATTTTCTAGTTTAGAGCTCAGGTAGCCTTTATTTGACAGTGTAATGGGAGGAAAGGGGTGAGACGGAGTTGGGTAACATGTAGGACTCTGGCTATACATAGAGCTGGCTGCTTAGATGTTTGACCTACATTGCGCCTCAATTTTAGTTTCCTGATCATTAGTTATTAGCAGAGCTCATAATTTTGACTGGCTGACATTTTTGAGCTAGTCAAACTGGTATTAAAGCCCTGATGATGATAGCTTTACCTAACTGGTGTTAAGTTCGAGTCCTGGCTAATATTATCCCATGTGCTCTTTGTCATATCTTTATTTTTCCCCTCCCTGCAGGGCGATCTATTTTGCTGCCTATTCAACAGCTAAAGAGAAGCTGAATGGAGTGCTGGAGCCGGACTCGACCCAGGTCCACATGGTGTCTGCTGGGATGGCAGGTAATGATGGCTGTCTCTCCTCCTCCCTTCGCTCTGTCTATTAGTATCTGTTTGATCTGCCTGTATGACAGTCCGTCAGTCTGCCTGGGCAGTGTATCTCACTGATGGGTTGTATTTTCTCATTGTCTTCATTAGACAGATTTCTCTTTTTCTTTATCTTTTCCTAGTTTTACTTTCACAGTTTGAATTGCCCCCAGGCACACCCCTTCCCTCATACCCTGAAGCACGCTAAAGCTAAATAATAATGTGTGATAATTAGGCATTATCTAGCTGTTTCATGTGTAGAAATATATTAAATAGAAAAAATATTGATTTATCAGAAAGCACAATTTAAGACTCTCAGGATCAAACTGAAAATGAGCACACACAGCGCACATGCAAGTTTCATTACTCGGACCCCACCAGTAGTTTCCAAACATGACGCAGCATCTTATCTGTCCATGCTTTAAATAGTCCACATATATAATAGAGGGGACACAGTCTAATATCAGCAGTGTCATATTTTCATCTAATTTAAGCAGATAAGATGCAACACTCAGCTAGAACTGTTAACTGCTGCAATTAACATCCCTGTACATTACAGTAGATGTTTTCACTGAGATGGGGAGATTAGAAACAACAAAAAACCTTTATGGTCCTCAAAGTTTAGGTTGTGCTTTCCTCTTTCCCAGCCTCTTGTCCTCCTCTTAATTCCCCCCTCCTTGCCCTGTTTACCTTAACTTTTATTAATTTTTTTTTGTTTGAGACCTCTCCAGAGGACTATAAATGGTTTAACATCCCAGTTGTGACTTAAACAGTGTGGTCTGGGCCCCCTTCTTTGCTCTGTGTGTATAGAGAAGAGAACACGGCCCACAAAGGTCAACCGGGGCCCCTGGCACTCAGGCGGACGCGTCAGGTAGCACCCCATTTCTTTACACTGGTATGATGAAAACCATGGTGTTTTTTTTTATGACTATTAAAGTTCATAATGGTTATCCATTTTTAATGATATTACCATTACTTATGGTGTCGTTCTTGTAGCTGGTATGTTAGTTTTACGCCCTTTATAATAGGGTTTTGCTACTGTTTAGTCATACCACAAATCTCCCTATTCCTCCTTAGCTTGTTCCTTCAACACAGTAAAATAATTATGAACACTTGTGTATTTTTTTTGTCAGCACAACAGAAATGCTAACCTTGTCACTGGCACAGCAGGATGCACTGTGTTTCATTTTTGTCTTGTCACCATTCATCATCACTATTAGCGCTACAGGCATTTTTTCTCAGTGTGAAATGATATTAAGCTAAAGGACTGGTAAAAGCTCTGCAATTAATATGTGAATAGACTTACTGAGGCAGCTGCATGCATATTATTTATACCCCGACACACACCACAAACTCTACACTAGATTTTTTTTCCTCTAAAGTATCTTGGTCACACCTATGTGTAATTGTACTGCACTAAGTACGCCGTTATTCCATAGGTAGACATAATTCCTGCTTCTTGTGAGCACATTTACCACAGTTTCCACAAGCTTTTCAGCACTGAGCATCAACTGAGGGTGACGAATTATGCGACTGTATGGTTGAATTTAATCCTGATGCAGGGTAATTGCTTCCAGTTTTACAAACTAACTTTGTGGAGTCCTGCCCCATATATCCTCCCCTGCTTTTAATTCAGGGCGTCCTTGCAATTGGCGGAGAAGTGCTAGTCCCACTCACTGCTTCATTTTCCAAGTGAAGCAAGTTTCTGTCTCTGAATGTAGGTCAAACCCCTCTGGAGCAGTTGCACAAACAATATGCGTCTATAGAAGGATTATAACACATGGCATGCAGCAGCATGTCTAAACCCACATACTTGTCTTCACTAAACTTTAAACAGTATTTGCTCTGTTTGGATGAATTGTATGTAGTTATGATTCAAGATTCAAACAACTATATATCAGTCCCTCAGTGGGGCCATTTCTTTCCAGTACAGCCGCACCAAGATTACAACATACACCACATGTACCGACATGTACAAGCTGTGCACTTTTGCAGATTGGGGTAGAAATACTGCACAATGGAAATGTCTGAGGAGAGAAATAAGCTAAGTATTCTGTTTGGCATAAGTCCATATGCAAACTGGTATACTTAAAAAAAATACCTCAACATTGAAGCATATGTAAAGACAGTTTGTGTGGCATTGGGTTGGGGGAGTGCGAATCACCAGTAGGACCACAAACTAAAATGCGATGAATGTACTGTAGATAAAAAGGAAGATGGGTTTACATCATGCTATTTCATGGAGTTTTTGTCCAACCCAGCAAAAAAAAAACACAGACATGCATGAAAACATCTATATTAAAAAAAGCATGTTATATACTCAGTTAATTAGGTATATTTTAGAATTTTACTCTATTAAGTGAAACTGTATGAAAGAGAGACACAAGGTCACCATATTACAGTAAAAATGTAAGTTTTCACTTCATAGAGGCACAGACGGTCTAACATCTCTCATGTCCACGTGCAACATTGTGTCATTCCCGTCTTTTCTTTTCACCTGTTCAGGTTGATGGAGGCGGGTATTTGGGGCAGACTGTGGTCACATTTGTTCCATCTCCATTCGCTCATTGATCTTTTTCACATTTACCATCATTATCCAACTCTTTCTCACACATAAAGGCAAGGTTAGCATTTCCACCAGCCTCACTGCATTTGTAGTTTAGCGTTTTGATCTCTATCTTGTCCTGCTAAATAGATGTAAAGCAGATATAAAGATTATAAAGAATACCTCCATAGTTTTCTGCCTTGTTTTTAGTTTCTTTTTCTGTTTTTTGCCCTGAGCTTGAGGGACAGCTGGAGTTTCGAACGAGTTGGCTTCTGCTCATTTTCCTTTTTATCCAGCTGATAAAGTGAAAGTTAAATGTGTAAAGATTTAATTAAACTCGGTGGAGTAAGTAGAATATGTGGAGGGTATAAGTTTGGGGTTTAAAGAAAGATGGGTGGAGGGGGCTCACTCCCTCACCTCCCATCTCTTCTCCATCTTCTTGATCAGGGAGTGGGATGGGGAGGGTGGTTGGTTGGTGGGGTTTGGGGTGGATGTGACTGCTGCTTGTGTGTGACTGTGGTACAGAAAAGCCTGTGTCTATTTTAGGGCTTTACTGTAAAGCTTTCACCCCTGCGTGATTGGGTGGGAGACCCCCGCCATCTGAGCCCCCCATATCTGCAGGCTTCTAGCTGCAGCGGGGAGGAGCTGGAGGAGCTTTGCCCCTCCCTCGTGAGTACACGCCATAGATGCTACTTCATTCTACTTCTTCTTCTCTTGTTCTTCTCTTCAGCAGACCTGTGTAATCCTCATCCTCACGCAGCTGCCTTCACTTAGGTCTCTGCACTGATACACTAGATGTGTCTGTGTTAGACTCATCCTGGTTGTAGCCATTTCCTGCAGATGGCCATCTTTTATTCCTCACTTTTTTTTATTTATTGCAAACTTTACAGATAATTTCTTTCATTTCTTTATGAGAGAAAAACTTGTTAGTTTGTTAGACCATATACCTCGTTTAGTATTATTATGTAGTCTCTACCTACCAAACACGTTATATAAATGTAAATGCTCGTTTAGCTGATTGGATTGATTCTGATTGGATCTGTGACCTGATTATCGACCGACTTTTGGTTTTTCAGATTGAGTGTAGCTGTGTAAGCAGAAAGCTAAATGGTGGTTTTCTTACCACCATTAGCAGTAAAAGCTGTGCTACATCCTTATCAGACACTTTGAATAATTGAAGAATATCCTCTGGACACAATTTTGTTTTCTGTACTTTAGATGCTCACTGTGCCAACATTAGGCCCACAGCCTGGCTGTGGAGCATTACCAGTGAACCACTGGTTCATGCATTGGCATTGAATAGACATGCAGACTAATAACCAGCATGCATTTAGCTCACCTGTAAAACCAGTTGTTTTGGTCAGATTATGTGTATTTTGGGAGTAAAAATGTTTGTATTTTCCTTTTTAGACCAGAATTTCTCATCAATATGAAGATAAATTGTACAGCAGAGCGAAACATTTAGCTGCTGATCGGCTTCAGTTTGTTTAAAAACCAAGATTAAAACGTGAAGCTTTTGCTTTCATGTTTGTTCAGACACATCAGCAACACACACACCGTTTACATTCATCTGAGTATTTCACATGAAGGAGCATGCCTTTTTGTGTCTCATTGAATGATTTCCCCAATTTTAATGTAATCGATATAGATACCGTCTGCATTGATCTATATCATTGTTAGAAGAATTGGAGTCAAATAAAAGCCAAAGCCAATTGATCCTGTTTTGTGAAGTGCTTTCTCTCTGTCTTACATATTTAGTGTAGCTTATTTTGATTGATCTGAGTGTGTAGGTAAATCTCTAAATCTTTAACTTCTTTTAACTTTCTCAGGGTTCACCGCCATCACGGCCACCAATCCCATCTGGCTGATAAAGACCCGCCTGCAGCTAGACTCCAGGTGAGGAAGCTCAAACTGTTCTACGTCAAGACGTTTGGTGTCTTTTTGAAGCGTTCGGTGAAAACAAATCCCCTTTTCATCACAGAAACCGTGGCGAGCGACGTATGAATGCCTTTGAGTGTGTGCGGCGGGTGTACCAGATGGACGGCCTGCGAGGTTTCTACAGAGGAATGTCGGCCTCATACGCTGGCATCTCTGAGACTGTTATCCACTTTGTCATCTATGAAAGCATCAAACGTAAACTGCTGGAGTCCAAAGCTCACGCGAGCATGGACGAAGAGGACGAGTCTGTCAAAGATGCCTCGGACTTTGTGGGCATGATGCTGGCAGCGGCGACCTCCAAGACATGTGCCACCTCAATTGCATATCCTCATGGTAAACATCTGTCCACTTATTACTATGAGTAAAGGAAAGTACTTTCACAGCAGTGTATTTTATACAATCTTCTTTCTCCTCTGAAATTGCAGAAGTTATCCGCACACGACTACGAGAAGAAGGCAGCAAGTACCGCTCCTTCTTTCAAACTCTACTGACGGTACCCAAAGAGGAGGGATACCGGGCGCTATACCGCGGCCTGACCACCCACCTGGTCAGACAGATTCCCAACACTGCTATCATGATGTGCACCTACGAGGTGGTGGTTTACCTGCTTGGTCGTTAGCCAACCGTGAATGTCTCCTTTTCTGTTAGCAGAAGGGAGACATTCAGTAAAGAACTGCAAAAGATGCCATTTGGCTGGAAATGGTTGGAAGGAAATGTTTAAAAATGAAGACCAAAGGAAACCTGAAGATACTCTAAGTGGACCAGAAAAGATGAAGCAACAAGAGGGCAGAAGAGCTGTTTGGTACATATCGGTATCATCTCCTCCAGTTTGCTGGAGCATGCAGAGGGTGTCCCAGCTCAAAGAAGAGGTAGTGTGGTTGAGAGAGAGAAGGAGGATGAGGAGGATGCGGCACTGGCAGGAAACGCAGATCAGAGAATCAAAGCTATCATATTATCAGAATTTAGTGGCCTTAAAAGGGTTTAGTTTGCATAGATATGGTGTGGTTTAGACATTGAAAGGGTGGAGAGGATGTTTGGAGGCAACTAAACTTGACAAGACAAATGAGAGCTTCATGCAGGTCTGTTTTTCATGCTGCTTTGCATCATTTGTCTGGTCCAGCCTGTTCTGCCTCAGTGCTGACAGATTACTGTGCGATTTAAGGAATGTTCAATCAAGGGGGGGGGATGTCAGAGGGAACTTGCATGTGAGACAAAGATGTATATTTTTCCAGTCACCTGACCTGCTCTTGTTTGCACTACAGAAAGTGTTACTTCAAGCATTCTCCTCTGAACACTGCAGTCAGACCCGTGGATGGCCCGCACTGTGTTCACTGGTGGAATACAATGGAAATGCAGTGAGCTTGTGATGGCCTTGCACATTTGCCTCAAACACTCGACAGAAAGGTTTAGGTTACAGCTGACATCTCGGCGGTATGTCATTTCTTTCCAGTGCCTGGCGGTGACGGGGTTTGGCTGAAGTTGGCCTTCAGGTTGAAAAAAGATGGCCGCCGAGGCCAGCTTCCGCTCAGCCTACGGTCACCGCTCAGGAGTGGGAAAAAATACAAGACCAACGTGTCTTCTAAGATGTGAAGAGTTTTTCTCGCTTATAGCCCGTTTTTACACGAGTGTGTGTGTGTGTTTGTTTGTTTTGTGTGTGTGTGTGTGTGTTTTAACAAGTTGGATGATGTAGCTGTGTTAAAGAATGCGTGTCTACTGTCGGTCTGTTTGTGTGCCTGCATGTATAATAAATATATACTCCAGATTTCCATCCTATTGCAAGAAACTGCGGTTCAGAGCGTGAAGAGGCTCCAGTGCGATACTGGGAGCTTCAACTCCCTCTCTCATGCTAGTTCTTCTTTCCAGTGGCTTCCAACCGATCTGATAACGTGCACTTTTGTGGCCTTTTCGGGCTTGTGCTTTGCTTTTTTTCTTAAATGTGTGGACAGATTAAACGTGTACATTGTAAAAGGAAAAATTGGTTATTACTGTATTTCATAATGGTATTTTGTGTAACTGTTCTTAGAGCAGATGTGTGTACAGCTTAGTTTGCAGTTGTGAAGGAAGTCCACCTGTTTGTAAATAATAGTGTATATCAATGTAAATGAGTTTTCCCTTCTCATTGTGATGCAAGTTTGCATTTGCAAAGGTTGTTTTTCATTTGTGCAATTAAACATGGGTTAACAGTTTACTGACTAATATAAACAAAAGACATGTTTTCTTTTTATTTGTGCGTCTCAGGACGGCTGTGAAAACATGAAAGTCAATAGACGTGTAAACAGAAGGATTTGACTCTGAGTCTCAGTTCTCTTAAAAGCAGGAACCCGTTCAGCAGGGTGTGAATGTTTCTTTACCTTGTGTCAGCATTTTGTCAACTTGTTTGAAATATTTTACATTTGAGAATTGATCTGGAACCGTGTTTCGGACACAACAGGATATCAGAGGTTTTGAAATGGAAAAACGAAAAGCAAGTTATCTGTTCAGATTTTTCCTTCTGGAAAATTTTTCCCGTTAATTCAGTCCTCTTTCCATTTTCTCAGTCCAACATGGATCCATCAAATAATTGAAAGGATATACATTTCATTTTTAAAAAATGTAATTTAGTGACAGAAAAGATGGCACATTTAGTGTTTTCCACTGTTTCTGTCATTTCAGTGGAAAAATAAGGTGCAACTTCTCAAACTTGGTGCCCAACTTTTTGCCAAAAGGTTTTTTTTTTTTAAAAAAGGAAGTTGTTCACTCATTTAATGTTTGCTGTAAAACACTAAAAGCTTTTCATGTGTCTCCAAATGATTTGTTGCAGTATTACTTGAGTTCAGATAAATGTGACGTGACAGAAACTGGACAAACGGTGCAAACATCTTTACAGTTTACCTCTCATCTCAGTGTCTAAGTCGCCGTCTTTGCACTGCACACTTTGGAAAGGTTTCATCCTAAAACAGGTTGAATGATTACTTGTTTCTGTCAACTTACTCAATGATGTATTTGTTTTTGTCTGTTTATTTTTTTTTAAACACAAAAATAAATAAATGCAATCACAATGATTTGGTTATTTGTGTTTTATACCTAATTGCTGGGATAAAACATGATTGATTGAAACTCAATAAAAGGTATATAGTTTTTGATTCAAGGTTTCTTTAAACATAAATGCACCAGAGTTGCTTTGTGAAATAAAGCAGAGCAGAAACCTGAATGACTGAACTTAGACAGAACTGTCAAAATGTTCCCTACCAGACACTGTGTATAGTCCCAAAGAGGAATCATGAGAAATATCTAGTTTCTAAGATTGGTTATATCATCTTTTAAATCTGCATTTAACTTAAATCTATAAAAGGATGAACAGCCACACAAGAAACAGCATAGAAAGTAGGACTTATGCAGCATGAAGGCACAGTTCAATAAGATCTATTAGTTAAAAAAAAGGAAAACTGGAAAATTATCTCCAGTAATAAATATTTATTCGTTGGTGGTGTAGTTTTAAGGCACACGTACAAACACTCAGACAATGAGGGGGCAATGAACCATTTGTAATTACCCGCAAAGGCCGCCAGGTGGAGACAATTCCTCATTTAACATCAACATAAACAAATAAATTTATTTTGAAGTACAGTAGTTTGTTTAATGCACTCAGTGGTGAGAGATTCCTACTTAAGTGCAAATTTCCTGTTGGCCAACTTCTCTTTTCTGGTCTATATATATATATATATATATATATATATATATATATATATGTTTAATTTATCCTGTGTGTCAGAGGGACCGCGACCCTGTTTGGGAAAAAGCGACAATGGATGGATGGTGTCAGAGGGAAAGAGGGAGGAAAATCGCATAAGATATTAACCAATTGTTGGTATTGATTTTGCAATCCAGCTTGTTGTGATGTTTACAACAAATAACACATGGCCACGGTTAGAATTAAATACAATCAATCCATTTTCTGTTTTACTCAGAAAGAATAGCCAGAACTGCAATCAAGCAGTTGGCTGACTCTTGTGGTTAAACATCGCGATCGACTTTGCGTTAACAGCTTGCAGATTGGTTCAGCTGTAAAATTAAGCTAAAACCACAATCAAAAACACACACTCAGCATGGGGGCGGTGATGCCTTCACGTACTGATGGAATCCTTGAGACGATGTTACTATGCATAGGATACTTTTTTACTGAATTTACTATCAGAAACTCCCATGCCTCTCTCAAGATTTTAAAAGTCTTTTAAGGTTTACCTGGATAACACAACAAAAGTCATGAAAGGCGGTATGGAAAGAAAAGCAGTGAATAGAAGATGTGGTCAACAAATGTTATTGTCTTTGGAACAGCTTAGAGTAGCGGTAGTTGTAGGCCTACCTCTGGTGAAAGGTGATCTGAAAGAAGCTGACGTTGCAATAGAAGTAAGAAGATAAAGGCTGGGAGTCAGTTTACATGCTGAGTGGAAAATTTACTTAAGACTGACACCTCAGAATGGATTTAACTTTAGCTGTAAAGTGATATGCAAGGCTGTGTCAGCTGTGGCAAAAGCAGCAAAACTGTTACTTTCCTTTATATATAACATGTATGCAAGCATAGAGGGGAGTTGAGGGTAAGCTGTTTTGTTGTTAAAATATATTAAAATGATTAAATTGGTGATGAAGTACTGACACATTACATTTTAAAAACATATGCAAGACATTTACAAATAAATAGATATACCCGAAAATCCCGTTTTTTTTAAACATTCTCTATGGTGATCAGTAGAGATAACATTTATATGAATTTGATGCTCTAAAAGCATCTTTGGTAATAAATCCAAGTGCACTTAATTTAAAAAAATTAAGATCAGAGGCAGAATATAAATTAAGCTACTATAATTTAAGATAGACTACACTGCAGAATAAACAGAATAAACTGCTTTTGTTCCAGCTGAATATATTTACATTTTACAGTTAGACTTAGGCAAAGTGTTAACAAACTACAGAGAAAAAAAAAACATCACATCACTTGGAAAGGGTTTTTTGAAAAAAAAAAAAAATGACAAGATATTACAGAACATAATAATTTTGACCAGAGAAAAAAGGAACACTTTTATACATCTCTTTCCGCATTTAGACACAATTGCCTATAAAACAGCTACTTGTAGTCAGGCTTCCCCTGACTATGTGCTGAAGTGCCCTTGGGCAAGACACTGAACCCCAACTGTGAGTGTGTGTGTGAGGGCTGTGGCTACATAGTGTAAAGCACTTTGAATGGTCGCTAAGACTGGAAAAACTATATAAGTATAAATCCATTTATGAGTCCATCCAACTCTGCACGTTCATCTCATAGGTATGCTTTCAGAAGAGAGACATGTATGATTAGTACTTGAACGCACCATCGCGCTGTGCACCAATAGAGACAGAGCAGAACGCTGCGATGTGGTGGAATCAACCAATCAGAACTCGTTCTGTGGAGTAAGCGAACACTCAGCATCGGTTGCCTGGATGTTTGGAGCTGCAGCTTGCTGCAACACAAAGAAACCCTCCGTACCTTGGCGGAACATTTATAACAGGACGGGAATAACGTCATTGTCAACCGTAGAAAAAAGGAGAGGGATTGGCTCTGGCAATCTGAAAAAAAGAATCCTTCAAACAAAGTGTCGTTTGGTAACGAGGAGAGTTTCTGTTTGGTAAGTGCTTCTGTGTTTACACCGGATGAACATCCTACGTTGTTCATTGCTCTGAGCCGTGCGACTGAATCTAATGTTTTCATTTAAAAAAGTACCCCTAGTTGAGTTTGGAGCTATGTTTGCGTTTACATTTCCAACTCGAGAAAACAAATATTCGCTCGCCACTGAAGTTTCCTGTCGGTCTGAGACCTATTGGCATGGTGTAGATGTCCGCCAAAGTTATGTTTGCAGCTCACAGTACAGTTACGTGAGCGTGCACGAATTCACGTGCCTACCTGCATCATGTAGTCCAGGTTATACTCTGATGACCTCATTGCACCTGTCACCAAGGTGTGAGCACAGAATATATATCCATCCATCCATCCATGCATTATCCATCCATCCCCTCCTTCCCCTTTTAAAATTAGTATATTTCCTTCCTGTTAAAGCAACTTTTTTTGCCATACTTGATGAACAATGAGCTCTTTCAATAGCATCACTCTGACATTAACTAAACTTGGGTGCATAAGGTGACAAGGACATGCAAGATGAACAGCATATGTGAGAGATAGAAGGGAAGGAGAGAAAACAGGAGTAGCTGTTGATGGAGTGTACAAAGGGAGCAAAGGAGGTGCCGGTTAAGGAGAGAAGACAAGGATCTGTTAAGTTTACAGGGGAGTGTGAAGAAAAAGACCCGCATGCGGTGCAGCATGTCTTCATTTGTGCTTGCACGTGATGGGCAGAGTGAATCTGCCTGCTGATAGATGACCTGTCAACATGGATGTGGGGGTTGGGGTGTCGAGGGAGATGGAAGGATGAAGAGATGGAGAAGGAGGTGGGGACATGTTTGTGACAGGGGGTCATTTATCTGTCTGCTGGGTTTGACGTGGAGCTGTTCTCCAGCGTATTGCCATTTTCCCCCCTGTATTCTGTTCGTGCCTTTCCACTTCCTGTTATTCTCCTGCTTCCATGATACGTTTTGAGGTTCTGCTCAAATGTTTCTGTCTTATTTCTTGTGCACTTTCTCCTCACAACTCTGTCTCCCATTTTGACCCTTCTCATTTTTGTCTCTTGAACTTTGATGGTGTTTGTTTACAGGTTACATGCTCCAGCGTCCTTCCACCTCAACACACCAGCTTATTATTACTTTCTCAGATGCCGGCTTATCTGTTCAACCTGATGTCTGAAGCGTGCTGTGTGTTACTTCTTCTGCATCTAACATCTGGTTTTTTTTCCATTTCTTTTTTTTACCTACCTCCACAAAGTGCTTCAGTTGTGTGTTTAGGTGAATTTAGGATGTATATGAGGATCGGGAGACGGTGTTCCGACTAATTTAGACATTTGCTAATGTGTTTTTAGCAAATGCTTTTCATGTGGAAGAAAACCGTAGAAACTTTTGTTTCATAGAACATAAAAATGTACTATAAAGCTGTGACGCCACCGGTGTATAGACATGCTATTTTCTGCAAGCCTGAAGCCTCATTGTTCCCTGAAACCCTAAATATTTTCAGGTTTCACAGACAGGTGGGGCCTTTTTCTTTGTTATTTCATCAGTTAAGCTGCTAAAGTTAATACCAAATGTGGAATTTGCATTTGAGTCAAAACCATCATGTAATGGTGAACCAGATGATTAAATATTTAGAAATTTTAACTTTTATTAAATTATTAGAATGCTTCTGGAACTGCAGGTCGCGTCCACTCAGAGACTATTCGCGTCCACTTTGAGACTGTTTGCGTCCTTTGTGCCTGTCTGTCGGGGCAGCGACCAGTCTGAGAGTGGACGCGACCAGTCTCGAAGTGGACTGCACTCCTGGAATAGTTTATTTAATAAAGCATTCTGAAAGATCCGGATATATGCATTTATCATTAGCAAGCAAATTCTAAATATTTAATAAAGATCTAGCAATGTGTATCCATCATTAAAAAAGCAGGGGAAGCGATTATTAAACGTCTTGAAGGTGGTTGTAGCCTCTCTGCGGCCAATCCGGGACTGGACGCGACCAGTCCGAGAGTGGACGTGACCACTTTCACAGACTGGCTGCAGCCACAACCACAAAAGGATCTCGGCGCTGCTGCAATCAGTTGCGCTCCTCAATTTGAATACTTGGGAAAAACTGCGTTTCCCCACTCAGCACAGTGGGAATGGAACAATTTACAGAAAGAACTTGAAATAGAAACACTTGTGTCCATTAATAAATTCAAAAGTGCCATAAAGAATGTGGTGGTGGAAAAATGTGTTTGTTTTTGTTAGATGTTTTTATATTTGTTGTTTTAATATGTATATGTAATTTGTTATAATATGTAATTCAAGTCAAGTCTTTATTAATAATCCAACATGGAGAAAGTTCCCTGTTACAGCAGCTCCAGAAGAATATAAAAACAAGTTAAAAAATAAAAAGTACAATTAAATAAAAGAA
>JBAMIG010000008.1:8206631-8218224 GCA_037177335.1 Kiunga ballochi
CTAACTTCATCAGATCACACATACACACACACACACACACACACACACACACACACACACACACACACACACACACATAAAAATATCTGAAAAAATGCCTTTCATTTTAAAACAAATATAGGAAAATATCTCTATAATAAACAGATCTACAGATAATGTTATTTAAAATACTTTAAGCAACATCTCTTGTCTACAACATGTTATAGTGTTTTTAAATTGTTAAATGTTTTTGTTTATACTCTTAATTAATAAGCATTCAAATCTGACAGTAAACCAGACAGAGATTAACCAGTGAAAACCTCAGTCTGATCATGCAGCAGCGGTGATCTTCTCTCGCTCTGACTGCAGATTTAAGCTAAATGCCGCATTAGGACCAAGCAGAAACGTCCATTAGAAAAAAGTGAAGCCAGTTCGTAAGAGCCAAAAATTGCAGTTCACCCCTCAAAGCCAGCGAATAAAGCCAGTAAGCTTTTGTAGATGCGAGTTAGCGCGGTTAGCTTTTAGCTGCAGATAGCTCAGAGTTTGTTAAACCTTCATCCTCCATCCCCGTGATCACAACCCCCTTCCCAGCTTCACCTATTTGCCCATTTTGTTATTTTTTGGGAGCAACGGCTGCAGAGATGGCGACGGTAGGAAGCGTCCAATGAGCTTCACTTTTCCTTTTCAGAAACCTAATGGGAGGCTCCGCCCATCCTTTACATACCGTCCATGGTGAAGACAGAGCTTCTTGTGTGTTCGTATAGACGGGGGATTGGCTTGACTAAAAAATCTCAAATTACCGGGAAAAGTGGCTCGACTTGTTTATAATTCTTTTCTTTTAATAGGGTCACTAGTAAGGTCTCAAAAACTACTAAGTGCCAAAGTTGCAAAGTTGATATCTACTTTGTACATCAAGTGTTTCTGGAACTTATAAATGTTCTATGATTAAAGAGGCTAAATTTAATTCTTTAATGTTTTTGTAATAAATTAATCCCAATTAAGGTGTTAAGTCCAAACCTTAATCTTAAGTAAACTTAAGTTTGACAAATACCATCAGCTTCAGACTTGTCAGGGCTTGATGTGAAACTAAAGTAATTTCTCATACAATGAAATATCTGTCAATCCGTTTGAAGATATCATAAACCAGAAACCCCTTTAAACATTTAAAAAAGAGTAAGGGCTTATTTTAGGAAGACAGCAATGTGCCAATCTGCTTTAAGATGTGAACACGACTCTGCAGAAACCTCTAATTGTTGCTATTTGGCTCTTTGCGGTTTGGACATTTATCAGATATTCAGTTTGTGATAATATCTCACAATTTATCATACTTTCACAATACATACACAGATTTAATCTATAAAACCTCAAAGCAATAAATCAAGAAGAGAATATACAAAAAATAGAGTATGAAGGGTTTCCTTATTGAACTATTTTGACTTAAAGCTTTTAACAACACAAATGTAAATGTAACATGAACATTACCGTAAATAAGATCTAATCCTAATCCTTTGTTGAGAATCTGTAGAAAGGTAGCCGTTTGATGTCTGAAATCCACAGTTGCCTCCAAAAATGAGTATATCCTTTGTGAACCAATAGTAGATCTTGTATAATGTATTTCACTGGCCTTGCTGCCTTTCGTTTTGTTTTTAGAGAGGAAAATGTGACTCTGTCCAGGTAAGATCATTTATAAAACTTTGTGTAGAATCTCTACTAGAATTGTGCTTATGCACAAAAACAAAAAAAGTTGCTGCGCAAAGTTAAAAGTCTGATTTACAAAACTTTGCACAGATTCAAACAATTTCCTTTGACGAAAATGTTGCGCAGGTGAATTGTGTTCACATCCGAGCCGTTCAATGCAAAGCAGCTCATAAATTTGTCGGTTTATGAATCAACGCGTATCTGTGGCGTCTTACGTCTTACGCATTTTTCATGCCCGTTTTTTGCGTAAGCAGCTTTATTAATGAGGCCCCAGGTGATTACCTTAGTCACAACAGAACATTACATTCATAACATTTGCAGCTAGATTTGGGATGTTATCCATCTGTACTGCAAGACGCCATCTAATTAGTTTAGCTTTGTTTGACTGATTCTGCACAGACAGTATATGTGTGTACATTTGCCTTGTCAGGCAGTACAAGTAATATAATTACTTCTGTATTACTTCAGTGTTATCAGTAATAAATCTGTTTTACATTGCATGAAAAATTGCAGCATTTGGTGAGAGTTCATTAAGAAAATGATCAATTATCTTAGTCTCAGGCTTGGTCCATTAGAATTGACGCTGTTTAGCCAACATCTTTCTAATAGATGTTCTTAGTGTTACTTTTCCACTCAAGTCTGTTATCCAGCCGAACTCCAATGTACTTGTATTCCTCCACCACCTCCACCCCGTTTCCCGGGATGGAAACAGTCCCATGTGTATTCTTGTTCTTCCTTAAGTCAAACATCATCTCTTTTGTTTTGTTGGAATTCAGGATGAGATGATTTTTACCGCCAACTTGTCTAGGGTGTACCTCGCCTCTCTCCTAATGACAGCTGAGGTCTGGTTTCACAGGAAAAGAACCAGCCCTTACTGGTTCTAACTGGTTCTGCTCCCAGCAGCTCTGATAGTAGCCTAAGGGTTGTGTTTCCTATTCAGATTGTAGAAACTTGTGTTGCCACTAGATAATGATAAAATATCTTTTAATTAATACCATTTATTAATACCGAGTTCTTTAATGATTACCTTATTAATTCCAGACCAATTTTCTAGGAGGAGAGTATGCAAAATAAATGCATGTCAATAAAACCATAGCTGTTTCATATAATAAAAAGTTTACAATCTTTGTCAACTCAACATAAAACAATTACAAATAAACAAATAAGGCAAATTATTCAGCTCCGTTATATCTTTAAAGAAAAGGTTGTGGATAACAAAAACTACAGATCTGGTCTGAAAAAGCCATTTCTCTTGTCCAAAACCCACCTATCACCAACTGTTTTGATTGTATTTACCTACTTTGCTATGCACTGAACCCACAATCCAGATGGCTCGATGCTCGGCTGCGTCGTGCACACACAGAGATCAGCTATAATATGCTGTCATTTGCATGAGATAAATCACATCAGACTCATTGATTTTTTTCCTACATCACTCTGATACAGAAAGTTTAGTCATCCTGGTCATCGTGGTTATTTATCTTTGTAATAGGATCAGTAATTAGTTACACTATGCCAAATGTATAAATAAGTAATATCTTTGTATGCCTTTCAAGCACAACTGCTATTTAAAAGGCCTCACAAAAAGTAAAAGTATTTCTAAAAATACTATTATCAAGTCAAATACAGTCAACTGTTATAATAAAAATGTATTAGTAAATGGAGTTAAAAAAAACAATAAAAAGGTCTTTCTAAAAAGTACAATAATAAAACTAGAATAAAACAATATAAGTATAGCAATGTAAGTAAATGAATTGCTGGAGCTCCTGGAGTGTTTAGTGTCTGGTTTAATGATGTAGCTTCCTTGCAGAGCTCCTGAGCATTTTTATAGTGCCACACATGTCATGCTGGGGAGGCCACTGGCATCAGGAAATGGTGTCACCGTGGGGGTGTGCTTGGTCCGACATAATATTCAGGAGGGGGGCAGATTCAGAACTGAAGATTTCCTGGGAGGATGTTTTATTGTAACCTGGTTGGTACATTTTAGTCACTTCATTTGACAGATTTTTATTCTGTTAGCTGTTCTACCAAACAGCACAACTCTGAATTAGGATGTTTGCATCATTCTCAAGGCCCAGCTGGCATGTGTCTGTAGCTGTAATGTAATAAACACTTTAGAGTAACTGTCCTTTGTTTACATACACTGCACATGCTGTCTAGGCCCATTTAATTGAAGCATCTGGCCTTTACAAGACATTCAATTGACAGAAGATCCAGCGATGTAATGAGACTCTCCAACCAACGGTTAAATATGTGTGCTTTTCTAACTCTGTGGGACAGAGTCAGCTATTTATCACAACCTGATCTGTGCTTGTATGTGCGTGCAGGCGCCTATGTTAATGATTTAGGGTCTCTGTGGGACACCAAGGGGAGGACTTGGCACGTGGCAACGAGGGGTTAGCAGTGACAGACGCAGACCAGCAGCTGTTAAAGAAAAGGAAGGTGGGAGACCACAGAAGGGATGAATATGGGAGGGTATAAAAACAGAAATGGCAAGAGAGAGGATGGATGGGGTGCAGATGGAGGAAAAGAATGGCAGAGAAGAAGAAAATTATGGGAAGAAATGGAGAAAGAGGCCATTGGTCAGAAAATAAGAGATAAATTGACCTGAAGAGATTTTGGAGATGAACTAAGATGTTCTTTTTTTTGTTTTTTTTAAATAGATAAAACAGCTTTTTAAACGTTTTAATATGAACTTCTGCGGCTGGTGTGATCAATTCATTAGGTTTCTAAATAATAACCAATTCTCCTAAACCTATCAGAAAAAAGGTGGTTAAAAAGTGGAAGAAGCATCAAGTACAAACATAAATAAAACATCCAGACAGGCACTTAGAAAGAGAGAGCGACACATTGTACGGAGCATGGAGCGCAGACACGGTACCCGGCAGTAACGGTATAACTAAGGAGCCTGAAAGAAGACAAAAAACAGCATGAATGCTGTACAAAGTCAAATTGTGACTTATTAAGTGAGCTTTCCTATTGTGAGAGAAGAGAAGGAATGGGTGCTCTAATGGAGGGAGGTAGAGATACAGGGAAGGGAAATGAAAGTAGCAACTCTCTGTCCGTCCCTCCTGTTGCCTCCATTTACCATCATTGATCGTGCAGCCAGGCTGAATTGATGCCTACCTGCTGCACTCAGACAATTGGTATTTGTATTGATGCATGAAAGGGAGAGGAGTACAGCGCCTGCATGTTTCAGTCGTCAGATGAACCTTGGTATTCTCATGCTTTTCAAACTAATACATGCCCCGACAGACACAAGAATTTTCTGCCTCCTGAGGGGTTAGCGGTGCCCATGCTATCAAAATGTACTTACTCAGCATAATTGTTCATTGGTTCACTAATGGAAACACCCGCAAACAACATGCTAAGTCATTTATAATTGCATCTGCTTAATGTAAAATCCAGAAAAGGATTAGAAAGTAAGTATTCCCATCTCTGCAGTGTTTAGGCAGCATCTCTGTGAAGTATTATTGTGTCACAGCACAAACTAATGCTGTTGGATTAAACTCACAATGGTCTGATTCTATTGGGTTTAGCTTAAATCTGATTTGATACTTATTCATTTACACATTTCGCCAATAATACCTAACAAATAAAAGAGATGGTCGGATAACTAGCTTTATACAACACTTAGCCTGGGGAGGACCCTGGCAGTCTGATCCTTGGTAGATCTGGGATGGGAACGTCATCTCTCTGCCAGGGAAGAGCCTGAGCTGGCAGAGAGGACTGACTGGTTCTGGCTAGAAATAGTTGAACTCATCTGGACACACAGTTTTGACTGGAACCAGTGTCAAAAAGAACTGTATAGTCACACTGGAGTTGCTCCCAGTGAGCGACATCAACTGGGTGTGAGCATACTCCTTATTGCTGCTGACTTTGTGCCTGTTGTTTGGGGTCCACCCCAGTAAAGTTCCCTCTGCCTCCAGATGGGGAACGGGTCCCGTCTGTTATCTGTGCTCATGTACCGAACAGTAGTTCAGAGAATGCACCCCTTTTGTAGACTTTGTGAGGGTTGGAGGATATTAATGTCTATAACAAACACCATGTTTGAGCCTAAGAGTGTCTGTATATACAGTTAGCACCAGGAGGCGTCATCAGATCGCTGATTGACTTTGTAGTGGTATCATCTGACTTACAGCCACATTTCTTGAGCACTTGACTGAAGAGAGGGGGCGAGTTGTCAAGTGATCACCACCTGGTGTTTAGGTGGCTCGTGGGGGTGTCAGGGTAAACATGTTGTTAGGATCTGCTGGAAACATCTGCTGGAGTGCCCTGTCAGAGAGCGCTTTAACTCCCCCCTCCATCAGAGTTTCAACCATGACCTGAGAAAGTCATTGCTGCTGAGGTGTTGAGGGGATCAGGTTTGGTGATTTTGGTATTCAATCTCAGCTCTTAGCACCTGATGTGGTTCTATTGATTACATCTGACCATAAACTCCAGTTCTTGTTGGAGCATTTCAAGTGGAGGAGTTCATGTAAGGTAAGGATGGAGCCTGAGATTGACAGGGGGGAATGTTGGCGAAGAAGCTATTGAAGAGCTAAGCCAGAAGGTGATCTTTGTCTCCATCCTCACCTATAGTCACAAGCTGTGGGAAGTGACTGAAAGAATGAGATTGCAAATACAAAGGGCTGTAATGAGTTTCCTCTGCAGGGTGACTGGAGATGAGGAGAGAAGCTTTGACAGCCTTCAGCCTAATCCAGCTACTCTTTATGCAACACAAGAACGGATCAATATTTTATCCAATTTTATGCTCTTTTCACGGTTTTAATTTTCTTGTAAGTTATAGAAAACCTTCTAAAACTGGGGACCGTTGTGGGAGAACGGCCACTTCTGTATATCGGTGCAAAGCTACACGTCTCAGCTTTAACAATCCAGTAGATTCATGTCACTAGCATAAACAAAGAGTTGTAATTAGAAGAATATATTTTTAAAGGCAGCAGGTTTTTAAGGATTAAATTCTGTTTTCCACATGTAAAATGATAAAGGCTTTCTAACGCAACATGACACTGTAAAGTAGCGCCAGCCTTAACCCACAACAGACCACAAAGGGGAAGATAAAAAACAAAACACCGGCATGCTGTTACCAGAAACGACCATGTGATCTATAATTAACATGACTGCCTCTTTTCTTTTCAGCTTCATTTCAAGTTCAAGTACATTAACTACAGTTTGTTGCTGTGCTTTCTGCAGAGATGCTGCTACATGTTAGCAAGCTTTTTAATTTTGCTTTCATTTTCAGAACAATCCCACACTTACTATTTTTGCGATTTTGTCTGGCTGGGTTTCTCTTTGTTCTGTTGATTCCTTGAATTCCTGTTGTCATCTTCTCATTTACCAGACAGGTAATACCCGAAGAAGGTTGCACAAGCGGAAGTAATGCATTACATGGAATGTTTTTATTATTATTTATCCTAAAGGAAGCATTGCAAAAATTTAAATCAATCATTCTTTGTTATTGAATAAATCAATTAAAAGGTGCAGCCCTATAATTTATAACAACACTCTCATGGCAGGCTAGTATCTTACTAAAGATTTTTCTGTTTCCTGTTAGCACAACTAAAAGGTATTATTTACTTAAACAGAGATGTTGATGTGACCTCAGATTAACATAAAAAGTGGGAAAAGAAATCCAAGATACAATACCCAGCTAGGCTTTTATGCTTCACTTAGTTTGTGTTTAAATCTGATTTCATACATAAAAACATCAACTGCTTTGACTAAAAAAACCTGTGTCTTTCATTAATCCACTTTTATGACCCTGTCCGAGCTGCTCCTGTCATTCTTTCTCTCAACCATCTGCACACAGTAATTCTCTCATTTACCTTTTAAAAAAATCTCCCTCCCTCTTAATGGTGCAAGTCTTCACCCTGTTTCAGCCATATCCTTTTCCCCTCACTTCTGCTTCATCCATTCATCTACTTCACCCTCTCTCTCTTCTCCAGGCGATGTGGACAGTTGTGTGGCTTTGTGTTTGACGCGTGTGTGTGGGAAGGTTGCGTACACACCCACAAAAGCACATGCACCCACATGTCCAGTTTCTATTGTCAGTAAGATGCTCAGCTGTGAGGCCTCTAGCCTAATGCCCTGTGTGTGGGATGAGGACAGGACCCCCATTGTCCTGCAGATTAACACACATACACACATATAGTCACACACATGTTTCCCCAGACCCCATGGGGTCCCTTAAGTGTGGATGTGCCTTGAGGCAGAAAATCAGGGGGGTAATTTACAGCAGGGGCAAGCAGAGAAGATGGGGGATGTACTGCAGTCCTCACTTTGAGCTTTAATGTCAAACTCTATCTTTCGGTTCTTATTCATAATGCTAGAAACAAGAGTGGAGCCTTTTTATGGCCGACTGATGTAAAAATATGTAGAAATTAGTGAATAAAGTTGTTCACAAAAACATAAACGATATAGAAACTACCAAGCAAAAAACTGGAGAAAATGAAGGGAAATGATGACAAATAGAAAACATGTCTCCTCAGTTTTTTGTTACAGGGGAGACATTATGAAACTTATAAGGCATGATTTTTTAAGCATTCCTATATAAACTAAAGTAATAAAGTAATCAGATAACATTCTTTGAGGTGTTTTGCAAACAGCATGGTAAACAATGAATTTAGGTGATAACTTCCCAAACTGAAACCAGTAAAAGCTTTTAATCCAGCAGATTTATAAAGCTACCGTTGAGGTTTTCTATTTTATAAGCCAATTACACTGAATTAGTGGAAGTGCAATAATAAAGTAAACAGAAAGAGAAGCTGTTTTCTGGCACTCTATTTAAAAATGACTTTATTTATTTATTTTTTAATTAAGTGCAGCACAACCAGGTTTTGTTATATTGCAAATCAGACTGCAACTGCTTTCTCATAGGACCCAGAGGGAGCAACATTTATTGTTTATTTGTGGGGAACTGTTACAGTTCAGCTGCAAGCAAGATTACTAAACATTAACAGGATTTTAGCAATTAAAAAACCAGGACTCTGTTTTTTAAGTGCACAGAACTGCATAAATTGCTTGAAGATGACCTTTCAGCAGCACAGCTTCTGTTTGAAAAGGAGAGAGGAGAAAACAGTGTTATACTAGTTTATTTCACACCTCAGACTCTTCCTTCTCCACACCTGTGTATTGAGCATACTGAGATGGCTTTAATTCTAAGTCACTGACCTAGATTGCCTTGAATTATTGCAAGTGACTTAGGAGGCAGAGGTACGTGTTGCACATGTATTAGCAGAGCAGCGGTTATGTCTTTAACCCATATGCCTACTCCATGTGATCCATAGCTAGCAGCATGCATTTGCACAGCACTACACAAGTGCTCTTACTTCTTATTTGGGATTCTGAACATTTTTTCTAATAAACTTATTACAATTACATACCATAAATGCATAGATTAGTTTCCTTGGTCTTTTTAAAATTTCTAAAATGCTTTTTTAAACTCTTTGGAGGCTATTATTATGTCAACCATACCTCCTAAAGCTAAACATTTAATGCTTTGATTGTTTTATTTAAAAAAAAAATCCCAATCTGCACTAATAAAAAAGTAAAAGTGTAGAAACAGTTTGTAAAGTATAATTATTGGATCTGTTTCAGAGAAAGTCTGAAATACAAACCCCACAAAACTGTAAATGATTATTTTAGCTACCAAATGTTACAGAGCTAGCTAGCTAAAGCATTGCACCTCATCTACATAACCCTGCATGCTACTTAATATTTCATAAACCAATATAACACCATAGTTCTCATGCAACTTTATGCAAGAGAGACGTTACTTAACTGCATTAAAATGTTGACCTTTTTCTGCAAGGGTATTATAGATGGGCAGTATTGCCTGCTTTGCACCAGCTACTAAATCCATCCTCTAATGGCAGATGTCTGAGAACAAAGGTCAAGTAAACCACAACTGTCCTACTGTAATGTTGAAAGCTGAGTAAATGTGACATAATAATATAAAACGGTACAGGAGGGTGAGTGGATTTTGGAGGAATTTAGTATGTAAGGGAGGTTTGTCACATAACGTGAGATAGTCGGGTCTCAGTCCTGCCTGACGTGCCCATAATGTCATCGTGCCACTAACCTGTCCGTTTGTGTTTAGTGTAAGAGCCTGCATGTGTGATTTTTTTTATTTTATTTTTTATTGTCAAATGGGACATAAACTGTTTCTATTAGTCAAAGTTAAAGTTGCTGGAACAATTCAGAAGGAGCTCATGTATGCTCTCTTGACCTCTCCTTATTGTATTACCTAAATTAGAAGGAAAGAAAAACAATAAATGAACAACACATCACCTCAGAGCCAAATTATCCAGTAATGTGCGGACAATAGTGAAGGCCAGCGAGCCCTAAAGGCAATGGAGCAGAACAAAGGAGAGTGGGTCATAACCCAGGCAGCACTGAATGTAATGTGTCAATTGCAGATAGCAGGAATGCAAATAGCAAGTACATGAAGTTTGTCTTTTAGGTATTTTTATAACTACTTTAGATCCCCCAACAAATCAGCATTAATACTGCTAGTAATGTGTATGACCCCTTGCTTAAACAGGTCTGAGCTTTTTAGGCAATAACAGGGAACCTCTGGAGGGTCATCACAACTGTGGCTGCAGCTCTTTTGGGACGTGAATGGCGTGAGATGGGTTGGTCATAAACTGGACTTAGTGGGAGAATGCTTGATTATAACATCGTGTTGCCAGTGACCCACCTGTTACCTATTAATATCGAGTTTGATTCCTGTAAACTTGCAACGTCACTGACATTTGTCACCTTGATGCCTAAGCTGTGCACATGAGCTGCGTGTGCGGCACGTGTAGGAGTGAGTGTACATATACGTGTTGGTGTGTGCCTAGAGCAGAGGGGGAGGGGTTGGTTAGTTTGGTTGGTTGGCTCTGTGTGAGCTCTTTGTGAGAAGAGGGGAGTCAGAGAGGGGAGGGAGGTGAACCAGGCGTTTCTCTCAGCTGCCGGCTTGTCTGGTTGCTGTTGGTAACTTTGCTTGATGAGATCAGAGGGGATCGGCTTTCAGGCCTTCACGTCTCCCTCCACTGCTCTGAGGCTTTTTCTCAGAAAGACCAAAGTGGAACTGAAACTGGAGTGGGACTGAAACTGGAGTGGGACTGAAAGTGTGGTGAGAGTTGCTTGGCATCAGCGGAGAACGTCGTGACTGCTTTGCCTTGGAAACACTCAATGGAGTTAGAGCGCAAGTGAGTAGCAGGAGTGAGGAAGAAGTGATAGACTTAAGACAGATAAGCTCCAAGGAGAGAAAAGAGGGAGGTAACAAGGGAGGGAGGAGGAGGAGGAAGAGGAGGAGAGAGAGGTGGGAAGATCTCTGAGTAATGAGAAAGTCTCTCTTTCTGTTTTAGTCAGCTCTGCCGGCTGCTGGTGTCCTCCTTCCTGTGTTTGTGAGGTTTCTAACAGCTGACTGGTTGGAGGAGTTCATCTGTGTTTTGTTTGGCTATGAGCGTGAACTTAGACGGAGCAGCTACATACGAGATGACAGAAGAGTAATGGGAGATTCACCGTAAGCAGCGAGATCCATTCTGTTGTATTCAAAGTGTTCTGTGTCTATGTCGACAACGATTGTTTCTATTTACGGAGAGTGTGTTAGAGCGGAAGAACCGGTGTAGCTGATGCACAGTTCTTTGTGACACGTTTTAGTGATGCACGAAGTGTGTGAGCTGAAAATGACAGTGAGTATGATCTGGTTTTTGTCATATTTACGTTCGAAAAGATCAGCCCCTGTGCTGTTGCTACTTTTTTAACCTTCTGTTGATGTATCCTTTATGTTCTCTCCTTTCTTTTCTCCTCGTATCTTTCCACCTTCCTGCTCATCTTCTGCCACCTTTAATTTTCTAAATGGTCCTGAGGCCAAAGCTGGCCAGCTGGGATACCCCTGTGTGTGTGTGTGTGTGTGTGTGTGTGTGTG
>JBAMIG010000008.1:8231642-8241908 GCA_037177335.1 Kiunga ballochi
ATTCATATATACATATATACATGAGCAGCCTTTTATAAAATAAAAGGTTGTAGAATTTTGTATGAAATATTCATTTTAACACAATATCAGGGGGGAAAGAAAACAAAACAAATCCACAAAAACCCTTAAGAAGCAACGATTACTGCCCATTGATTTGATTCTTCTGTTCACACAACTTCCAGCCTCGGGCCCTTCTGTTTACTGGCCATTATTACTGTACTGTAGACTGTAGAGGAAAAGTTGAGAAAACATGGCAAATGGAGAAAAAAAGGAGGAAATATGAGGGCGATAGTTACAGAGAGAATCAGAAAACTGACAGGACGTTTCAGCAGATGCAATCACCAAAAGCAGGATGAAATTTCAAATGGCAAGGAGCATAATTAGGGGATAGATAGAAGTGGAGAATACAGACAAAAACTGAGAGGCTTTGAGAAGTTTGGGATAAAGTAGAGTCTTAGTTGAGAACTGCAGAAGTGTGAAAAGCTGATGTGACTTTGGCAGTGTGACTAGCACTCAGCTCATCAGGCGCTTGAGCTGATTTAGGGAGGAAAATTGCTGTGATATTCAAAGAATTTCCAAAATGTCATTGCAAGACATGCATATCTCTGCTGCATCACTCGCACACAGCAATTAGAGCAAAGACAGTAAAAATGTTGACACTTCCAACTCCACAGAAGGTACACAAACATTTTCAGCATGTAGAAACACAGAGTTCTCTCTAAGTGGAACCAGTTCATACATCATTGTTAAAACCACATCTGCAGGCTTATTCAGGCATCACATTCACCAGATCTGTCAAAGTGACCCACTTATTTCTTTCTTTGAAAAGCAGATCGCCACTCTGACCTTGCTGCCTTTCCCGCAATGTTTGTTCCATCACACATGTTTACACAGTGTACGTCAGACCCATGTTTATACAGCTTCAGTGTTCATTACAATCCGCCTTATTTATCAAGCAAATTATAAAAACTGAACATGTCTCTAAAGTGCAGCACATGAAAAAAAATCTGCAATATTGATAAATAAATTAAAAATAGCCACATGTTTCTCTGTTTAGCATCACCGGCTCTTATTAGGATAATAAAACAAGTGAAAAGGAAAATAAATGAATAGTGAATAATTAAAAAAGACAACTTACGCAGTGGTAAAAGTATAGTTATAGATTTGAGTTGATAAATGACTTGTAAGTATAACAGCACATGGAGTAAACTTCTCTTTTAGAGTTTGTTGACAGAAGTGATGTCCATTTGCCGCAGTTTCACAATAGGGTTCATTATTGTTTTTCCTCATTTACAAGCTTACGTGTTGGAGCAAAGCAAAACTAAGCGTGCTTCCTGTTATGATAAGACATGGATAAGAAAGATAAGGCTTTATCTGCTGCAGAACCCTGCAGAAACAAGTCATCATGAAGCATGTCTGTTGTCCCAGCCACTGATAAAGGATCACTGTGAAACTCTCCACAGGGACGACTCCTGAACTCTGGTGTGCTCAGGTGACAAATCATGTTTTAAAGATGAACATCTCCACACTGCTTGGTGGTATTATGACTAGACAACATTTGTAGCAAGTGGGATGATTTAGTCTGGGTGATGGTATTTTTCTTTACCCACTGTTAGTTCATTTCCCGGAGGTTTGATCTCTGCACTTAAGTTCCACTCCTGCCCACTAAAAGGAAGCTAATCAGTCTCTGACTCATGAATTGTCCTGTTAAGAGCAGCGACTCGGCTTTCTCTTGGCAGCAGGGTAGCAAGAAAATGCTCAGAGCTTTACACTTAACTCCCGGCTTTGTGATATATGGGTCAGTGGGTTAGTGCTTTAGCTTAACTTAGCTGCCAGCCCCAGGCATAATGGTTGCACTCTGCTCTTAATGCCTCTCTGATTTGTGTCCCACTGCATTTTATTTTCACGTGTCCATGCTTATTTTTAACTGGCTGGCTTTTTTTTTTCCTTTCCTTGTTTTCCATTCTCCTTAAAGTGTTGCCTCCTGAGAACACTTATATACCCTGGAGCTTCTCACAATACCCCACACAACTCCCAACAGTACACTAAGAAACTCTCTTCTCCTATTTTCCTCAAAGTACCCAGCTCTGATTGCGAGTCCCTTCAGCAATCCCTGGATATGTTACATTTTTATTGGTATTCTTTTTCAAAATTTAGAGAAGTTCGGATTTTACCCTGGATTTTCAATTAATTTTTAATGGTCATGTTATGATATCTGTGCTGTTACTTAATAGTTCATGCACATCCTGATTACTTTCCATCTGCAGCTATTAAGCTAAAACGGGATGTCCTTGTTGACTTCTTGTCTCTGTCTTTGTAGCTATATTCTTTGACTAGCTTATCCTGACATGGTTTTTTACTGTAAAACAAAAATGATATTAATTTAATGCTTTTGCACAACAAGATAAAATGGCACAAACACATTTCTGATGGAGCTTTGCATGTACCTCGTATTTCCTCTCTGTTTCTAAATGTTCCTAACTCCAGCTGGGAACTGTGGTGTCATTTTTCTGTGGTTGTAATCAAATATTTAGCAGGCAGCATGAATGAGCAGAAAGAGGCAAAGAAAGCATGAAAAATAAAACAAGGCAGAGAGAAAAGAACAGAAGAAGAGTAGCGAAACCAGCTACATGTAAAGGAACAAAGACAAATGAAGGAACGTGTATAAAACACATTATTGGCAGATGTGAATAGTTAAAGAAGGATGAGTAGCGTCAGACGTGGTATAGATGATAAAGATGGAGGGGATCTGAAAGCCTTGTTAAGTTACTGCTGTGAGTTCTGAAGATAACATGTAAACAGATCAATGAACAAGTGAAGGAGGACTTGATTTTCAAAACTAGCTGCTAATGAGGGGATGGAGGTAAAACGTGGGCTTTTTAGTGACCGACAGTCTTTAACACATATTAAGGCATGTAAGATGTGCAGTCCACTATTTCAGAACTTAAAGAAGTGAATTTTACATGTAAGAAAAAGCTTGATTTCCTTTTTTCTGTTTCAATTTTCAGGAATTATTTGGGCTTTGTATACTTTTAGTAATGGTCTGTACTGTAGTGAATACAACCAGTTACAACCAGTAAACTCAACTAACCTGAAACACAATACGTCTCCCAGAGTTCCCTGCCAGGGCAGATACTCTGTAACCTGAAAAACACTATTATGTGAAGTCAAGCATGAGTGAGTGGTCACCTTGTGGCTTAGTAGGACACTTGATAGAAGATTAATAGAAACCCATAATGATCTTGTCAATTATTTAGTTTGTAAATGTAATTTCTCATAAATAGATAAAAATATACTGATTCATGGCTGTTTATAGGGCCTGTTTTCTGAAGGGAAAGCTCAGTTTTCTGTCAAATTCGGTTTTCCTGTGATAACAATCCCCAGATTAGACTTTTCTGGACCTGACTGACACGGCCATCTGTAGCGCTGTAATCCTTCATATTCAGCTGATGAACTGTGATGACTACAAAATTAGTTTAATGCGTAGAGCCGCTTCATTTAAGGGTCTGCTGACCTTACCAAGACGAACTTGTTGGTTTTTATTTGGACCTGTTTTTATGGTAAAAAACTCTTTTTGAAGGGTCACTCGCTTGGTATTCTGCTCGAGTTCTGCATGTCAGTTAATGAGCCATTCATCTGAATCAGGTGTGTTGTTGCAGGAAACCATTGTATACCTGCAGCATATCGGCCATCCACAACCAGATTAAATGATCCCTGCTCTGAATTTTAGATCAACTTCCTTGATAGCCTTTTCAAATTGTTCTAAAATGGGAATTTTTAAGTCTCAGATACAGATATTTAGCTGACCTTTTGTGAAACAAGATTCACTCAAGTTGTTTTTTCTTGGTCATCCAATGTGCTGTTGCCTGGATTTCCACATTTTTAGTTTAATCTGCTGTGGTTTTGTGTCTTAACTCAAGGAAACCCACACATTAGTGGCTTTTTATTGATCCTGATATTTTGAGGCCAGTTATTTACACCTCCTCTCACTAAGGAGCTCTTTTACTGCTGCTTGACTCTAATTTAGTTTTCCTCTGTGTAAGATACAGTATCTGTTACAGATGGAAAAATAACCTATTGAATTTACACGCAGTGAACTATTTCTGCTGAAGTTTTCACCCTGATCAGTAAAACAGTGGCATTGATGTAATAATAATTCCTAGATGTATCTGTTGCTATAGCAACCTGGCTGTTAACGTAATGTAAACTGAAAGATGCTAAAAAGGTTTTTTTTATTCTCTGGAAGTGGAGAAAATAATTAACTAAAGTTTAATGTACTTTTTCTGATACAGAGAAAGAGATCAGATATTACTTTTAAATTCATTATTATCCTTTTTCCTTTTTTTGTGACTGACCTATTACAGCTGGTTATTTGTGAAACTACATACTATCTTATCAGGTTTGGTTGTTTATTAGTGCATCACTGCAAACACAAATATCTGTGTTTGATTTCTGTTGCTCTTTCAGCTAACAATAATATGTTGCCAGACGTGCTAGCTTTCTTACCAACTGTCAAATGAAAGTGTACTGCTGAGTAAGAAACACACACTTTAGACAGATGCCTACAGTAAAAAAAAAAAAACATGCATCTGATGCGTTTCTGCATTAGATGCTTGTTTTTCAGTTTTGTTAATGAATCATGATTTTGTTCAAAAAGATGAAAGAATGGATTACATGACTCAGAGCAAAAGTTACGCTTGTCTGTGTTTGAACTGGACCCATCTGTTTCTTTTTCCAAGCATGTTGTGTTGTTTCCATGCCACAAAGACATGTGTCCTGTTTGCACATCTTGAGATTGTGATGTAATGTCTCCAGCTAGGTGCAAGAGGTGACATTAGCTCAGTTCTGTTATTTACAGCATGATGCAATGTGTTGTTTCTGAAAAAACTCTCTTAATGTTTTTCATAAGGAGAGTTGACAGACGTGACTTTCCCTATTAATACATGCAGTTTCCCACCTTCACACATTAGTAGCCTTTTCTGAGGCCACTGGGGGAGACTAGCTGGAGGGAGAGAGGAGAGGGGGGTCCTGCTTGCAGCCAAATGTGACTTTTTTGTGTGAAACTAAAATAGAAATAGAAATACCTACTATAGCAAACATCCTACATGGTAAAGTCTGTGTGTAATTGTAGCGAATCTTTACTATTTCTATAAGTCTATTTAGAAGCCAACATTTAATTTGACATTGTAGTTGAGAAATATTCTGTTTCTCAGTACTGCTGTATGAGTATTCCACATGCTCCTTTTCTCTGTCTCTGTCTTTTGTCTGTCTCCTTAGTATTGCACATGCTCTTGAGCATGGGTCCAAAGCCCATCAGAATCCTGGTTCTGCATGACTAAAAAACTGGGTTTGGACAATCACTTTCCCCAATACAGTTTCACAAATTCCTAATCAAATTTATGGACTTTTCTATACAGCAGAAAGCTGATTATAGTCAATATGGTTCTTTAAAAAGAACGCTCTGCAAGATATTTTCCACCATAGCTGTATATGCATTTCTCTCTGGCTTTGGATTGTGTCGGTGGAAAGCAAACAACACATTACTTTGCTGCTATATGTAGTGAACTTAATAAAAGCAGACAGCAACATGCATTATTCTCCTATAACGTCTACTCATTGTAGTGTGTAAAAAAAGAAAATATAATTAAAAGTTGCATCTGCAGCCTGTACATATTCCTATCTCCTTTTGTATGGGTGTTTGACAAACAAGCATTGTTAGCCGAGGGCTATTCTTTACTCTTCTGCAATTAGTGTCAATTTCATAATGAATACTCCAGTAAATGTTGTGCTCACCTGTAACCCTTGGAGACTGGCAGTGAAAGGCTGATTTTGAAAATGAATGACTGTAAAATCTTGTGAAATCTGACATTAATCCACGTGGCAAGCCTGTACAATTTTAGCTTGATTCCTCTTAGTATTGATTTCAATAACGGTGATGGATGTCTCTGAATCTGCCGTCGGATGTCCTGTGTGCCCTGCAGCTCAGCATCACTGGGGACATGTTTGTTTTGCATCAGGAAACATAGCAGATCTTAAATATGGCATTTTTGCTTGGCAGTTTTTGTTTCCAGTTGTGTGAAACAGTGAAGAAAGCCTCAGCTTAGTTAGTATAGAAAGAAAAATGCAGTTTTGAATGACTAACTGGGGAGTATTGTCGATACTCTGCGTGATTCTAGGTTAGTAGATCGGTACAGTGTGTTAAGCAGAAAACATTAAGTTCTGTTCCCACAAGACAGATCCTTTTTTTTCTTTTTATCTTAAGAACAAGGCTGTATTTGGGAAAAGACTCTTTAATACACATTAGAAAATGAATATTGTGTAAGAGACAGAAAAATACAGTAATTTGTTTTTATCCTCTTATACAGAACATACATATTTATATTTCTGTTAATTTAATTCTGTTCACTATAGTTGGCTCATTTTCTATTGCTTGTGTTTTTCCATTTGTCTCAAATGGTTTCCTGGATACGTTTATATTTAATACAAGAGGCTCCTACCTTCCCATACAAAACACTGGAAAGGCTGCAAGTAATAAAAGTACTGTGAACCATTTCTTTGAGGATATTGTTTTACCATCTGGCGCCAATCCCTGTAGTGGTATCCTATCATCTTCTGGAGCTATGATCCTCTGTAGAATCCATCTCTGTCTGTTTCTCCAGTGTGTGTTTCTGTTTTCTGTGTTTACTCAGATTTTCCAACTCCAAAGCCAAGGCGGAGGTGGAAGTGTGTTTGTTGCTTGTTTGTTAACCACCAATACCCATACAATGGAAGCATGGGTAAAGGAAAAACCCAATAGTTTTGGATACTAATTGAGATCAGTCATCTTTCTTCCTTTTTCCTTTTCCTTCTTTAACTTGGCTATCCTGCACGTGCGTAGAATTGGGTAGGCATGGTAGGGATATGTACCTATCCTTATCCAGCACCTCTTTGGTTGTTCCAGCCGTTTTCTTTTGCACAGGACAACTGAGAGATACAACTGTCAACACCAAGCTGCTCTAAATCCCATCTAAAACACTGTAAACTCTTTGATGGGCTGTGTGCTATTATATTTTGCTACATGATTGGCCATCCCCGCAAGAACCAAACATTGTCTTTCAGTTCTTATCAGTTGTGGCTGTAGTCTGAATTTCAGGAGCAAAGAAAGGAAAGTTATTTTAGAGTGAATCAAGATGAAAGTTTAAACCACAAATATAGTATTATCTTACCACTATTGTGTCATATATAATGGCAGCCACAAATTGAAAAGCTTGTTTCCTTTTAAAGAATCTGTTTTTTTGTCAGGTGACTGAGTCAAAGCTGTGGATGGTTCAGAGAGTGGAGGAGAGGATGAGGTTAAGATTTAGTTCTGAGTTGTAACTTAATCTACATAACTGATTAAAATTGAATCAAAGTTTTAATATGGCATGCTGGAGTCTATCCTATGCACATTTATGATAATAGGATGCATTCTGCAACTTGCACTATACCATAGTTTTGCCATAGCAATAATTTCTTGCTGTGAGGTCTCTTACTAAGAACTGGGAGCGTCTTATTATGGCTCACTCCCAGCTCCTCTCGCTCATCCGCCCCGCCTGCACTGAGCTGCCAGAGAGACCCCCACATTTACCCGCCCAACCAGTGACATCGCCTCAGATAGAGCGCGTCTCCCTTGCTGACCCCTCTGTCTGTAGTTGGTGTGCAGGGGGCATGAGAGTTGACAGGAGTGTAGCAGCAGTAACAGGCCCACTTCTTGAGGAAGGTGTCGTGCTACAGTTTTAGGGTAGGGGTGTGGGAGTCTCCACCGTGCAGCGTCGGAGTGGTGGGGTCAGGCGTTTGCTTTGCCTAAACCAAACCCTTCTTTTCAAAAGATTAAAACTACAAAACGCATGGATGAAAAATTAAACTACTTCGAGATTGTTTTAAGATAGAATTAAAACAAATACAAGGTTTAAAAACTAATAAAAGTTGATTTTGCATAATGTAGGCCCTTTAATATGATGTGATCACATAAAGATGTTTTTTTTTCAAAATGATGATGACTTCATACCTACGGTTTTTCACTGTTTACCATTCAATCTGTTGATGGTTACGTTTCCCCTCAAGCTTTCATTACACTGGTTTATATAAGTTGGAGGGTTTGATTGTACTGTAGGATTAAAGAACCTTTGAAAGATTAGAGGTGTGGACAACGTTGATCCTGAACAAATGTGCTAATGGATGGCTTCATCACATAAAATCCCACAAATCATTTAGGAACATAAAACGGTATGCAGTTTAGCAAAAAGACCAGGTTAATGTCCATCACAAGTTATCCATCACTCGGTCCTCGTCCCCTCTGTCCTGGCCCAGGCAGTCCTGATGTCCAGTCCTGCCACGATCTGGTCCACCTACATCGCTGAATAGCTGAAGGTAAAGGCTTGTTATCCTGATATAATCTGCATTTTAGAAATTATCTCCAACATCTCATAATGATTCCGGTTTCTATCATTATAGCCAACATGTAAACTTATCATACTCATCGTCTGTTAGAGAGTATGTAACCCAGAATAATCTCATTGTATAATGTGAGTTTTTTATTTATTTTATTGTGACTCATCTCCGAGAGGATTAATTCTGGACAAAAAAATCACTGTGCTTTAATCTTGTGAGAGTGTGTGTGATAGATGTCTAATGTGGTAACGACATCCACTGAGATGTGCACTGGTGCAAATAAAAAAGGAGGATGTCACTTTGCAGTGAATCACTGTAGACAGAGCATGAAGCTATGCTTCAGGTCGTTTCACCTCAGCAGCTTTAAGCCGAGTGTACGACTTGTTTATGATCCTAAAGGTGTAGGAAAGTGAGTGAATATGGGAAGACATGCTGCAAATGTTGTTTTACAGCTATGTGCTGCATGTCTGTCATGCCTCACATAAACTACGGAGCTATAAGCAATGAAACGAAATACACAGCTGTAGCTCCCTGTACTTTTCATCTTGTATCAGCTCACCTGATGGATAATGTGAAAGGCAGTCTGACAAGTTGCACTAATTCACAGGTGTTTGGCCTGCATCAAGAACTGCAGCAATCTGTCAGAGGTAAAAAATAGAAAAGCATGACTTTTTGGAAAGCATAAAGACCAATACAGAATTTTTGTGAATCCTTTATTGTATTGTGATTGATGTTTGCAATGAACCACTCTAATATAAACACATTTAATCTGCCATGAATGTAAATGTACAGCAAAAGACACCCGACAAGCACATTCCTCTTCCTTTCTTGATGTGAGCAATGACTGTCGACCAGTAAAGCTGATTTAAAAAAAGTGACCTTTGCATTTTTTCACACAATGCTAAAGTTTATGTAGGTGGGACTGGGATGTGGATTACATGGTCTTCACTGGATCTTCTTTGCTACTGTGAGGAAAGGTGATGTAGAAAGACTGCTGATTTTTTGCTGTATCAGGAATCATCACTGAAATAAGTCAAACTCCTCATGATAGTAAGACTGTGATGATGTTATGGATGTAAATCATCACTATAACACCAGAATACAAAGTACTTCTGTTAGAAGAAGGAGCAGGAGTAAGCTGAAGGAGCTGAATGATAAGGACCCAACTGTGTTGCAGTCAGAAATGATTGTTAACCAGCAACAGGGTCATGAGGACTCGTGGATTTGAGTAGAGAGGAAAGGTTGACCTGAGTTGACATGCTGGTATGCTGTTTAGAAGGAATAATGCTTATTTACAATGAAAATGTATCTAATGTTTGCTCAGTGATCCATTATCGCAGATTTAAAACAAATCAAAGCAGGAGCAAGTACTTCAGGATTGACTTAAACTGTTTTTATTTGACCTGTGAGGGACTGGCGACCTGTCTAGGGTGTACCCCACCTCTTGCTTGTTGATTGCTGGGATTGGCTCTAGCTACCCTCGACCCAGAATTGGATGAAACAGTATGGAAAACGGATGGCTGGATGGAAATGACATCCCCTCGATGAGCTGGCAAATGGCTAGGGAGAGGGAGGTCTGGGCTGCTGCCATCCAACCCAACCCTGGATAAACAGCAGAGGATGGATGGATGCTTAAAGTGACTGTTAGGGAGTTGGGTGCAGGGAAGGAACCTTGGCGGAGGCGAGAGATGATGTTATCAGGCAGTTTATTCATGAAGTGGGCTCTTAGATGGCATGGGGGTTGTGGAGCTGGGGTAGTGCAGAGTAGGAGTCCTGGTTTGTGAGAGATTGCAGGAAGCAGCAGACTCTTGTCGGAAGGTGGAGGATCCAGGTAGTCGGGCGGTGAGTGGCTGAACA
>JBAMIG010000008.1:8247189-8277803 GCA_037177335.1 Kiunga ballochi
GGGTGGGCCTGAACCAGAGACCTGCGACTCTTCCCAAGGAAAAGGAAAGGTCAAAAAATGGGGGGGAAGGTCCCCCCCCCCCCCCCCCCCACTCCCACCCCTCCTAGCAATCTTTCTCTTTCAGTTCATTTCACTTCAGTGTGTGTAAGCAAAGCCCCTGTCAGACACACACACACAACCTGACCTGACACGCTAAAGCCGTAGAAGGATCAGCCGGCTTTTTTAATCTGTCTTTCTCTGCCAGGTTAGTGACCGATGCACACCGGCTACATGTGCACACGTGTGACCGTGACACTTTGATTCACGTGTTTGTGTGTTAGTGGGATATATCTACCATCAGCTTTCTAACGTAAACTCAGAAGACCGGTGTAAAATCTGCCTATGTGCCTACAAGTTAACCTTTGTTTTTCTGTCTTAGTCTTTGCTCTGATTGCTTCATCTGATTTTTCTTTGTGATCAATGCACAGAAATCCAAGCTAAGGATGTTAGCTTCACTAACAAGGCTGCTCATCTTACTGAAATACTGCTCGTGCTGCATTTACATAGAATAAACACACATTAATGTGACACATCTATAGGTCTCTTTTTTTCTTTTTATATTAAAGTATAATAAAACGCTTTCCTAAAAGGAAAAGGCAGATAAACCAAACAAAAGATGTGGAACAAAGTACTTCCTGCTCAGAATATTTAATCTGTTTTACATGATCGTTGCATTTTAGATATTGATTAAGCTTAATACTTAAAGTAAAAATTAGGGGAGCTTAAAGTCCTGCTCAGTGATGCTAAAGAGGACGCATCCATATGCTGCTTTTCATATTCACTGGAAATTGAGTAATGAGAGAATTAATTGGTGTTCAGGACAGAGTCTCCTTCATTAAATGTTGATCCTTTCAGCCCCTACAGTGTTCCCCAAGCTAAATCTAGATTAAAACACATAAATTGTAAGTTATTTAACTAAGACACTGAGCTAAAATACAATGTAGAGCTGAGAGGAAGTTCAGGCGTTTATGATAAATCTAGTTGGCTTTTCTCTTCAGGTGTAAGCTTTCACATTTCAGTGTTTTTATTTTGACAGCATAAGAAGATTATTTGGGTGTGTGTAGTTTTCCCTTTTCCTGGTTTGTGTTCAGTTTTACTTTTTTGTCAGTATTATCCTCAATTATGTTTTCTTTTAGTTATTTTATTTTCTGTAGTTAGCAAATAATACCTAAATATTTCCTGTAAAATTGACTTTTTTCTGAACTTGTTCAACCTATTTGCAGTTGGTTTATCTTCAAGGACGTCTTTGGTCTCTCCTCTCCTATTTATCATCCTCTCTCCTGAAAGTCCTTCCATCCTTCTCATCTCATGACCTCCTCACATCTTTCTCTGCTTCATCTACTTTGCTCTTTTCTCCCTTTCTTCATCCCTCCCCGTCTCCCCTGTTGCCTCTATTTTTCGACCTCTCTTTCACATCTTCCTCCTCCTCTTTCTTATCTCATTGCCTCTCTTCCCTGAGGAGATGGTGAACATTGGATTTACAGTAATTCGGGGCTGTAAAGAGAGAGCAGGGCTTTAAAAAGAAACCACCATGGTTTGTATTACCACCAGCTCCTCTCTGTGCTAGCCTGTTCTGCCCACAGTGCCTATTTCTCTGAGTGACCCTAATGTGAATGGTAAGATATGAGTCATATCGAGGGATCTGACAACAATTTAAGCACCACTGTTGGCTTTGGCTAAATATTTTAACACAGTTTAGTTTGAAAGAAATTCGAAAAGCAGCTTTAGCATTGACTCCTTCCTAAATGTGTGTGGGATGGGCTTTCTTTGTAGCCATTGGTCTTTTTCTTTTTTTTTTAATACAATTCTCTATGGACTGTAGCAACATTACTGCATTATTTCTGCACAATGACTGCTAAAAGTGTGATTATGCTAAAAATTGGTGTTTTTGTGCATTGAAGCAGGCAGGAGATACAGGACACCACCGGAGGTACATTAGTTATGGATACTGGCAACTTTTCTCTGTGGCTGTGAAGGTTGTTTGTGCTGGGCAAAGTTCAGCTTCTTGTGTTTTTAAAAAAGAAGTGCACAAAGAGTAAAGTTCTGCTGGATAATCTCTGCCTCTGCCAAAAAATTACGATGCTGATGTACTCATTTTTTTCTAGTCTATTTGCATGATGAGCAACTGCTGTCAGGTTTACACCTGAATACTGGCTTTTCCTACTTGATATGGACAGATACTGGACAATGCTTCAAGGAAACAAGGTTTGACTTGTCTGTACCTTTAGTGACTCTGTCATATAAGCGTGGAAATAAATTCACTCTGTGCAACCTCTGTTTATTCACCTTATTCTCTGGGGCTGACATTCATCTCAACACTCACAGGAAGGAAAGAAAAACATAACAACCCCTTCATTTAGTACCTTAAAGGGTTTGTGTTGTCCTCTAAAATACATTAAATTATGACTAGTCTATTTATATATTATTATGTTATGTCTTTTAACATCTCCTGTTGCACAAGTTTTGGTCCTCTGTGATGGACTGGTACTCTGCCTCTTTGCTTGTTAATTGCAGCATGGGCTCCAGCTCCCTGTGACCCTGAGTTGGATTAAGCGATTCAGAAAATGGATGAAAGTTTTGGTCCTCAGTTTGACCTTTTTTTTTGGCTTTTTTCTTTTTTTTTGTTGGAAAAATAATAGCTTGACAGTACTGTCATGATAGTTTTTTTTCTTTTCTATTGAATCAAGCAAGCTTAGCCTTTCAGATTGTTCAAGCTTGAGCCGCATTATAGAATCCTATTAAGCCTTTGATAAGTAATAAATGTTGAGCTTCAACATGCAGCTTTACCTGACTGTTAGGTAAGTTTTCTATTCACTAAACTTGCCATGTGTGTGTCAGGTTAGTATGTCCGTATTGTTTACTTCACAGTACTTTAGGCTATGTCCACACAATGCAGAAAACAGTTCAGATGTGGAAATGGTGGCAAAAACTTGGAGAAGGACTTCACCGCTGTAGTACATACTACAAAGCTTTGGGAGGGGGTGGGAGTGTGATGATTAAAGCGTAATGCAAGCGTAGTGCGTAGATAAAGGTTCCCTGCTCCTGCAGGAACGTTGATCATGACACATCTGCTTGCTCCTGGTGTTGATGGTACAATAACATGAGACTCTGCTGTAAAAACTGTAAACTAGGCAGGATTGTCTGAAGCAACACCACAACTTTATCCGGTGCTATTACTGTGGTCGTGCCTGACGTGTTCTTCACATCGGTGTGAAACCCTCCAGTTGTACTGTTTATGCTGTCCCGAGGTTTCAAACCGGCAGCTTGTTTAATGGTTTCAGACTGGATCTGTTTCATGGAAGCTAATCTGCAGGTTTCTCGTGAAAGAAGAGGTAGATTGCAAAAATACTTGTATGGTTTTACTGCAACACAGCTCCGGGAGTAGACGTCGGACAATCCCAGCATGCAATAGTCAAAGTCAAAACACCGCCATTTTGGGTAGGAAGACGCATTATTTATGGCCAGGTAGTTTGGGTGCTTATAGCTAAACTGTAAGAACAAAATGTTAATTATGCTGAGTAGCTGTTGTGCCCTGGATGGCAGAACAGCTGGGGACCATTTTATATCAGGTCCAGAATCCAACATTTCCTAAACTTCTATTTTTATTTGACCTGTTTTTATTATGACTCCTAACGGCCTGTTAGACTCACGATGCTGATTTATGCCGCAGATTCAATATTCCTGCTGGACAGGTTTGAGGATTTTTGGAGCAAATATTTGTGTTTTGCATGTTTTGTGTTAACAGAGAGATGCACTGCTGCAAGTCAATGATTCTGGATCAGCAGAGCATAAATTGCAAGCGTAAAAATAAAAAAAACAAACAGTTCATATCATTGAGCTGCTGTTTGTTTTACCCCAAACTGACTGCTCCATTTACTGTCTCCTGAGCTGTTTAGGGTTGTGCTATTGCCTAACTTTTGCCACCTGTCATATGAAAACCTTGCAGACTTTTATTTGCTTAAAATTTTCTTATATTTACTTTAATTAAAGGATTAAAGGATTACATGCTCCTCTTAATTTTTCAGCCTCCAAGTCTCGGAGAGCACTTTCGAAACTAACAGGATGATTACTACACTATCATCAAGCAAAACACAAACAGTTTTCCATCTTTCTGTCAACATTTTGAGATGATGCTGTTTACCTCAGTCATGACTTTTCCATGTAGCAGAAAAAGCGCTGTGGCTTTGCAGTGTGGAGAGATGGAATAAAATGAAATGTAGACTGGGGAAGAGGAGCAGTGAACAGAGGCATGAGGCGATTTGCTGGAGAAGAGTTGTATTGTTACAGATTAGATGAAGCCAAAGCAAAGAGGGAGGAATACCTAGAAGGTGGGGAGTCTGGTCATTTCAAGTGTGAATTTTTACAAATAAAGATGTTTTTTATGTTTACTTACTCAGAAAAAGGCGTAATTTCCAGAAAGAAATGAGGTGTATTTATTCCTGCCTTTAAATCACAAACGTCCTGCAGGTTTTAGATGTTTCCCTGCTTCTACACACTTGACTAGAATTAACGGCTCTTTTTGTATAAGATGACAAACAGTTTAACAAATAGTCATTTGAACTTAGTGTGTTGAAGGAGGGAAACATCTAAAATCTGTAGGACCGTGGTCGTTAAAAGCTGGAGTTATGGCAGTAATGATGCTAACTAATGGTTTAGGAGTTTAAATGCAAATTATTTATAGATGCATTCACATTGTTTACAGCAGCTCAAGTTGAGGTAGGATTTGCCACAGGCTCTTTGTCAGTCTAACAAGGATCTATAAATCCGCCTCAGTTTAGTTGTGACTTCAGCAGCTGCCACAACTCCCCTCACATTTCTGTCCCATGATTTCAATCACAATGATGACTGTCATGGCTTTGGCACTAGTTATTTGCTTCTACTTCTGCAGTCATAGTGTAGTGCACATAGACCCAATATGGAGTTCTTTTCCTCCCACCAACAATCACTATGGAACAGTTTTGCCTTTGCAAAAAAAAAAAAAGGTGCATAAAAGTATTTGAGCCAATCAAAGCAATAAGTTTGATGGTCTCAAAGAGCATCATGATTTTATGTGTGTGTGAGATGGGAAGCCATTGCAGATTGTAATCCTGGTAAATGGGTAACTACAGTTGAAAGAGGAAATAAAATTAAATAAGGGTTAGTCATTTTAACTTCTTACTTTAAACATCCTGTTAAATACAAATATAACTGTGAGGGGTCTGCACAAAAGGGAAAGACCTACAGTAATGAAATATGGCTTCAGGGGTTCATGAGCCATTTCCTTTATGTTCAGGTCCTCAGATGTAAGTGGTAGTATAAGGAAATACTATATGGATAAAATACTTTGCCCTCTTTTAACGTGTCAGGGTTGGAAGTTATGCTTTTCTAACAATCTGAGCATTTATTTTCTTTCTCTATGGTTTTTCCCTAAAACGTAGCATGTACCTCCCTATCAGGTTTTTTTTTTAGCTTCTGGCTCTCCCCTCAGGTCAGTTATAAAAGTAATGCTGTTGCTTTTTTAACCTCTCTCCCATTATCGTTTTGCACAGATAATAAACCCTGCTCTGTGCTGCTGTGCAGGCGTTGTCACATCGTGCTCCCATATTACTCCATGTTCCCACTGCAGCAGATTGCAGTTCCTAGTTCATCTCCATATGAAAAGCTTAATCAGAAGAGAAGTGTCTCACTACCTGGGATCACCTTGGGTATGGCACGAGTAGGATTAGTGAAAAACAGGTAAAAAATAAAAGTTGTTTTTATTCAGATGTAAGAAAAACAAAGTTTTTTTTAAGATCCTGATCTCGCATCTAAACACTGATCTAATTCTATAACCTTTGAAGTCCAGTGTTGTGAAGATTTTAATTAAACTACAGGTATTTTATTAAAGATATTGATTCATGAATTGATTATATTTGCTCTACCTGCATTTTGATGTGCAACTCAGTAAGTACTGATGCAGCTAATCATCCACTGTGACTCACTACATTAGGTTCCTCACTTGAGGAGATGCTTATAGAATAAAGCATCATAAAATGCGGCTCATTTAGAAAGAAATGTTTGTTATAATGTTTTCTATGTCACTAGAAGATATTAACACTAATTTCCCACATATTGCAGCACATGGCCATTTGCCACATCTTGAGGCAGCCGGTGAATAAAGTGGAGAAAGGGCTACATGTTCATTTAGCGCTAACATAGCATTAAAAACAACCACGTTTAACACTTTGTGTCGCAGCCTCAGAGTTGATGTGTTTTGATTTGATCAAACTTTGTAGCAGATGATGTTTGCATGTCTAAATACACTTTAATATGAAGCAAAGTCTGTTTTGCAAGACGTCATTTGAGGAAGCTGCTTTATTTATTTATTTGCTTGTTCTTAATGATACATCCGATTGCTGCATGATATAGAAGAAACATACTGCATTATGAAGGAATAAATAATGCAGTATAACGACTATATGAGTGATGATGTCTGGCAGATGAAGCTGCTTCGAAGGAGAGCTGACTTCTCAAAGAGGTGTGTTATTTCCAGATGAATAAAGTCATTCCTTTGGAAAACAAGACAATACAGAAGGTTAATGTTTTTCTTTTTCCTTTTCTATGGTTTTTATGTTTTTAGATAGTTTTATATTACAATGAAGAAAACAAAAGAAAAACACACAAAGCGCTGCATTCGATCAGATCTATGTCTACTGAAAACGTCTCTACATGACAGAAACTCCACCAAAATACCCTGCAAGCACACTCATGTTAATTGGATTTGGTATAAAATCATTCTTCTTGATAAGTGCATTCCCTCATGAGAGCGCACACACACACACACACACACACACACACAAAGAGTTAAAAAGCCATCACAGCGCTTTTTGGTTTAATACGTCTCATAAAGCGACTTTTGGCTGCAAATCAGCACAAAAAAAGCCCAGGAGATAATGAGCAGATTGTGTGTGAGCGAGAACGAACCTTACTGTTGTCTTACTGCATAGCAACAACCCGCTATCATGGCTGGTTTTAACACCATGATTTCTAGCTGCTGATGTTTCAAATTCAAACTTTGAGCCAATCACCTTTCCTCTCTCTATTATAGATTAGTATAAAGTAGATACTTTTGGATAAAGCTGATTTGGTGCATTATAGTATTTGTTTCAAAGAAAAGGAAACTTTACTCTAAATCAGGTGCCAGTAAATGCTTTCTTTTCCTCTAAACATCCACCAGCGAGGCATTTAAACCAGCTCCGCTCCTCTGTCTTTGCTTAAGTCTATATTTGGAGCCTGCTTTGTTCTTTACAAGCATTTAGGCTGTAAATACTCTGTAGTACAACAATAGGCGAAACCTCTAAAAGCTGCTGCTTTCCAGGCATTTTCTGTGTTTTGTTTTGTTTGTTATATCGATTTGTCGGCTTAATGCAACCCTATTTTAAGCTTTAACAACAGATTATTTAGCAGGTAAAAACAGCTAATTGATGGATTTATAAAGAAAAAGGGAAATTATTTTGTGTTTTGTTGTGAAATTAGTTTTCCTGATGGGGTCACTTCTACAAACCGAATCCTTTGAAACTCATACTCATTTTTTACACAAAAACGGTGTACTATAAAGAAAGGTTTTTACTTGTATATACATGATATAAAATGTATATTTTAGGCTTTCAAGATAAAATTATGGAGGTTTTTTAGTACAAATCCAGAACAGGTGAGTCTCCTAACGACATAGTTTAGCATCATCTCCTCTGAAAGTCTCCTAAGAGGGGCCTCAGGTTTTACAACCTTAAACAAGGAGTTGCATTGATATTAGCTGTGTTTGTTAGACAGTAGTAAACTGTAAAGTGTTTCTGGTGATCATTATAAAATATCTTCCAAGTACAACATGCTGCATATATTACCGCTTAAATGCAATCGTTAACATTTTCTCAGGTTAATGTAATTAAATACCATCATGTTTTACATTACTTGTTTTTTCTTTTATATATTTTTCAACTAAACTGTTAAAAAACAAGAGAAAACATTATTATTATTATTCAAACAGCTTTTACATTACATGTGCAGCAATGCATTGCAGGTAATGATGCCGCTAGCACTCATAGTTGTAATGAGGACAGCAGAATAAGTGTCAAACAGAGGTGAGAGTAACGGACACTGTGACTGTCCACAGGTGACAAACTGGGGACTCTGTGCGAATGAGCATAAATGTGATGGTGTCACTGTAAGGACACACAGCCATGATCTGTGGATTTATGTGTTGCGAGTGCATTGAGGTTAGGCTGTCTTCTGTCCTGTTGGTTTAACCTTGAAAACACACAGAGCAAGGCAGCGTCGGTAGCAGGTGGTAAAGGACATCCAGAATTACAACAGGTGATGGTGGTGTGTGTGTACAGCAGTGAGAGAGACATTGATAGGCTGGCTGCTTTCTGACATCACAAAACTCTCCTGAAATGATTAATTTATTTCAATAAAGATAAAGACAATATCTCTATTGGTGTTTTCATGACAAGTCTATAAATATTATTATTATTTTTATTTAATTTCCTCAACAATAATAATAATAATAAGAAGAAGAATAAAAATAAGAATAATATCATCTGATGCAGAAAACACAGTTTTATCAAAGTTTATCCAGCATCCTGTCAACTACTATTACATAATCTTCCGATTTAATTTATTTATTGTATTTATTTTTTATTAAGGCTGTGCTTTATGTGACGTGAGCATTGTGGCAGCTACCGGAGAGGTGTGTGTTGTGTTTTAGTCAGATACAACACAAACTCACTCTGGCTGCAAAAAGTGTCAAACTTGTATTTTTATATTAAAAAAATGCACATATTAGCTGATTTCCTAAATTGGAAAATTATGTTGCATTTTTCTCTTTTTTCCTTCCCTCTGCATTGTTGCATGAACAGCTTTGTGTCTTACAGTTTCTGTATTAAAATAGATTTAAGAGGATTGTCAGATCACAGAATTAATAAGGATAATGATTATTAGTTCATAAAAGAGACGGCAGGATAAAATCAGAGTGCAGGAAGTTACCTGGTCATGTTGTTAAAACTAAATAAAATTGGAAGGACAAAGAGTTAAACTGATGAAGTATAACTTTTTATTTTCTGTGTTTGATTGTGTAAAAACTTCACATAGAGACTTTTCTCCAGTCATATCATCAGCTTTACATGGTCCAGACAAAAGTCCAAATCTAATCAAGCCCTAAAGGAAACATTCATCTAGCCATATCCTCCTCACAGCATCCTCCACTTCAGAGACTTTGTGATGTAAATGTCCAGGATGTCATCTCTCTCTGTTACTGGAGGAAACTCAAGCAGAGAGGTTCACTGTACTGTCGCTCTGCAACAGTCAGCATGCAATCACATTTTGCAGTAACTGGTGTTATCAGATAGACCGTTTGTGGATGAGCACTTCCTGTTCCTACATTACAAGCAATATCTGCATTTTAGAAATAAGCGTTTAATGTGTTTGATCAGTGACCTGCTCCATCACCACTGATTCAATGAATTTCTTAAGTGCTTGGAATCAGTTCCAGATGTGTAATCTCCCAATTTAGTCATGAAAGGAGAAATCAGATCACATCTTCCCATAAAACTGCTGTTTGATATCAAGCTACGCCTGTGAGAGAGGCAGAGCTTTAAAAATAAGGGTTAATTCTTACCTGGTATTATTTTTAACCCCTTCAATTAAAACTTTAAATACACCCTTCAGTCACGTCTCTAAAGGCTTGTTTTATTTGATTTAATTGATTTATTTTACAGTTTTTATGAGGCAGTTCTGTAAGCTCACAGATGGTTTTCTGCTTGAATAGATTCCAGGAAAGTTGCATTGATGGGAATTAAAGTAATTACAATCATCATCTAGTTTTTAGTGGAATATTTAGTCAGTAATTTTATTTATTTTATTTTCAGTAAGTTGACATAAGACCCTTTTTAAAACGGTTCTACAGACACAGAATCTAATTGGATGTTTTTTTCTTGTTTTTATAACGGTTTTACCAAACCAGTAAACCATGCTTCCTGAGAAACTGGAACCAGAATGCTTAGATGTTTTTCCCAGATAATTCACCTTCATCATCATCAACATAGATGCAATAGTTTGGTTTTCATTGGAAGCATCATCCTGCCTCGGTGTCCTGCAGATATATGAATGAAAACTTCCTGAACCTTTCTTCTCTCTCCTCAGCTGAGCCTTTGCCTCTGATGGACCTTTGTCGACGTGCAGCCCGCCTGGCGTTGGGTCGGGACCGCCTTCAGGAGATCGAGAGCCTTCCTCTTCCCCAGTCCCTCAAAAATTACCTCCAATACCAGTGACTGACACTAGCAAAGCCTACTGGGACTTCAAGGACACAAAGCAGGCCATCAGAGAGTCTACAGAAGGAAGATGATGGAGTGGGTGATTGAAGAATGTCCACACTGGAAGAACCACAGCTGCAGGATGAGGAAAAGGACGGATACGGATGAACTGACACTTCCAGCTTCTAAACAAGGAATTTGAACGTTTCCTTTTGATTTTAAGCTGCTTATTCCTTTATTCTGGGCTTGAAATAATTTATTGATGGCAGTGTTCCTCTAGTGTGTCACTCATGCAGACTGAAAGCCCATTCTGGCATTGCAGTGTGGTAAAGTGTGGCAAACGTCACAGTGGTGGAAGACCACCACCTAGTGGCAAGAAAAAGTAGAGCACTGAGAAAGCACACTAGCCCAACCCATGGAGGCCTTTCTGACATCCTTTCAGTGAGCATATCATTACTGCAGGTGTCTGTTCATTAGAATGATACGTGCTCAAAGGATTTTGATATTAATATTGTTTTTTATGCGACCAACTCTGAACCCGTACACAAAATCGCACTGCGTAGCTTAGATTTAGCTCTGCAAGGTGAGTGCAGTGTAGGTTAGCTAAGCCCTTTTCAGACATGTTAAATGACTGATATTTACTGACTGACTGTATTTATTATTCAAATTTGGATGTTCCTGAATAACCATGACCATGTGTCACCTGATGCAGCATCGAGTGCATGCAGCCAAACAGGTTTGTTTGTGTTCAGTTTGCTGCAATTAGCATCAGATTAATAATGGACACTGTTTGTATTAGGTCAACAATTCTTATTCACTTCTTACAAAATACAATCAGCTAAAATATTCTATAGCCCAGCTCGATGGCGGCCTTTCAGAGAGAACAACACATTGCATTAGGAACGTATGCAGTCGCAGCCACCCTGAATGAAGCTGGATGATTTAGAAATGTCTTTATTGCTACGTTGTTAGCGCTGAACATGATTCTAAAGTGTTGATGCATATCACTGGTAAATGACCTCAAATAGTTCTCATTTTTCTAACTTAAAATATTCAGAACTTCTAATGACCAACAAAAGAAATCATATCAACCCATTTGTTTTATATACAATCATTTCTTTACATCAATCAGGATCCAGCAGCACAAAAGCTGTAGATATGTTGTTTCACAACCAGAGGGATGTTAGAAAATGTAATGTAAGATTTCAGTTTGATTAAAGGAAGAAAATCATTTGCAGATGATTGGAAAGTATCCTTCAGTTCATATAATTCCCTTTTTGTCCTGTATAAATATGACCAGGATCGATGCTTTAAAAGTATTATTATGGTGTTTCTAATGTCAGATGCATGTGTGAAAGGGGCTTCATTTAAGACTCAGACTGGGTTAATCACTTGTTTTTAAAGGTAGTGGTTCACTGCGCTGCACAGCATTCCTCACAACACTAACTCATTTTATGATGATGTCAAACAACAACCAAAGTATTTCGTTTGAACATGTTGGGTGTGAACATGTATGGAGTTGTAGGTCACTGTCCTGCTGTGCAACTATTGCTGTCATACTGCTGGCACAAAGACCAGGCTGCTGTTTGTAGCATCCTGCTGTAGCTCACTGGTAGTAGATAATGTGTCTCTGCTCTCCACAGAACTGTCTTAATGACCAGAATTAGGATAAACCAGCAGAACCAGCACAGGTCTGGTCTAACTGGTTTGGTTTTTAAAGAGTGTGTCAGCGCGGCAGATGTGCTGTTGGGTCAGGAGAGGATGCAGATAACCGATGCACAACCACACCCTGAGGACCAATCATCTTTTATTTCCTAATAATGACTTGAGTCACTTTTTAAACCTTTGTTTGTATTGTCCATAAAATTATTATTATTATTCAGATTGCTGGGTCTGATGGTAGACTGTTTATTTATCACAAATAGTTCTGTGTTTGTTTTGTTTAACTGATCATTGATGATTACATTCAGGTTAATGTAACACAAAGATGCTGGTGATGAAAGGAGGGAGAAATCTATTTGTGTCCTTAATGCTGCTTTTATTATAATTATTATTATTAATTATTATTATTATTATTATTATTTGCAATGGTACCTTTGTTACCTTACCTCCTGTTTAGATGGGGAGAGTGGGACCATGTAATGAGAGTAGAATGTATGGACACAGTGCAGCTGAGATGTCAACAGATATGAAATGTGAATAAAAGCCAAGTGACTTAAAATGTTTTTGTTGCTTTTTCCCCCCTTTGCACCCTCATGTTTACAAGGACAGTGCCTGAGATGTGCATGTTGCCATGGTGTAAAATCTGACATTTGCCATGGAAAAACACATCAGCTCATGTTGTAAATACAGCTCTTGTGCACACACACGGACACACACACAGAGCTAAAAGTTAAAAACAATGAGGACGTTGCAGGATCTCGCATGGAGGGATTAGACTTGCAGCAAGACCTCAGGGGACTTTTGCTGTGTGGATCAATAGCAGACAGACATTGTAATGATGCTTCTGCAGCATGATCCTGCCTGAAACTGAGATAACGCCTCTATTTAAAACGGTTTCCATAAAAACACAGATGCATTATCTTATTTTGCTCTTTTCAGTCGGTCATAGCTATCGATAATTCTCCTGCCCCTTTGTATCACAAGTGATGGCTTCATACAACCCTCACCCTAAACAGCTTTGATGCATCTGCAGTAATGAAACTTCAGATGTTCAAGCAAGTACTGCAGATACGAGGAATGGGCGATTGATTAAACATCAGCAGGAGAATTATCAATTGATTTTCAATTAGTCATTAATAAGTTTATATTAAAATGTATGTTTTGTTAAAAAGAAGTGATGTTTCCTCCTTCAGATCTTTACTACTAGATAAGCAGCTGTTAGAGCTGTTAAATTGAATTCATTCAATGGTTAAACTGGAAAATATGAGCTCATACAACTGCAACAGTTTTTAAATAGTTTTCTAAATTAACAAAATCAGTCTATAAAATTCTTAACAATCAATTAATTGCTTGTGGATTTTGTCATCCATATCATGTGGGATATGCAGAACATTTAAAAAGGTCTGATTTAGTGTACAGCTGTGTGAAGCTCAACACTGAGATGACTCTGCAATGCTTCCTAAATGCGCTCAACGGGTTCAGTGACTCCTCAGCCAACCAGCTCGAGGTGCCAACGCTGACTATTTCCTTATTGAATTGATGTTTCCAATTTGTGATGTTGCTCTTTTAAGTCTTTCAGCTTAACCTTGACTTTCTTTCATGCCTTTATTTCTCATGCTAATCACTTCACATCTTTTGCAGCTGCACAACACGTCAGACCAGGTTTGGTTGAGCTCAGTTCTCATTTTGAGCATTCTGCATTCCTAAATATCTAAATGGTGGAGCAATGGAGCAAACCCTCATAACTTTGTGGGGCACTACACAGTAAGGCTCACACTGCAATGCAGGGAATGACGCCGTTTCAGTGCACACTGACGTCTGAATCACCCAACGCTCTGAATTAACCATGTTGTTTGGTTCCACTGAGATTTTACTGGTGTGTGACAGATTGCACCTTGCTTCAAATTATCATGTCTGGTGAGCATCACAGCTACTGAAGCATGACAATCTTGATCAAACACACTTTCAAGACATTGAGTTAACATTTTATACCAAGACTGTGCAGCAACAACAACTGATGTCAGAATTGCTGTGATGCTATTGATCCATTTTAAAAGTTCACTACTATACATCCGTATATTAGGACAGAACATGAAATGTTCAATTATTTAAATGGTTATTAATTATTAACTATATTATTAAAAAAGACAAGTCATCCTCACAGGGTGCTCACACACTACTTTCCTCATATTTATCCCCATAGATCAATTAAAGTTGCACTAAAATGCTTTGGTTTTCTCCATGAGGTGGCTCCTCTGATGATGTCTGCACAGATTTCTTTAAACCAGAAATATGCAATGTGTTGTTATTTGGTGGCATGGCAAGTGAAGCTATTCTACCCCAGAAGTTTAGCTAAATCTATGGTAAATGTCATCAACCTGTGATTCTTATAATTGAACTTTTTATTTACAACTTGAATCAACATGTGATCTCCTTGCTCCACTATGAATAAAGAAGGTGCTGCCTAAGCACGAGGCCTCGCAGAGAATATAAAAACTGCAGGGCAAAGGAGGAAAAATAAAACTAAGAGTTCATTTTAAAATACATCATGAGCAATTAAAAACCTATAATGATCCTCTTAAATAGCATTTATCTTACTCACATAATCACTGATTATAAAGACAACCCAGAAATCCTGTTTCACACTTTTAATTCAACCCGTTTTAGCAGATGTCAAATCAGCCCTTCAGATTTTCTTTGTGATGATTTTACAGATCACTGTAGAGGATCCTCTATACCAACTCATCAAAATACTGTTTTTAAAATACCCAACTCTGTTTTTACCTGAGGAAACGCTGGAGAGGTTTGCCCTGGTTGATGCTGAGTAGGAGTTTCCTCTCAAGTACATCCAACTGCCTGCCTTTTAGACCCACATCTGTTTAAAATCTTTTTAGGGATACTTTGAAAGTGAGTCTTGTTTTTAATTAATTGTTCTTTAAAGGCAATTTCTTTGCCTGTTGCCCTTAAAACGGCCAAAGTAAAGCTCCTCCTTAAGATGTTCAGTAACAGACCAGTGCCAAACTTACTTTTTATTGCAACATTTTGTAAACAACCCTTCCATCTAAGAGAAATTTTGATCTGGATTTAGGGTGAATCCCAGTACCAAGGTGGTCCTACTGAATGATTTAAGATTAACACAGGCTCACACTCTAAGTGCCGGTTTTTCCACTTTAAATTTAAGATCTTTGTATTGAGTTTTTCTTTGACACCATACATATAAGAAACCCAGAGCATTCGCACCAACCAAGACCAAAACAAAAAAAAACAAAAACATAACTAAAAACACCCTGAACTCTATTCATTCATCAAGCCATTTTTAAATGTGTAAAGCTTCAATGTTTTTAACGTACGTAAAATGCTTTGTAAATAAAGTTTTAATTGATTTTGATATTACACTGTTTCACCTAGACAATGAGACAAACATTCCCACAGGAATCAATACAGAAGGAAACAGCAGGTGCAGCTAATCAATGCCCTTCCCAAGATAGTTATGAGCTGGTGTGAAGCAGTCATGTGACAGTCTGCAGGTATGAAGGGTTATTCTAAACAATCTGAAGTTTAGATGATTTCCCACGTCAGCATATCTGATTTAAATGAATCATCACAAAGCAGAACTTGACAAGATTTAATTAATTTAATTTTAATTAGGAGTGTCAGAGCAGGGAAGGAAGTGAGGAGCCGGAGTCGCCTATCCCAAGTTTACCCTGTTAAAGAAGTAACGTGTCATTTGTGGACGTCCCTTTACCCATCTTCCATACTGCTTCATCCAATTCTGGGTCGCCAGTAGCTGCAGCCTATCCCATAAATCAACACCCTGGAAAGTTCACCAGTCCATCACAGCGTTTGTGGACCATACAAAATAAATAAGTCTGGTGAGTCAAATATTCATATGCCATGAAAGCTGCTGTTGAATAATCAGATGAGACAGACCCATACAGTGAGATGTCCACTGTCCAATTATTGCTTCTCTCTGTGGTCTTTATGTAGAAGAAAGGGTTTGTTAAAGGTCTGCAAAGAGATGAGCAGAAGTTAATTGATAAAGTCTAATTTTAATTTAGAGGCATCTTTTCCTGGTACCTTTCTGTTGATGTCACACATCCCAACCACAAATCAAAGCTCAACTCACAAACTGATTAATCTAACACTTTCACCAGAAACACAAATCTCTAGAATACCTCAAATTGCTTCAAAATAAAGCACAGGAATGAATGGATAGTGGCCATGAACTGCAGAAATCTTTCTATATATAAACATGTGTCTCTGCAGGTGAAGTTGTGACTGTATTACGTGTTTTCTCATCTTCTATGTACCTTATAGTGTTACACATCCCAGTGTGCTGGTAGCTAACAAACAAAGTTGGTGTGGCAGATTTAAAGCTTAAAGGGTTTTCACACTTTGTTAATGGTGTCATTTAGAAGAGTTGTAGTTATATTAGTAAATGGATCACATACCAATAAAATGTTATGACATTTTTTTCTTTATTGATCAGGATGTTGTTGTGAGCTCTCACTGGGGTTTCTGTGGGGTCATTTTTCTTCACAGATCTCTGCATTTGTTTTCACCTTCCTGTTAAAAGAGATTTTTCTTCCCACTGTCGCCTCATGCATGCTCAGGATGGGAGAGTGGATTTGATGCAATCTTTTGGTTTCACTTAGCTAGGCTATTGATTGTGAATTGGCTTCCATGGAGCGTCCTGAGACAACATTGTTGTCAAGTGGTGCTATACAAATATAGAATGGCCATTTCTGAAGATTTGCTCCTTATATTTGATTGAATGGTCTTCAGCGTGTTGTACCAATACTACAAGTATACCACCATCAGCACCAGTCTTAACCACCCATACTGTCATGCATCTTCAACCTTCATTTAGCAAATTTCTTGAGTAGGGTATTAAAAACAACCCCTAAAACCTTTTCTACATATATAGCAATAGTTAATGTAATATTGTAATAATAACTACTAAATAAAAACCACAAACTCCTGGACAGATTATAATATTGCATGAGATTATAGTAATATAATGCAACCTAACCTACTAAAGAAAGATATTTGTTTTAATGTTATTGCATAAATGAGATTTTAGAGACTTCATTCTTGTTAAAAGGGGCACTTGTCCATTGTTGTCCATTTGGATAACTGTACTACTTGGGCTCCAGATGTCATGCCCTGCACACAATCTTCATGCAGTTTAGATTTGTCTCATAAGATTTATTGTGGAAACAGTTCCAATGAGCTATGCATCATCTGGATGCAAGAGGATTCAATGAAACCCCAAAAGGAGTAAGAAAAAGTTTTTTTTTTCATGCTTTATTGAACTCTCTCGGTTTTTGCAGACTGGATAGAGGAAGTTTGGGACTGCAGACAGGTGAGATCCTGTTGGAGCAGTGAGGTTGTCATGATCAAGGGTAAGATGGTGGGTTTAGCAAAGCCAGTTTACCACAAAGAGCTGGAAAATGCTGGTTATATGGAGGTAGGGGCCTAATGATGATACTGTTAATTGATAAAAATGAGCTGTTTGATATTTATCAGGACATCTTTTAGAATAATATGTATATAACCAAATCATCTGGGTGATGGTGGAGGCCCTTTTTGGTGCTGCCAAAAAAAAAAGAAGAACTCTGCTAGATTATCCCCAAATAAACAGGTGAAATTTTTTTCATCTTAAAATGCTATTTTACTTCATTTTGAAAATGTAATTTTCTACCACTTTGTCCCTGAAGGGGGTTGCGGGGGACTGGAGCCAATCCCAGCTGACAACTGTATTAATGTGCCAAATATTAACTTAAAAAAGTAAATAGTTAAAACTCTCTGTGGTACCAACCTGCATGTCTAATCTAAATCTGTCACTAGAGGGCGATGTTGTTTTGTTAAAGCAGCATGAAAGCTGTGTAGATGTATTTTTAACATAATTTCCACACGTAGCCTAATCATGATTTTTAAGAAGGAGCGCTTTATGTAAAACAGGTCAGAGAACAAACAATCACTACAAGAAATGTTTTATTATTTTCACTCCAAAATAAAATCTGACTTTGTAAGGGTGACGGAGATATTTCAACCTTCAGAGAAAGTAATCGGATTTATTTGGCCTCTGCAGCAGAAACCACAAGCGGATCAGAGCAAGCTGTGATTACATGCCAGCTCTATGGGGTGCAAGAAAAAAACATTGGCATGGCCATAGTGGAAACCTGTAATCTGGTACCTTACCAGTAAAATGACTTCATTAAAGAAGAAGGTTGCGCAAAAGAATTATACCCAAATACAATCCTACAGAGTGCATTTAATTTGAAATGTTTTTGTAAAGATTGAATATTTATAAGGGAAGAGCAGAGCTTCTGGCTCAGTTATTTAGGGATGTGATGCATAATATTTAACATTACTCTGTGAGTTATTGTTGGTAGGAAATGTGAGAAAAACATGCTTTATAAGGTTAAATCGTTCTTTAATTTAATTTGTTTGCATCAACATACTTTTTCTAGTATTTCAGGTTATGTGACAAAATTTAAAAAAATGAATTCCTATTTTTTTGTGTTGACTTTACTATTAAGGAACAATAATAGGATTTTAGTAAGCAAAGGTTTCCAGAGTGGCCTCCATCTTTGATTTTCTTTTTCTGTTCTTGACCAATGCAGCTGTGTAAAAGAAAACATAGTCAATAAAATATTTACACTGCATGTCAATTTTAGTTTAAGTAAAGGTTTAAAAAATGTTCCAGTAAATCAGTATAGTTTTATAATCAGATATTTTTAGACCACTTGTCTCTAAGTGACAGCACTAGAGGCAATTCACTCAGATAACAACAAAACATGGAATTGATCATGTCTGACATGTTTAAGTCTAACTGTATACATGGGTTTTATTACATTACAGACAATAAACAGCATTTTGCACACAACTGCTTATTTGTTGTGTTTATTGTTTTCTCATGTTGGTATTAAGTGGTACCAGGCATTACAATGAAAAATGAACTGATAACAAAGGGTGTCTACTGTTTTTCCATAACAATAATTTATCAATCTTAATGAAAAATTTAAGATTTTGAAAAAGACACAAACCCAACTTTAAATAAAAAGAAATTCTTACAGCTCGTTGATGTGGAAGATACGCTGTTGTTTACGGATGGGTCTTCACTGTGTGCAGAGCTCTCTTCTGAGGCAGAAGTTGAGAGATGTATAAGAGTCCTATCGCCTGTGTGCACATTTAGGATTATAATACTGTCACAACGTTGTCAAGTTAAGTTAAGAGTGACTTGTGTAAATGACCAACCTGCATCAGTGCTGGAGCTGCGAGCAAGGCTTGTTGCACTCACTGCAAGACTCAAGGGCATCTCCTCTGGTTCTTCTTTGGCAAAGCAGCTATCAAGCAGCCCAATCTCCTGAACATTGGGCTTGTATGGGGGTATTATCCTGCCATTTATCAAGAGCACATTAGGTAGATCTGAAAGCGTTAGTAGTTGTAGTAGTATTTTAGCCTGCTCTCTCTTAGAAAACACTCTGCTCGCAGTCAAAAACATCTCTGTTTGCACGCAAATCCGTTTTGATTGCTGTCAAATCTCTACTCCTCTCTCTCAAATATCAACCCTCCCCTTTGCGCATGGATCTTCTCCGCTCTCCAAAATCTGACTAATCTGTATTAACAAAAAATGACAGATCAGACCGTCACAATGAAAACACAATGAGCACATTGTTTGTACTCAATGGTAACTGGACTTTTCATCTTGATGCTCTGCAGTTTTAGCATCATAAATACCTGCTATTAAGAACAAAATAGCTCCTTTTAGAAAGTGACACTTTTACAGGGTCTGCAGTTTGTACTAACTGTTTGAACAGTTTCACTGTTGTGCAAGATGTTATTTCTGTTGTGAGAAAAGCACCAAAGCGACTGGGAAATAGTTGTTCTTCACTGGTGGACAGACCCTATCTGTAACTTCAGCCCAAACTACTTACCCAAAACCTCATGAACAAAAACATCTCCATGAGCCATGCCATTAGTGACAGAAAACTACTCCCAAGAAGTTTATAAACCTTTTTAAAAATAGGATAATTGTTCTTACTTTACAAATGCATCATTTAGCTAATTGCTTTTACACTGATAATAATTATATCAGTAGGCAGAATGCTGCTGTTCTGCAGTGTATTTTTATACTAAAAACACTTTAGGTTTGGTTTTATGCCTCTTAAAACACAGTTTTACAACTAAAGTCCGAAAAGATGGAAACATCTTTACAATAAAGAAAATCTGATGGAAATGATAATGAGGTGTTGAATCTAAGTCATGTACAACCGAGAACACCCCTGTGACATGTCAGGCTCTTACCCAGGAAGACTTGAAGAGATGCAAAGAATCAGGAGGACATACGTGTGAGCTTTTTATATGAACTAATGAAACACCTATAGAAGCAACACCTACATGTGATGAATTGAGACAGCTTGCGAACAGCTTGTTGAGTAACCTATAAGACTTCTCATTCAAAACACAGACATCAGGAGTGCAGCACAGAAACACAAAGCAGAGCTGTGTAGAGTCTAAAACAATTCTTTATTGGTCAATATACAGAAAGCAGTGGGATGACCACAAGAGAGAGAGAGAAATCCCAACCATTTAATTTACAAAAGAAAACAAAACAGATCTATAAAATAACTGTCTTAAACATTTTTACAGGGTTATATGTAAAAGTTTTTTTTCTGTGATCTTTCAGAAGCAGAAAATGACAAAGAGGGAAACAAGGCAGCTGTTTCACAATGATGACATCACAATCACAGGTGCTTCAAGGCCAATAGATGGAGGGACAGGTGAGGAAGAGGAGAGTCTGATATCAAGCTCAGAGGGAGCACAAAGAGCACAAGGTAAGAAGTGACAAACTGGCCCAGTTTTTTCTTTTCTTTCTGTTTGTGTGCTGCCACTGGAGATTAGAGGTGTCACCACATCACACACTGGAACTTAAACCCGGATCAACATGGCTGCAATCAGCTACTTTTCCTGTCATAGCTGTGGAAAATTTGGATGTGGAGAGGTGTGGGTTACAGATAGTAACTGCTGAAAAAGTGCCTGAGATGAAACAGAGGCTGACGGTTAACTTTATTGTCACATGACCAGCTGATGGTATGATTATATGCAAACAGAAAGTAAATGAGATGACAAACACACCAACAAATCAAAAAAGAATAATCTCCCATTTCTACTCAATATATTTTAACCAACCAGAAGGGCTTCAGTTCCCACCTAAATACTATTATTTATTCTAGGAGTCAGTGTCTGGATTTGTACCTGGACAGGTGCTTTGCAAGTCTGACAAAGTGAGAATATTTCAGCCTCAGCGTGTGCCTTTACAGAACCCACAAAGACCTCATTTATCATCTACACAAGCACATGCTAACATCTCAGTATCATTTGTTCTGATCAGAAGAGAAAATATTTAGAGGTTTAAGAGGTTAAACAGCAATGGACAGACGTGATACATCAACACATACAAACAGACCAGTTTCTCTTTTGTTTGAGCATTTTAATTTTGACCAACCAGCAATTTTGTCTTCAATTTAATTAAAAAGAAAGATTTAAAAATGTTTTAGAGAAAAATTGTAAAGAATAAGCATTGATTGGTTCTGTGTGTCACAAAGGGCATAAAAGGAAGGATGAGAGCAGATTTTTCTCAAGACAACCACATCAATGCTTGTGGAGAAACACACAGATGACAGGAAGGTTAGACTGCACATGAAGGAAACAGTAGAGGATATAGAAAGAGTAAGGACACAACTATGTCACCCTTACTGCTGGGAGATTATGAGCGTCATCTCTAAAACGGTTATGGATATACATATGGATACATCTTATAACTTGACATCTTGCAGATAGTCTGCCAAGGAAATAAATAGAAGAGCAACTTGAGGATGTGTGTATTACATGTTGGAATAAGATGTGTTTGTTATTTTAGATGTTGGGACCTACATACATACAGCGATGAGAGGACTGTGCTTGTTTCATATATTTATAAATGCTCTGCCTCATTGTGTGTGATGAGTTTATAATGTAGGTGATGTTTTCAGCGCTGTGGACGTGGTCGAGCCAGTGTTGCTGTGTTTTTACTTTGTCCAGTAGAGGGAAATGTTCCATTAAAAATAACTCAGAAGGATTCAGAATAATTCCCAGCAACAGACTGATTTAATCAGAGATTTTTAGGTCTTTGTGCATGTCTGTGCACATGTGCTCTATCTGCACTGATCCTGTGTTTAATGTATGCACATGTGTGTGTGAGTGGTTGTGTGTGTGTGTGTGTGTGTGTGGTTGTGTGCGTGTGTGTGTGTAGGGATTTAGAAAGAGAGAAACAGAGTGTGTAGACTTTATGTGTGTGCTCAGTATTTTGCAGACAAACTGTCCCACTCATATTTTCCCTCTTGCTTCCTTTTATTAACCTCTTTTCTCCCCTTGTCTTCCTCCTCTTCCTCTTCATCGCTGTTATCTGACTCAGCAATTGTCACGCCTCCCACTGCCTCATCATCCTCTTCATTTTCCTCCTCCTCATGTTCTTCTTGATTTGCTAACGCCTGAGGTCCTCCTATGTCCTACAAAACAAACACAGATCCCAAATCCAGCCCCGGTGGTGCGTAAATGAGACACCAGTTTCCTTCTAGACAACCAATCAGAAATCTGCAGCCAACTAAAAGAACAAAATGCTTGCAAAGAGGCCCAGGCCATGCAATCGCTGTTACCTCCATTGGGTTGACGGTGATGTTGAGAGTAGAGCTCTCCCAGTCCCCCTCTGGACCTTTGACTTCATCCTCATCATCTCTGGATCCTTCCTGATGTGTGGCGTGGATCCTGTAGATGCCAATCACCACGATGATCACCAGGGCAGCAATACAAACGACAATAACCACTGTTGCTGCAGGGGGTGCAGTTCCTGGATGGGAAGAGAAAGAGTGTGTGTAAACACGTGCACATGTAAAGATTAAAAATGGTGATACAATAGTTAAATACAGTGTTTTTCTTCTGCGCTTAATCCTTTCATTCAGAAACAATGCTTTAACCAGAAAAGTGCAAAAAGGATTAATAAATATGCTTAAGGCTGTGTTAAATCCTCCTCAGACAGAACATTAATATTACCCATTTATCAATCAGTGTGTTTTTCATCTGTGTTTTACTTTAAATAAAATTTAGTTGTGCTCTTTAAATTTGCACTGTGTAACCTTCTGACCGTGAAACTCTGAGGTGCTGACATGCAAGTGGCTGATTCAGTAAGAGGATGTTTTCAGGCATAAGTGAATTCAAAACAGGTAATAAAAAAAAAGAAACAAAAAAAGTAAAAGGTGAGACAAGAGTCAAGACTGGATTTCACTGTCTGGAGCAAACTCCCAGCGTGTTGGAAAGAGATATTTGCGATAAGATAAAACATCACTGAGCACCAAATTTTTGCAGGAGAATCGTCTCGGCTTAACTTACCTGACATGTGTGAGTTAAGAGTATGGATCATGAGTGGGTGATGGACAGGCCTCATGTACTGGGACTGGGCAGCCATGTGATTTACATGCTCCACAGGTGCACTATGGTGTAGAACACTGACCTAATGAAGCGGGACAAACAACCGTTACCCTCAGAGAAGAGAATGAAAGGACAGTGAAAGTCACCTCTGTGAGAAAGGAGAATACTGCAGCCATAAACTAAGCACAGAGGAAACTGGTCATCACCTGTGTCATGGCAAAATGTAAAAGCTAGAGACACAGAGGACAATGTTAAGATAAGATCTCAAATTCACCTCCAGATTGAACTCATTGCTGGTGTAACGTCCGTTGAGCTCAGAGCAGGTGAGTCTGAATTTTCTCTCAGTTAGAGAGGCGGGTCGCCAGTTCCTGTAGCGCAACTGTCTCAGCGCCTGTTCATAGTGGGCAATGGAGTCCACACCTGGTGATGACAACACCGCGTCACATCACAGTCTGATTCGTTCATTTACAGCACATCAGAATCATATCTGACAATTTAACTCCAAAACCTCCTTTACTGGGCCGAAAGTGACAGTCTACCCATTTTCTGATGAAAAGGTAAGTCGATGTTGGTCTGAAGGTTTTAGATTGGCTGCAGCCTGAGGAGTATAAGGAGCAAAGATCTGTGTTCTTGTCAGGGAGGAAGCGCTTCCTACCGTATATTGAAATTCCAGAGGTGGAGTTGGTGGCATCAAGGTGTTTTCCCAGCAGAGCACTGTGATGAATCTCCAAGCTCTCTTTCTCAGGATTCAGTTCTTCCCCAATTACCAGCACATCACAGTAATCCAGGTTGTGCATCACCTCCATCACCCCAGGTCTGTGAACTACACACACACACAGAGAGGCAGAAAACGGTACATAAGCAACAAGCTTCATAATCATAAAATTCTTCAGAACGGACGCGAAAAACTTCCAGTAATTGGATTTTTAAAAATGCTGCTCATTTACTGCGTCTTTATTAAAAAGCTGGTTTGACTAGAGAGCTTGGACAAAAGCCTGGAGTAATGTCACCACTCACTTCTGCCAAAGCTGTCTCCTTTCATAACTGTGCTGGTGATGCGGAGCTCTTTGAAGGGCGCCACACCCAGTGGGCTGCGGAGGTCACTGGCAGGCCTGACAAGTTGATTGGATCCCATGATGGTGATTCTGGGTTCACTGGGTGGCAGAACCATAACAACTGCCTTGATATCTGGGATGGAGATACAAGTGTCCTCTCCAAAGCACCTGACACACACACAGAGGAAGACGGGAGGTGTTAAAGGATGGGACAGCAGCAGGAATACAGCTCTCTGCTCATTTATCCTGATCTGGGTGCATTGATATTTGCTACATGAGTTTTCTTTGAATAGTTTTTGTTATTTGTCCAAAATAGTACAATGTAATTAAAAAGAGAGTGCAAATAAAATAGGTGGGTTATTACACTGAATATAATCATGTGATACAAGTTCTAACTTGAAACAAAGAGACAGAGAGAAAGAAAAGATTTTACTTGTACTATATAAGGTCGTGCATTTTGCATCATCTTGTTTATGACGAGAAAATCATGCATTTCTTTTAATTTTCCTCTTAATAGAAATGCAAAGGCTTTTGACTTTTAAAAGGGATTCAATGTATCATAACAGCATCACTGTGAGGAGCTAGTCCTGACAGATATGACTAAACCTACAATATCATTTTATAGTCCTTACACCTGCATCACATCATTGTCTGCTGACTCCTTTATAAGAAAGTATTAAAAAGCTGGGAGTTTGTCTTTATTCCAGTGATTTCTGAAATTACAATACTTTAAAAGTTTGTTTGTACCTTATTTAATCAGATCTAATAAACAAAGACCTGTTAGTTTCAGACCTGCTGGGACTAGATCCAGACACTATAAAATAACAAAGAGCTTTGAGTTACTGCATGTTACAAACTATAAAGAAGAATAAAAATGAATAGCATAAATCTTTTTTTCTCAATCACAGCCTGCAAGTTGAACTTATCTGCTTAGCTAAAATGTGTACCTGCCTCCACATGGAGGTCAGTGTTTAACAGTGAGTGTCTCAAGTCATGTCTGATTTTACCCACCAGCATTTAAACACAGCAGATGACCATGATGGATATACTTACATTGAGAGATAAATCACAAGTGCCTATAAAAACTAATAACATGAATAAAAAACATGTTACATTCAATATGCTGCCACTTTGTGTTTCAGCAGGACCAGAAATAATCAGATGTAGAAATAAATGTGGCTGCTTAAAATATCCAAGCTCTTAGAAACTAAACGGACTTTTTTTTATTAAGAAATATATTTGAATCTAAAGATCAGTAAATGTGTGCAAAGATAAATTTGGTGACTGGAAGAATATTTTGCCTCATGGTTGAGCTGCAGGTATGTGGGTTACAGGTATATCCATTACCCAGTTAGATCTTTTTTGGTCCGTATGTGCAGCAAAATATTCTAAAACACAAATCTCACATGCGTGTTTGAAGGTGTCTGAGTAGTCATGCAATCATTTTTTTATATGAAACTTTCTCCGGACGACTAAGAGAGGTGAGCTGCCTTGTCATAGCGAAGATCAAAGTCAGTTCAGTCATATCAAATAAAGACGCAGAAGCAGAAGGAAAAGCTGGGAGCAAACCAGAACAGAAGCAGGGACTAGTAGATGAAAGTGGTACTGGCTTTGCAATCACATGAAAGCTTAATGACCTGAGTGAACAGCTGGTCTGTTTAGTGGTTTAATAGTCTCTCTAATGATCCATGCTTTTTTTTAATCTAACTCTACGTTTGATGGGATAAAGGCAAAAGTAGACACAAAACATCTGACACACTTCCTTTCATGCTTTAACGTAACCACGCTGCATTATGTACGCGCCACATTTTACTTCCACAGAAACCTGCAGAAAGTAAAGTAAAGTAAAGTAAAGTAAAGTAAAGTAAAGTAAAGTAGACCTCTGCATTGTGAAGACAAGAGCTACAAAAGCTTCTGAGTGTGTGAGAAATCTGGGTGTTGCATCCCCAAGGTGCATGTGTTTGGACTGCGACAGGAAGCCCGAGAACCCGGAGATAACTCACGCTAACAGGAGAACCCACGCTAACACAGGGAGAACATGCAAACTCCACACAGAAAGGTTCCTGGTTGGACCTCCAGAGATCCATGCATAGTAGCTAATTATGTCACCATGTTTACTTAGTGAATATAGCAAACATCCCCAAAATCCCGCTTTTATAATTACATTTATTAGTTTTAGAAAGGTTTCTTGTACTGTTCTGTTCATCTCTCTCCAACATCTTATTCTCTTTTCTATTCTCTAAGCTGCAGTACAAAGAAAACCTTCATCATATGTTTGCTGCTTAAAAGTAACGCTAAACTAAGCATTATAAAAATGTGTGTTTTATGGTGATACATACAGGAAGAAACACTTGACCTAGAAATTATATGTTATGGTACAATTAACCACTACTTTTCCCCCACATTGTAGATTGCATGCCGATGCAACTTTTACGATTATTTTACCTTCACCCTGGAGTGTAGTGGGCAAATTCTGATGGCATACCAACATGGCCATAACAACCATAACATTTGGCCAGCCACCATTATGTTTGTAAATGTATGAAGCTGCCATCAGCAAAAAGGCTGTGCTCTCTGGGTGCGCGCACAGGATGCACCCAACATGTTGTGGATGTGCTTCTGATACTCTCCCTGAAGACGCCGTGATGTATGCGTTCTACTACATAAAGCCAAAATACTCCAAATTACTGAAAAACACCAGCAGCTCTCTCTAGCTGGCATCCTGCAGAGGAAGATATGATTGTACACCACAGTCTACCATGATGTGATTGCAGTGAGGTATTTTTTGTAAAACCAATGTTTCACTGATAACTTATTGATCTGGAAAATCAGTAAATATCTCTCTAACTTTGCCGAAGTCATTCCAAGCATCACCATCCCAGCCTCTATACGACTTAATCCCATTCTGACATTTCTCTGGTCCACTGCAGAACAGGTTCCTCATTCATAAAAAAATACGGTTTATATTTCAACTTTCACTACAAAATGTATCATATTTTTAATGTAGGTCTGATAGTTTATTATGAAAATGTGGAACCTATCCTGTTATAATGTGATACGGTCGGGATTTTTTTCAAATTAGGATGACAGCTTTACACTTCCATAGGAAATACAACTTATTTCCCTTGTGCAGAATTTTATTTATTTATTTTTCAGGATATTACATCACAAATAACAACTTGTTTTTTAATTTTGTATTAAAATAAATAAAAAGTTCCACACTAATAAAACAGGCTTTTATTCAATTTTAAGAACTTTAAAGTCTCTTTCAAGTTTTGAAAGACTGTGAATCCACAGCCGATGCAAACGCAACACATATCAGCACAAATCCAAAGTAATCATACTTTGATGGAAAATCATTTTAATCTACTTCCTAAGGTACAATGTCAGAGCCTGGATGCCCTGTGACTTACAAATGGGGCATGGCTCATGCATGTATAAAATTGCTTTTACTTCTGAAATTAGTGTCTGCGGCTTAAACACAGGAGCGCTAAATTGCCCAGAATGTACAGTAAGTGCAGTCTTTATTCTGTTTGTCTTTATCCTTTTTTATAAAGAAAAACAGTCCATACAACTATTTAGACAAAGAGTGCTTCATCTTATAGATAACACAGTTAAAAACATGTCTGTGTACTCACTGTACTGATGTTGTGATGTGCAAACGTCTGAGGCCCGGTGTGGGAAACTGGCGAGAGTTAATGTAGGAAACCTTCGTCATGGCTGTGTTGATGCTGTCCACGTCCTCTCCCTCCACCACCAGCACAGACTGGGCTGGGTTGAAATGAAACTGGAAATACACAAAGAGAAAAAATGTAATCAAAATCCAAACTGTGGTGTTCATGGACATGAGCCCTGTAATAAATTTAATTTATCTTTTCTAAATGAGACTTTTAGAGAAGCTTTAAAGAAGATGCACGTTAGCATAAACACATTAATCTTCACAGAATAACAGTGACAGTGATGTTGCTCCTCCTTTCACAGCAATGCAAAGGTAATCCGCTGTGGACATGCTACCATTGAAGGATAGCGTTTTGAGAATTGTACCTGGGTCTCCATTTTCCACTCACCTTTATGTCTTTAGCTAGGCTTTCAAGGGAGTTAATATCAAGGCCTTCTTTGCAGGCCTGCAAACAGGAGATAACCTTCTGGGTTTCAATGCGGCCCGGTCGAATTGTCAGACCTGAAAGGCTGCCATGGAAATACTGAGTGAACCTCGGGGTCGCTACCTCACTGCCTGGTCGGACAAAGAGAGGACAAAGAGTGAAGAAAGAAAAAAGAGATAACAGGAGACGGGTACAGAGGTGGGAAGGAAAAAAGAATAATGTAGATAAACAAATCATAACAAAAACAGATTGCGATCATGAATTTAGATGGTTTTTCCAGATAAACATCTATAGAAAAAGTGGCATCAGAAGAGGTGGCTCAAAGTGTTTACTTGCTTAGACAAGATAAATAGTTACATGAATGTGACCTGAGACGCGGGGGAGCCAACTGCAAGAAATACTCATAATGCGACCATAAGGGTTAAATAACAGATAGGCAACGAGACAAAAATATGTTTCACAAATATCATTTGTAACTGTAGCATTGAGATACATATATCACACATTTCCAGCTGATTACAGGGAAATTTGACACCTCCTGCCAGAATTATACTGAATTTGATTCATAGCTGACACACAGTGGTGTGAGCTTGACCTTAAAAGTTGTGTTAGTTACAGATAAATAAGTCCCATCATATAACTTCAATAATTTTTTGTGAAAATAGTAATAACTATGTGTAAGGGCTGGTTCAGCTATATTTTCACACCTCCTCTCACCACCCAAATACCTGGGTGTTAGGTTTTTTGGTCATTTTAAATAATCCCTAGGAGTAAGTGTGAGCATTTGATGGACTGGTGACCTGTGCAGGGTGTACCTGCTTCATGCCTGTTAAACACTGGGACAGGATCCAGCTGAATCGGATTAAGCAGTACAGAAAATAAAGACCATATTGCAGAATAAACTAGACGTAGACCATGCACAATATTCTGGCACACTAATTACACTAATTTGCACAGTAAACTTGCTCCTAACTTAGCGACACTATAATTGGTGGTTCACATCCACTTCTGAGTCTGTTTGAAGAAAAAGCAACAATAAACAATATTAACTACTTTTCTGCTGATATTGGAGACTTGTGGTGAGTAGCACGAAGAACATAGTGCACATAGTGCACGTTTAGTCAGCAACAGCGGCTGCTGCCACAGCACCTTCCTTCCCCGTCCAGAAGAACGTGCAGCTTCCAGCTTCAAGCTGCAGACAGCAGAGATGATGCATGACTGAAGTTGAAACTGGCTGAACCTGGTTTACTGTCAGATATTAATACCTCTTAATGAAGATATCTTAAAAGTTCAGATTACTATTCCTAACAGAAGCTGCAAGTTAACGACAATAACTAGTCTGGGGATATTTTGCTTTTCTTTTTTAATGTTTTTAAAAGTTAAATAATTTTTGAGACATTCTTAGAACTTTATATTCAAGTTTAACATATTATTATTTGCATCTATTATCTGGTTCAGATGTCCACGAAAATCAATTTAAACAAAAAAAAGTAGCTTTTTGGGTTAAATTTTCCCTCCATCCATTATCTGTACCGTTTGGTCTGATGAAGGGTCATGGGTAGCTAGAGCTACCTCAGAGGAGGAGTACACACAGGACTGGTCCTTAGTCCATCATAGATAATGTTGTTATGGGTTAAAAATGCTATTAATCAAGATCAACCAATTATAAAAGCCAGTAATTGATTAGATCATTTTTAAAATTGAGTTCCACCCCATAGTTTCACCCCGTGACTGCATTACTCTGAGTAAAGCCAAGCATGTTGTGGCAGAACAGGTATAGAAATGACCTAAACATGGAAAGTACTGACAAATTAAACACATACTGAATATGATAGTTACTGAATCTTACTTTTTAGATGAACACATCTAAAATAATAAAATAATAAATAATAAAATAATAGAACAATGGACAGATAATGATATAATTTCCATCTACCCTGACCAGTGTTGGGACCTTTACTTTGAAAAAGTAATTAGTTATAGTTACTAGTTACTTCTCCAAAAAAGTAACTGAGTTA
>JBAMIG010000008.1:8277903-8288853 GCA_037177335.1 Kiunga ballochi
TACATTTTGCAAAATGCAGATGTGTGTGAGCAAAGTCTGATGACGGCTTCAATGAAGCTTTAGTAACGCACAGTAACCACGTGTTATAGTAATAACGCCGTTCTAACGATAGAAAAAAAAATGAGTAGTTAGATAGTCCGTTACAGAAAGGTGTCACCGTTAGTAACGGCGTTTATTATAATGCCGTTATTTCCATCACTGACCCTGACACTCCCGACTGATTAAACATCTTTTAAAACAAACTGTATGATGTGCATGCATGCCCACTTGAGATTTGTCATTTCTGGAAAAACATCTTGAGATCATGAGATTATCATTTAACAATTTCTGAATCTAAACCATAGCAGGGTTACCGTGAAAAACAAGTTGTCTGTGCAGCAGTTTTAAGATAATAAGCAGAAAGATCATGATCTTAATTTTTCCCACTAAGAGACTTTAAATACAGTTTGTAACTTAATAGTTCTTCCTCATTAATAAAGTGAATTCTTGCTGTTCTTCTACAGTATTTCTGTTGTCTGTGAACTCAACAGACTAGGTGAAGCTCCACATTAGAGATAATAAACTGGTGTAACAAGTAGCAGAGTAAGAATCTACTTCCTGCCTTTCACTTTCAAAATACTCAGAATTATTCTGCTCTTATCTAACAAAAAGGGTTATGTTCAAAGTTTTTCATCAGGTAGTGTCAACAAGCATACCTTTTTTTCACACAAGCATTTATGTTTTTCACAAACCTCATTTTAAAACAATTAAAATGATAAGAGGAGAAGCTGTGGAGTACCGTGTTGTCTGGCAGATATCTAACATAGATGTTCATATTGTAAATACAAATATTCTGAGAACTATCACAAGGTAATTCCCCTTTTAATCTTAGAAAAAACCTTCTGGACGTCTAAGTTGGCTAACTTTTCAAAGATTGTAAGACGGACATGTTGCATAATATTACACATTTGCTCTTTGTAAATGGCATTTTAATCCTTTAGCTAAAGGCTAAAGACCTTGTACCTTTCATTGGGGAGCCTTTCTTTTTTATGCAGCAGAAATGTAGCCGACATTAAAAAAAGATTCACATTTACACACTTTAACAGTCACACACACTCTTCCAGAAGTTATCCAGAATGACAGATTTCTCTCCATCTGAAGTGCATTTTAGGTTGAAATGTGTGTGTATAAATATTTTAAAGGTTTAAATCTTTAAAGAAGCAACAAAAACAATGCAGTGATTCGTGGAGAAGGATTTTGTTTGTGTTTCTGTTAAACCTCTTTGTGAAATCCGCTACTATCCGCTACTGCTCAAGTGAAACCTCATGACAAACCAAAATCAATAAAGGATTGGTCATTATTACCTTCAATAATGATCTGAAAATACATTGTTAAGCCTCTGCATGGGCACAGATGTACCTGAAGGCAACATATGATCAAGTTATCTTTCCACACTTTTCATGTGTGTGCCTTGAGGGAACAAATTTTGCACCATTGTTTTCCTGTGTTCACAGATGAAGTGATTAAATTTTGGTGGGCATAAATCAAGAACCACTGTGATGATGCCACAAGGGGATGTCATTTTTATTAAAGCAGTGCCTCAAAGAAATTTCATTTTATCTGCAGCTAATATCCACCAAACTGATTAAAATGTTGTGTTTAAAGGTCAAAAGACACAAATCACACAAACCACGTTTTAGGAAATAAGGGAAGGCATTACACTGTAATTACACAGAAACAACAAACAAAATAAATATCTAGCAGGAGAAAAGTGACGACATTTACAGGTAGGATAGGAGATATTTCCAGGAGCCTTTTCTAAAAACTACATTCCTTAAAATCTCCTTCACACTCTGATTGCAGCCAAATGATTAAATGCTCTCACAAAAGAAATGTAGTCATCTGTGGAACAGACAGGACTGAAAAAACACCATCCCATCATTTCCACCGTCCTGGTCTAAGCGATTGGATGGTGATATGTCTATCAAACTGTTTGACCCACAGCTTGCCAAGCTTTGGTTATCATCCTCTAAATCAGGGATGCCCAAAGTTGGTCTTCAAGGGCCGCTGTTCTGCTGATCACCTCCGACAAGGAGGTGATGTTTTTCAGAGTTTGTCTGTCTGTGAACAAGATAACTTGAAAAGTTATGCACCGATTTTCATGAAAAGGAAAGGGATTCTTCATCATTGCAACATAGGGCCATTTTTAACTAATTTAGCATGTGAAAAATAATAAGCTTGGTGGAGTTCTCTGAGTGATTTTCTAGTTTTGGAGGTATCCCTGCTCCAACTCACCTAGTTTACATTAAATGGATACAAAAGCCAATGAGGTTCAGCATAATTGATTATGGTATTATTTTGGTCGCTTATAGTCACAATTGGTGCAGTATGGTGGCACAGTTAGTTAGCACAGTGGCCTCACAGCAAGAAAGTTTTGGTATGGTCTATGTGTGTTGGCTTTGTGATGGACTGGTGACCCGTCCAGGGTGCACCCCTCTTGTCCGATGTCAGCTGGGATTGGCTCCAGTCCCTGGGAACCCTTTCAGGGAATAAGCGGTAGACAATGGATGGATGAATGGATGGATCTTCACAATTGTGACAAAACAATCCATCCTCCATTATGTTATTCCAATTCAGGGTCCCGGGTAGCTGAAGCATATCTCAGCAATCACTGGGTGAGAGGCAGGATTCACCCTGAACAGGTGAGACAAAGCACCACGTGCTAAAACACAGCTTCCCTCGACAAGATAATACCACAGCTAGTTTTTAATATAAGTAATAACTTTCTTGATTATACATTTAAAAATTATGTATTAATTGCACCCCCCACCCCCTAGTAGTGCAGGTCTGGTTATAAACCAGTGAGTGGATGTGCACGAGTGAGAGAGTGATTGATAAAAAGCAACAAATCAGAGTGACTGGAGGAAAAGGTAACTTATTTAGTTTTTTTATGTTATCAGACATTTCCTGCAACAAGCCTTATAGTAATTACAGAAAGACCAAACCTTTTGGACTAGATCACAGTTAAGTGTAACAGTAACAGGTCACTCAGGCTGACTCATTCGGGGCTAAAGTTCTAGTAAAATCAGAAACCATGGTTGTGGTGAAAGATAATAAGCCTCCTCATGTGGCTCATAGATTAAAATAGACAATTGTTGAGTAGTTAAGCAGACGGAAGGAAAAATACTTTGGTGACCCAGACTTCCACACTTTTTGTGCTTTGGAGGCAATGTTTCTTACTCTCCTACCCTTCCAATGAATCTAATAAAGTCAGAGGTCTGTTTCACTGAGGCTTCCTTATTGTTTATTACACAGCATAATGTAACTACAGAACAAGAAAAGAAACTGGGAACTCTTTCTATCACTGAAACAATTACACTAATGCTGCATCCTCACTTAATAAATTCTCTGACAGTTTGCTCACAGGTGACAATTTCATTTCCTTATGCTGGCACCACTGCTTTTACTTGTCAAGTTTCATTGCGCAGCAGCATCTTAAAGAGCAACTCTGTGTCTCTTTAGTTTGACTGATGCTTTTCATCTCCTACATAAAATCCTCCCCACACACTAAATGCCTCTACTCCTTCACTTAATTATCTGAACACCATGAGGGTGGCTTTACAAGTTCACACCCACTCTCCTTAGACTGATAAAATGACATGTAGTCAGAGTCAATAAAGGCTTATTGCTGCTAAAACTGCTTCAAACTAACAAAAGCCACCTCATTTTCTTGTTAACCTTGTGAGGCAACAACAGATGATTTCATTTTGCTCTTAGGACATTCACAGTACGGTCTGAGTTCTTTTGTTCCACATGTTATTATGTTGTTGGTTGTGAGGAAAACTAGATGGAGGAATGAGACTGTGAAGCAATCTTGCACGCTAATGGCCTGCAAAGTTATCAGTCGCAGCTTAGCGAAGCCTAAAGCAGCTTTATTGGGATGTAATAGCTAGCAAACTTGTCCTCCATTCACTTTTGCTAATCCTACCTTCAGGGCTTCCTCTAACAACCACAAATTCATAGAAAGAGGAAAGACAAGACAGCGGCGTGAGGCAAGGACAAATATGATGATGACAAAAGGCAAATTACAATCCGGCGAAGGATAAAGGAAATTTAGAGCAACCAAAACTTCATCAGGATTGAAGTGTTGGACGCTGCACACGAGTATTATAAATTAGGTAAGTTGCTGTGCAGAAATTTACAGTCTCATTCTGGACTATAAAGCACTTTTGTGCAATTATTCAAATATTAAACATTGCAACATCCATTTCATTGCAATCAGAACTTTTTTTTTCATTTCCAGACATGCAGAGTTTCCTGTAGATAACCACTCGACTTCAAAGAGGAAACACTCGCAGCCCACAGGGAATGAATCCTAATCCTTTTATTCATTTTAGCAGTTTCTCCTCTGCTTTCTCCCCCTCTCCTCGTGTTTGTGACTTCTGTGTGACTGTGATCTTCTGACTGCTATTTATTGGTGCGATTTATCTTTTTCATACAGTTGTCATAGGTTCTGAAACTGGAGTCATTGCATACTGGAAAAAGCTCGTAATGATTTAAAAAAATGCAATTGGAGCTTGTGAAATCACATTGATTGTCTCTTAAGAACACAAAATGTAATGTTCTGAATTTCAGGGAGAAAGGTGGAGGTTTCCACACTGAATAACTGGTACCACCCCAGTTATAGTATGGTGGTATTTTTATCTTTTTTCACAATCAACACACCTTACTGTCAAACTTAACCCCTTATAGCCGGATGTATCATATAATAGTGTCTTTAAGACATGTTGCATCACTTTATGGCATTCTGGTGAATACCAGAAAGCAGAAGATACACTAATACTTTTTACTTAATCCATGATAATGAATAGTAAATACACAAAAAAAATAAATTAGGGTTTTAAAAAAAAACATTTTTAAAATTGGATGTTTCTGCCTAGTTATTTTTAATTCAGACATTGAGGGGTTATCAAAACTAAACTCCAAACATGGATTTGGTAAACAAATTGATTAGATAGTTGTTGATAGTTGATAGTTAGATTTCCAGCCTGCACAGTGACAATGCAAAGTGTGAGTAAACCATTTTTACTGTAACTGGTTTTGTGTTGAAACAAAAAAAAGAGATGTAGAAGTGCAAAATAATCTGTTCTCCAGCTCCTGAGCTGCTAAAGTTCAGTAGTACTGCGAACACTTTAAGCCCGTCAAAGCCTCACTGATAAGCTTTGGAAGATTTCCCATAGACAAACACATCTTGCATGAGCTGACTTTTGTCTGAGCAAGTAAAAACCAGCTTAGTCTGACTTCTTGTTTCTGTCACTTTCTGTCTTTCTTTTCCTTACTTCCTGATTATTTGCTGAATCTTTCATTATGCACCACTAAAACACCAAAGTGTTTATTTCCAGTTGCTGGCATGTGATGTGTCATAAAGCAAAAACTTCCACATGAGGCTGGAGCAGAAAGCTACAGAGTTTCTCAGCTCTGAGATACTGCAGGGTGAGCTCAGCCTCACGGATGTGCAAACAAAAGTCAGTGTGTCATAATCTTATGCAGCTTTGCTAAGCAGTCATAAACAACTTAAATAACCCTTGTGATTTTAAATCAGTTCACGAGATGTTTTTCCCCACATCAAAATGACTCACTTTGATTTTCTGATTTTGTGTTTAGGGAATAAATAAACACCACAAGCTTAAGATGAAAAGAGGGCTGCATAGAAAAACAACTCATTCAAATAATGCTGCAAACATTCAACAACACAATGCAGCAGCAGCAGCAGTTCCCGTCCAATTTCAGTTTATTTAATGCCAAGAGCCTCCTGAAAAACCAGGCAGTGAACACACATTCATGGACATGCACTGACCTTGCCAGCAGGCGCCCACAGTCAGCTGTGTATCAATCTTTGAGGCATGGATTGGCCAGTCATCAGTCACCAGGTATGGTTCATAGGTCACTCCATCCACAAATAGTGTCACCGCAGGAAATTCCACATTGATTACATAATAGTGCCATTCCTTGTCACAGATCTGCAGAGAAGGGAGAAAAATCCTATTATTATGCCACAGGACTTTCTGTCACAGGCCAACAAATTATACATTCAAACAAGCCAGTGATCCTGATGTGCAAATACACAAAAATAGCACAGCCTCCAAAATACAGTCCTCCTTCATGTTTATTGGGGTCTTTAGGTTGTGAATGTCTTTTTGTGCAGGATAATGTTGCTGCTAAAAAATGATAATGTTTACTTTTCTCATCGAGTCAAAAATTGAAGGTGTACCCTTGAACGCTGCCTACCTTTCTAACTTCTGTGAATGACAAATTTTCTTTTCTTACCTGAATCACTTGCTCCATGTCGTTATTCAGTTAATAAGATTTTTAATTTTTGAGCAGTTCATTAAAAGCACTCGAAAAATGAAAATCATAGCAATGCAACTTTTATCAATCATCATAAATAATCTTGGTTTATTAGGCAAACCAGGAAGAGTTTATTATGTTTTTGCTGCCAAATACACACACCTGCTTATTCCATGAGCCTGCAGAATCATATCAGAAACTTTGTTGTTATGACTTTTGATTGATGTCTTTATATAGGGATGTTCTACATTAGCTTCAAACAAATATCCAATATATTTGTCCAAATCCTACTTTTTGATACCGATAACAACCAAAAACTACATATCATCCTCCATGCAACAAATTTGATATCTGCAGACAATATAAAATAAATATAATAATTTTAAATAAATATTAAAGCCCCTTATGCTGCTGGTCATAGAGAGGTGTGATGATGTCACAGCCCCAGTATTTAATGCATCTAGTGCAAAAAAACAAACATGCCTTGAAAACTATACATGACATCTCTTACATTTGGTCATTTTGAGTTAAAGGAGACTTTGCTAAAAAATTTAAAATATAACTTACTTGTTGTGTAAAAGCTATCATAAAATAAAAAATAAACATTTTTTTATATCATGTTCCAAAATTGATAACTGATAATATTGGATTTTCCTATGTATACATTCAATTAAATAAAACTTGTAAAATTGTAAAATTGTACATTTTGTTTTTCTATTTAGTGCACGTATACAAAAACGCGAGTAATCTTGGTGATGGACTGATGATCTGTCCAGGATCTACCTGCTTCTTACCTGTTATTGCTGGGGTAGGTTCCAGCTTCCACTTGTACCATAATGAATACTGTATAAAATTAATGAATGAAATGAAAGTAAATTTACTTGAAGGGAGTTTTGTCATTCAATGCATTGATATATAAGGATGACCTGTGTGAGGTAAGGTACTAGTATTCTATTCCTTAGTCATTTGGCAGGTGCTTTTATCCAAACTTACATCTGAGAATTGATTACTTAACCAAACACACATCTTTGGATGGTGAGAGGAAGCCAGAAAACTATCAGAAAACACATACACACACATAGAGTTTTATGATTTATTACTTAAAAATGTTCATGTCATTTGATTTAAAAAAAAAAAAAGAGTAGGCCTACTTAACCACAAATACAATATAAAAAATTTGCATTAGATTAGATTTCCATTTGTTGCAGTGTTGGGGCTTCTGGTGCCGGCATAAAAATCTTTTTTTAAATTGTTTTAAAACATGCTGTCTGTAACCACATAATGTTCATGTAGGATGCTGGTTTCAGTAAAAGACTATTGTTGTGTAACAGAATAAACTATGCAGAACTGCACAGCATCCACCAACAGCATAATCAGTGATGTAGTGGTCTTTCAGGAGGTGAGTATACCATTCATTTTTGCCTATTTTAAAGTGCCTAAAGTTAACAGAGATGCTGGCTAACTGCGCCAATGTAGCACCGGCATCATTAGCTACTGGTTGACGTATTTTTGTGTGAATGTTTGCAAAAAACTATTTTAATTGCTCGCTTCATTGTGCATATTAAAGGTGAACATTTTTAGGTAAACATGTGAACCAATGTTTGTGGGCTAGTGATACTGCACTTGATAAGTCTGTCTTTAAATGACTCGTCTGACCAAATGCAGATTTTAAAGTTAACACGTTTAATCAGTAAAGGAAGTGAGTATTTATCTAGAGGCAGGGTAGGGTGGACTAGTGTTGCAGATACAAGTAACTAGCAGACATGACATCGGGGTCAGGAGTGACTTTATGCAATGCTGACAGAAAAGAAGTAGGTATACATATATGCATTTACAGGACTAAATCACTGAGCATAATGAAACACAGTAACCTGATCAGTCTGCAGTTCATTCTCTTCTGAAAAGTCTGTGTTTAAAATGCATTTGAGGTTGAAATCAGGTTAAGAAATTATCTCGCTGCAGGTTTCTCATCTGTTAGACACATTAAACCTGAATTGCATTATGAGGCATCAAGGGTCTTCAAAAATAACTTTCTGGCAAAAAGGTTTTGCAAATGTGGAACTTCATGTTGCTTTGTGATTTGGGGGTTATGCAATGGAAATGGCAGAAAAAAAAGAACTAAAGCTATGAGTTCAAGAACAAAAATATTGGACTCAATGCAATATACCCACCTCACGAACAGTGGGGACAATAGATGTTTTAAGGGTTTTGTGTAAGTACAGTTTAAAGGCAATTTAGAAATACATCCCTGATTATGGCTCCAGCATCTGTTTTTCTGTAATTGATCTGGTGTAGAGGCTTTGCTTGAATTAGACGAAATCAATTTATGTTCACTGTAGAGGAGAAAATCTGCTCATTTAGGATTCTCAAACACACAGCAGGAAAAGATACAACATTTATATTGATTTTCACTTTGTTAGCTTTCTTATTAAAGCCACACACACAAACAGTCACATTGAAGCTGTGATAGAATTAATTGACACCAAAATTGTTTGAGAACAACTAAAAAACTATTGGATGAAGTTTTACTGTTTAAAGAGTGGAATAGACAGGATTTCCAACAGAACATGTTTGAGATGCTGTTTCCCCAGTATTACAGGTTTTTATGGTGGATTATACACCTTTGGTTTTATCAACACACTTTCTGTGTTTGTATGGGTACTTGACTGGACAGAGCATGCTTGTAATTTAGCTGTTTTTACATCACTGACTGCAAAGGTGGGAATAAATAAGCTTTTTCTACAGTTATCTGGACTGTTCATATGGTGAGTTAGAGCACCTTGTACTTTTCTTAATAATCTGAGTTTATTCTCATTTCTCCAATGAGAAAATGAATTATCTTCTTGGCGATGTCAAAGGGCAGTAAAACAAGCGACAGATGTGTATCCATGGCATAAAACTTCTGTAGCTCCATTTGAAAGCCTTTCTTATAGGGTAAGGTACTAAATAAGATGCTATACAAGTGTTTATTTGTGTGTGTTCATCTAAAATTTGGTTTAATAAGAAAGTTAGGTCTATGGTTTGTGTATTTATATTTCCCAGCACCAAAGTGGTGCATTCAAATGAAAGCTTGCTCTAATCTTAAGGGTTCTTGACCCTGCCGTCCATTTAATTTGAATCAGGTGTTTTGAAGCAGGAATACACTGAAAACCTGCTGGACTGCTGCTGAAAAAGTTCCCCTATACTAGAGGATTGGTTGTAGATCCCTCAGGTTACATGGTTAACCCTCTTAAGAACACTGGCTTTAAAGTTTTGGGCATCAGGAGTACAGATGGGAACTGTGACAATTCTGGCAACAATGCAGCTGAATGTTTATGTTTTTCTAATTTTGTTGAAGGAAGATTTAGATAGAATCTAGACAAATTATTAAATCTGTTTTTTTAGCTGCTTTAGAAACAGCACAATGCTTTGCTGCATCAAACTGTCAAAAGCAAATCACGGGTACTCATCTTCACTGTAGTTTGTCTAAAGGACTCATTATTTTTTGTGACTTCCTTCAATCTTTTAGAAATTCCCCAGCATTCAAAAAGCAAAATCCTTTCTCCATCAGTAAGTGAAATTAACTTTAGTGTAGATTGTAAAATAGATTCTTGTTCAACTCCAGTTAATACCCGTGACCTCATGAGGATTTATGCTGAGATCGCAGTTTGTTTATGTTCAAAACTGCTCTGAACATCCCCTCCATGTTCACTAATACGGTCTCTTGAGCACCAAACTGTTATGATGATGATTGTAATTGAGTTGTAAAAAGGTACTTTATTCATAACATGATCATTTTTTCCTTTAGCCAAGTTGTTTACAACAGCAAACAAGAGAAGTTATTTCTTAACCCAAGCAGGAGTTTGTCCAAATGTGTTGCATTTCCATAGCAGGCAACCAGCAGATTGACTGGTGTGAGGGCGAGAATGATTTTTTAGCCATATTCACTTTCTTTATTTGATCTCTAAACAAGTAAAAATAACCTAGGAAGTGACAAAGGATTTAACAAAGTGCTGATAACTAAATGTGACTTAGAGAGAAAACACAAACGTAAAAATTTAAAACCCAGTGCACATCTCTGACAAACTGAGGATAAGTGTGACAGCAGTTTCTCCTCATGAGGATTGTACATTTCTAACTTCAGCGCTACTAAAATTTGTCAGATTTTCCTACTTTGGCACCCTCCTATCAAAGGCGAATTCAGCATCTGTCTTGCATCCCGTCTCATCCCTTTGCTCTGCCCAACCAGCGAGAGCTAATCTGATGTGGGCTCATCTTATTGCTTACTCTGCCCCTTTTCTTTCTTTTTCTCTGAGGATTTTGATAAATGTCACTGAAAAACTGAGACTTTCCAGATCAACTTAATAGAGTAGAATCAATGCTTTACTTTAGCCTGCAAACATGTGATTTGTGCAATTAAGAAGCATCAGCCTCTGAATCCAGGGCAGCAGTTTAATTATTTAAGCTGCTGAGTGACTTTAAAACATTAGAATTTACATTTGCACAAAATAAATCCATGCACACAGACTATCGTATGGAAGCCGACAGCGGTCGTACTCGCATGAGTTTTTTTACGAGTGTTTTCTCGTGATAACGGGATAATTATCTCGTTATCACGAGAAAACAAAGTCTGTTATTCCGTGA
>JBAMIG010000008.1:8288953-8301846 GCA_037177335.1 Kiunga ballochi
ATGTTTGATCATTTTGATCAGTGCTGAAGTTGATTAAGAGGTTTATGAAAAAAGTGGAAAAAATACTGATGTATTGATGGTTTATAGCAGTTTGTTTGGACGTGTACATTTTTGGCTTGAGAGTACAGAGCATGACTTTTTTTGAAGATAGTACTGGGTTAAACAATGCAATGTAACACTGTAAAGTTACTTAATTGACTTTTGTTTATTATTAATTTTGCCACTGTTCACAATTGTAGCAGTTGCCCCCCCTGAAAAATTTGTCAGGAGCCGCCACTGGTGTGTTTATATACACACACTGCATGGTTGAAAACCTATTAATCACTACGAAGTCGAAGGTCTCTCCATGTCAGTGTAGCAAAACAATAAATGGTGAAACACCATAATGAGCTGGTTGCAGCAAAGTTGCAACACAATGATTTCCTGGTTCTGCAACAGAAACAACAGAGACACAAAGAGCAAACATGTTAATGCACTAAATAGCTGTTTTCAGCTTAGATTAACCATACAAGAGGTTTACTACGGTAACCTCCTTTTTTCTATATCTCTTCTTAATTAAATAAAATAAAAGGCACGGTGGTTATTTTGACCAGTCAGATGAAACCCTTTAGGCTGTGGTGATGCGTTATGAAGAAATCTGATTAGTGGAACCTACTTGATGCAGTTCTTCTGTTCACTTTATGTTTAAGTCAGTGTGTGGTTGCAGACATGTTTATTTGACTGCTACAAACATAACTCAGTACCTTGATTCTTACATAAACAATCTGGTTACACAAAATTCCTGTAAAAGTTGGTGGAAAACCCCACATTGCAGCATACTCCCACTGTCCCCACAGGCAGGATTAGTACAATTGGACAAATGGTTTAAGGATATAAAAAAATCAAATTATCTTGAATTTGCTGCTAGATTGCTGCATTTTGGTGGTGCCTGTAATAAAGAACACACACATTAAACTATATTTTAATGTGTGTGGTCACATGGATTTTTTGTTTACTTTTCACATGATATGATGTCCGAAATATTTAATTTATGTTAATTTAATATCTGAAAATTTTGCCATAACTTAAAAACAACAATGAGCCTTTGACTCAAAAATTGTTCAATAGGTTTTTTACATTTACTTGCGATTGCTATAGGACAGTGGCAGGGAACCCTGGTCCTCAAGAGCCGTAATCCTGCAGGTTTTCCATGTATCCCTGGCCCAGCAAACCTGATTCAAATGAACAAGTCAAAGCTTGATAAGCTTCTGGATCCATTGGATTTGACTCAGGTAGGCTGGACCAGGGATATATGTAAAATCTGCAGGATTATTGGCTCAGAAGGACCAGGGTTCCCTACCCCTGGGAGTATGAGATAACATGAAACACTCAGAGCCACAGCACATTTGGAAACAGATGACTACGCTGGTAATTTAGCATGAAAAGGTTCTAAATGGTAAATGGTCTTGTACTTGTATAGCACTTTTTTTAACACTTTTACTGCACCCAAAGAACCTTAACGCTATTTGACACATTGATACATCGGTGACGCAGCACTAGGAGCAACTAGAGGTTCAGTGTCTTGCTCAAGGGCACTTTGACATGTGGATGTCAGAGCCGGGTTTTGAACCACTAACTTGCTGGTTAGGAAATTACCCGCTCTACTACATGCTCCGCAGCTGCCCAAAAGTCTAACTTAAACACATTTATAAACATAGTTCTGTAACATAACTAAAAAACGTTTTAAATTGGAAGTAAAATAAAACTTTACAAAATAATAAGAGTAATTTTCTCAGGGCAGTCTAAAACTGAACTCTCATTAATTAAAGTACTTCTAACATTTTATCTGTTGTGAAACAGATGAGTATTGCGGAAACTATTTGCAGATTTTGACTCCAAGACTTCAATAAAACACACTCTTCCAACGCTTATGAGTTAACTTTGACCTCAATATTCACAAAATCTCCTCGATCTAATAGAAGCGTCAAATTTAGATCATCATGTAATGATGAGTTATGTTACACTAAGAGAGTCCCATCTCTTGGGTAGATAAATATCCCTGCATCCGTTCATTCATTTTCCTAACAGCTTATCCAATTCAGGGTCACGAGTAGCTGGAGCCTATCCCAGCAGCCATTTCTAATACTTGGTTTGTCATGTTTGCGTGACCCCATCTCAGCTGTCATTAACCTGGAGATTGTGTACACTCTAGACAGGTCAGCAGTCACTCACAAGGCCAACATGAAGACAAATAAAAACAAACCACCAACGCAGGCGCTGAAAGAAAATCCACACAGGATTAGAAAAAAACATGCAAATGCCACACAGAAAGATTGAGTCAAAGCTTAAATGGCAAATTTTATGCTATGAGGTGATAATAATAATCATCATAACATTATACTGACTCAACCAGAGGAAAATGTGTAACATATATACAATTAAATACATAAATATATAAAAATAGAAGTGAATGCTAGTGAGCCAGGATCCTGTTTGTTAGATTACCATGCAGAAGCAGTGCTTTATGGCTCAGAATAAAAGACCAGAGATAAACCCCCTCTATGTCTTGGCAATGTGCTTCAGATTATTTACGAGAGGCTATTTCATCATATATATCAGCCCAAAAGAAGGAAGAGTTTAGGAGCTCATTGGACCTCGAATATTTAACACAGCCTGGAGACAGAGTGAAGGTTTTCAAGACCTCCAGCAAAACAATTAAATGCTGCCTGCTATGCATCACATGTAAAAATAAGCTTAACCCAGTCCTGATTCTTTAATATTTTGAGGGGTTTTATAACAGAGGTTATATGATTGGTGAAGAAAAATGGATAAAAACCACACACAATTCCTTATTCACAGGCAGCGTTAGTGCATTTTAAATCTGCTGACATAAACAGAATAATGAGGACATTCTGCCGGCTGCCTGGAAGCTCTCTAATAAGGTCAAGTTTATTTTAGTCCACTGGAGAAGTTTAGATGTAGGGGGAATTCTTTAAATATATACAAAAGATTTATGATGGAGCTCTGATCTGGTTTTTCTAACTTAGTAGGAGATACCTGGTTCAACAACTTACCTTTGCCTCATTATTACGTTGCTGAAATATATATTTTTATCAAGCAGGATTGTATAAAAGTCATGAATATATGGTAAACATGCATATCTGTCATCTTGAGACATGATCCTTTTGCCATGGCAAATCATTGCGATTGCATCCTGGCATACAGTATAGAGAAAAGACTAGGCAGAGAGCAGAATGACAGGCTCTCTATGTTATATTTTTCTTCAATGGAGCTTCTTCTTTAGTAGCTATATTTAATTATGTAATGGCTTCTGAGCTTCTCCTAAATAAATCTTTATCCCTCAAATTTTCCTCACAGGTATACTTCGCTTATACAGTTTGAATAGCTTGCTACATAACCTGCTGCTCAAACAGTTTCCTTTAAAAAACACATAAAGTCTTCAATATGCACAATGTAATTTTCACACTTAAAAAAATCTGCTTTTCTGACTCGTTTGATGGCGCATGGCATTTATATGCTGATTTTCTGGGGCTGTTGCTGCCCAGCAGCACACAGAGAAAGCACATTTCACCACATTTCCACAGGGATGCTGTGCGACGTTGCAGCTGAGTTCTGTTTCATACATCACTCCACACGCTAGCAAGCAAATGTCAACAAAACAGCCATTTTGTACACACACCGTGTCTGATTCAGTGATGAAACGCAAGAAGACACTATCGGAGGAGAAGAAAAGAAAGAGAAAACGTGACACAGGAAGAGACACAATCAGAGTCATGACTGTCTGGAGTGAGTTCATTCTGTTCTGCATCTTAAACATCAAAGTAAAAACAGAAATTTCATGGCTGCATAACGACAAGGCCTGTGAGTATCGGTTTGGGTTTTGATAGATTGAATGCTGCGGTTTTTATTTTATTATTTATTTCTGGTAGTTTTCCCTTTGTGCATTCTGTTCTGTTCACTTCCTGTTCCTCAGCACAGCTGGTTTAATTTGCTGATTTGCTTCACCAGCTCCTTATTAGTTCTCCTCCTCAGTGTATCTATACCCCTTGGTTTAATTTGTGTGCTGCCAGATTGTCGTTTCCCCAGTGTTGTCTTTTTAGTCTTCCTGCTTTGTTAAATTATGTTATTTTCATTAAACCTTTCATTCCTGCTTATGTCAGCCTCCCGCCTTGTCAATCCTGCATGAAGGACCACATCCTCCGCACATTGTGACACATAAGCTTCATTGTTTACTTGCAGTGATGAAGCTGGCTGTGTGTGTGTGTGTGTGTGTGTGTGTGTTGGAGGGGGTGAAGTCTGTTTTCAGTCCTGATTAACTTGGGAGGCAGTTTTTCTTTTCCATCCTGCCTTTCGGTTTTCTATTTCCCAAACAACCGCTCTGGTCAGTGGTTGTTTTAGCTATTGTCCAGCTGGTTGGTCTGCTTCAGTGAGGTGCAGTGTGAAGGCAAACCAAAGGTAGGTGTGTAAACTTCCGGGTTTGAATGTGCCTATAACCTTTTAAAGCCCAACAAAAGAGTTACATGGGAGAGAAAAGTCTAATCTTCTTAATCTAAAGTGTTTTTGTGTCTATTAACAAAATAATTTGTGAGAGGTCAAAATTATTGTACTGTTGTTTTTGGACTCCACAAGAAGGGAGAAGACAATAATTGAGTTGTGAACAAAGTTTTTACCATAAAATGATACAAAAAGTCATAACTGTAAACATCAAGTATGATGCATTTAACATTATATTAAACTGTGTGTTTGTAAAGCCGAAAGTATTTGAAGTCTCTCAATCTACAAGTGGAAAACATTTAAGACAGCTGCCAAACAGACGTTGAAGCCCCTGGAAATTAACCCCAAGTTCAAAGCTTAAAGAGAAAACCTAAAGAAGGGAGTTTATGGGTTTAGTTGGCATGTTAATGTCAAAATACATGACATTCATCCATTATCTTATTCCAATTTAGGGTCACAGGTAGAGGCAGGAACACCCCCACCACTTCGTCACAGGGCAACACAGAGAGACATTAAACAGTCACACGCAATTTAGATTGAACAAAAATCAAACATGCATGCCTTTGGATGGTGTGGAAAGTGGGAGTACCCAGAGAGAACCTGCGCAACCACTGCCTGAGTCAAGACTGCGTGCTAAACACCACACCACTGTGCAGCTGGTGGTTATGACAATACAATTAAAAACTAGAATTGATAAATGATCCTTTGAAACATTCCTGGAACCAGACGGTGATCCGAATCAATTCCAAAATCTAATCATCTGTTCTTTGTCCTATTTCAAAACTTTCCTAAAAATGTATGAAAAATCTTGTTCATAGAAAAACACAGACACACACACACACACACACAGAGAGAGACAAACCTCTGCCTCGCCTGCTTGATGGAGGTAAAAAGGCTGAGTCTGTTTCTAATGTGTGCAGAGAAAGCCTCCTCTTTCTAAGAAGATGTTGCTGTATGGAAGTTAATCTGTTCCACCAGATTTGCAATTTTTTAAGGGTTTGAATTTAAAGCAGCAGAATTTTATGCAGCAAATTAACATATCTGAAAATGTTTTATCTGAATTAAATGCTCACCGTGTCAGGTGACCGGTGGAGCGTGACATGATTGGCTGAATGCCGGTTCGATGTTATCTTGATTAGACTAGTTATCCCAGTGGCCCGGATGCTAAAAGAGCGTTTCTGATAGCAAATTTTAGCCACCGAATTTTGAGCTGTTGAATTTGGCAATCTGTATTTTTATCCTTCGAATTTCTTATATCTTCGCATTTTGATTCTTGAATGTTAAAACACTGTAAACATAGTAGTGAAAAGAAACTATCATACAATTCGAAGCATTTAATACAGATAAAAAAAATTTCAGATATGTTAATTTGCTTAATTAAGCATAAAATTCTGCTGCTTTAAATTCAAATCCTTAAAAAATTCAAAATCTGGTGGAACAGATTAACTTCCATATTGCTGCACTGCTTAAGTTTGCAATGTTGCATTAAACTATGAGACAGATGAGAAGCAAACACAGTAAATCAGAAGAAATCATAGTGGAGGGCTGATGATTCAGGTATGTTTAGAAGCTACTGGACCTGGACACGTTTTAGTCATGAGTTAACCATGAACTCCTCTGAACCAAAGTGAGATGTAAGGTCCTCCGTCTGACACAAAGAAGCTGAATGAAACTGGGTCTTGCAACAAGACAATGAAGCACACCAGCAAATATACGAGAGAATAACATAAAAACGCTATTTAATTCTATAAAAACATTTAAAGTCAGTTAAAAACAAGCACATGTAATAATAACAGCATAGGAAAAGGTATTTTTTTTCTTACACACAAATAAGACTTCTATCCCTCAGCACACACACAAAGCATTTACAACACTGGGATGATGTGGATAGGTGCAACATATGAAGCACCAAAGGAGACAAACTCCTGCTGAGTATTTAAATGAAGCCTTTTGAAAAATGGTGACAACAAATTAAATGAACCTTGCAATAAATCTGCTTTTGCTGGAGGCTAACCCCAACATGTTCTCTGATGCTCTTTTCCTTTTATGTTGTGTTGCAACAGATGAGTGAAAGTGTGAATTACCTTGACAACGTGTATTTGTGTGAAAATCAGTTCGTTTCTGAAGCTTCCATACAGAATAACATGCAAAGTTACAACAATGTGTTTCAAAGAATATGGCAAAAATAAATACGCAGTGACACCAGAAAAAACACAATGTACACTTGAATCACTAGAAGTCCTTTTGCTTATTTCAGTCAGAAAAATAAAAAGACTATGATTATAAGGAGATGTATTAAGTGATCTGATTGTATTAAATGAGATTCTGACATTTGATTTAGACAATAGATTTAGCGTTAAATCATTGAAATATTTAACATTTATTTTGTTTGTAAACTAAAACTTTACATATGTTTTTAACAAGCTTATAAATTAAATCACAAGTGAATTACATTACATCTTATCCTACAGGTTGTGTGGAACTGCAATTTCTGATTAGCATGATTTTCTGAGATGATTACATGATTTTCTCTTTGTCTGAACAGGATCTTGGACATCACAGATTGAGAATGAGCTACCAGCTGCCTGGCAGACAGGCTAATAAATCAGGCTTTTTGCATACAAGCTGTTGATGTCAGCCCATGGGCCTCCATGTGAGATGTTAAGGTTAGCAAATGTGTGTCTAAGTCAATAAAAAACTGTTCTCAGTCTTGCAGTCCTTAGTCCAGCTTCTCATTTAAAATTCAAATGGCACCCAGGTATTATCTTCTCATCAATGCTAATTGAAGCCAGAGCTCATAAGTACCTGTAACTACTGTAGAGGTTATTGGTCTGGGACTGTTCCATTTAAAAGTAAGCTTTCTGTGGGTGATGATGGATTTTTGACTAGTTCAAATTGATTTTAAACTTGTTAGTAAGATGATGCTAAATAGCTGAAACAACCCTTCAATATGTCCTGATATCTACAAGAAACAAACGAAGACAGTGCAGTCAGACTCCTCCACTATCTAAACCATCCAATTAACCTCTTGAGAAAGAAAACATGATTTCTAATCAGCACAGCAGAGAACAAGCTGCGGTACAATGGGAATGGTGGTAGCAGCGAGATAAGGCAGATGAAAGTAGATGTGTCAAGCACGGAGAGAAACCTTGTTCATTCCTGCACTGAGGCACTAATGCTTGATATTCAACATGAATGACAAACAGCAGGAGGTATTCTAGCAGATCCAGGATTTATATATTGCTAAAAACGCAATCACTAGCAGGACTGTATGGAGATATATTTGTCTTTTTATTGAATGCAAGAAAAAAAAGCAATCCAAGAGGGGAAAATGTTTTGAAAGGAATAATATATAATTGGTAGTAATTCTTTTCACATTGATGGCAAAAAAAAAAAAACAATATTTGAGAGCAAAAAAAAAGTTTTTTGATAATTACTATTATTATTATTTCAAATTTTAAGAAATATATACTTCTGTTTATTTCAAAAACATGTTTTAGTCTCAAATAAATTTTTACTTTGCTGTCAGGGTGAAAATTTCACCTTAATTATAACTTATTTTTTCTCTAAACTTTTTGTTTTTGTTTGTTGAACAAAGCTTTCATGTTATCTTCAAATCTCATGTCTAAGCTGAGAAAAATATTAATTCCCTGTCTCTCCCCTCACCACACATGTAATATTTGCCCTCTGTTTGTGAGGCGCCTGCTGTGAGTAAACAAGGATTAGATTCATTGTCACACACCACACACACACAGACACACACTTGTTATAAAGCTGAACAGCATTTAGAGCTGTACAAACCTGAACGCACTGATATGGAAAATGATTCAGTTTGGTTTGTGATTACCTTACTCATAACAGCTTTGTGATTTTGATACTGTGCTCAATACATTTGCTCTTTCTTTGGCTTCCAAGGCAACTGGAGAGTGAACCTTAATAGGAATAGGTATATGTGGCTGAATGAATACCCCAAGGACAGCTGGATAGTGCTGATAGACCTTTCAGACTCAGAAAAAGTGGATAATGTGTGTAAAGAGGAGAGATTCATCCGATGGTCCATTACTGAGACAGGAAAAGAAGGAGAGAGATAAACATACTGTGTGTGAGTGTGTGATTGTGTGTGTGTGCGTGTGAGATTCACAAATAAGTCAGAGCTTGTAGATGCGTGTGTAAAGGTTTCTGTCAGATGTGACATTCCTTCAGTGTTCGATCGATGAGGAAAATGGAAGCCTCATTCTCTCTCTTACTTTCTCTTTGCCAGCTTTCTTTCATCCCACTCTACCTCACCTCTCTTGGGATAAGAATTGCAAAATCAATAGAGCTAAATGGAGCTGCCACGGAAGCCATTGAGAGTCCTTACTAAGTGCTGAAGCCATGACACCCAACAGCCTCCTCTCTTACTACTCTCCCTTTTCAACAATCTTTACAACTGCTGTCCTCATTATGTGCTGCCAGGTAAAACAGCAGGTGTGGTGCATAGTTTACCACTCAGCTTCTAAAAGCTCTGAGATACAAAATGCTAAGTAGTGGAAAACAGTTAAATATGTCCTCATTCAAGCCAATAAGATTTCAACGTGGAATTTCAGGATGTTCCACTGGACTGATTAATAATAGTTAAGTTATTGATAATCAATGATCAGGAATAAAAAAGAAAATTCTGTCCATTTGGGAGGCTGGACTTGACTTGTGAACATCTTAGACTCTTACAGATTACTGCATCCTGTAAAAATACAGTAAATCTAAAAGAAATAGGATTGAGTTAAACTGTTTTTAGCAGCACATTTATGTTCAGTCATCATTTAACAAATATTTATATGTCTCTCCTCAATAGGAAGAGAAAAAAACTCTACAGGCTATCCCACTGTTTGGACAGAAACAATAATGTCTAAAGGTCTTGACTTACTTTAGTGAAAACACATTATTTTACTGCAGAAATTGACCCTGAAGAGACAAAGACAGCATGTGGAATTAAATACAAAAAGTTGTAGACAAATCAGAAATGATTGGTGCTGCAAAATAATGTCTCTCAATCATCACTGGGGATAAAGTATTTCCCTGATCTTTTCAGTCTAAATCATTTTGATTTGTTCAAGTTCAAAGTTCCCATTACGTCTGTGTAGTTTCTGTTCAGATGTTAAAGGGTTAAACACAAACTCAATTTAAAAAATGGATTAAAATGCAAAATTAAAGGAAAAAGACAAAAATATACAGAAATTTAATTGTTAGAAGCAATAAGGAAAGAGCAGTAAAATATGCAATAAACACAATATAAAGATCAATTCTTTAATTAACTTGTTTTCAGATTTGACATCTTTTACCCTTACTGGGAGCAGGATGAGAAACGAGCATAAAAACCAAAAGTTCTGCCCCAACCACTCCTTCTCCACCCCCAAAAATCTACCCTACCAAGTCAGCATTGTTAGAGCCGTAGTAAGTTTGACAGAGTTTTAATGTTTTTGTTCTTTGTGTCCATCGTGTCATGAATTCTCAGACCATTTTTCATTCATATTTAATGAGAGTCTGCACTGGTGAATAAAATCATCACAAACTATGACTGACTGCAATGGATAAGGAATAAAGAATAAGAGAAATGTGGTGAAACAGGGAGAATGACAAACAACCTCATTGTCTTGAAGTTGTTTGCTTAGAAAACTTAGCAGTCTGCAGCTTGGATGCCCTTCTCTTTGTCACAGTAACTTCTGAGGGTCTCAGAGGAAAAGGACAGTGGACTGTGGGAAACACTTTTAATTTACCTTTGGCTTCAAACAAACAAATACCTGGCAGGATGGTAAACTGGATAAAAATTCATTTTGCTAAACCTGTGACCTGTAATAAACTTCCTTTGTAGAAAAAAGGAAGGAAGAAAAACACTCACTGTGGTTTAATTTCCCACAAGGACTGGTCAATATACCCCTTGACACAAGAAACAAAGGTGCAGAAAATAACTATTTTATTTAGTAAGTTATGTCTTTACAAACTTTTGGGTAAAGATTCCAAACAAAGAACATTAGACTGAGGCATTTATCCCCACATGTGGTTGTATAAATGCAAAAAAGGCCACATTAAAATCTTCCATTTTCATTTAGTGAGCTAAAACTCCTAATGTCTTTTCAAATTCCTACATTTTTACAGCATTTCTAAACCATATCAGAAAGAAGAGGATATATCCGGTATCCCAGGGGTGAACGGGTAGATTAAACTTAGATTAGATTCATAACTATCATTGATTATTACAGTACTTAGCACGGGAGAGATTCCCCTACAGCAGAGTTTGTTGGCAGCTATTAAAACTGCTAAGATTATAACCTAATATATAGTCATATTTTTCTACTTGGGGATTTCTTAGAGAGCTTCTGAGTATGTTACAGCTGGATGATTCTCATTCGGGCTTTCACTTCAATGACTCATTTACACGGCTGCTCCAAAGTTCCTCGTCTGACCCTGATTGCAGAAGGCAAAAAACAGATGTCTCTATGAAAACTCGAGTTTATAAAACTGCCTGCAGTGCAGCTTGCGTAATGCAAAGAGAGTGTTTGAAAACGCCAGTGAATGCATCTGTCTAACTCTAGTAGGAGAAACAGGGTGCAACATTTGGTTTGAATGCTGTCTTTCTGTTTGTGCTCTACAGTAACTGAAGCAACAGCCTATGATGCAACTTCAGAGGACAAAACAGGACTGAACACAAAGCTTCACTGCACAGAAGTTTGACACTTTTTATGACACATGACAGATAGTGGAGATCTGCTGCTGGGAAAGCTTTTACCAAAAACTAAGCAGACTTTCCACTTTCTGTCTGTGCAGCTGAAAGTACATCTGTCCAAAAGATAAGGCTGCTGGCTACTTTCTTAACCCTTAGTCTGACTTGACAAAAGTTAATAAGACTGGAATATGTCTCCATTCATTATATAAACAACAGTAACACATAGCTTGCTGTAAAGAATCCTCCTAAATGTTTATACTCAGGTTGGACAATGATGAGCCTTGCACATAAAAACGCATGCAGATTTAACATATGTCCCTCACCTGCTCCAGTTTCCAGTGGAACTCCGCAGGTCGGAAAGCGTCAGTCTGGGTAAAATCTCTTCTGAGCAGAAACACCAGGCGACAGTTGTGAACATACAAGGAGTAATGATGGCGATTCATCTCTGCAACAGAAAGAGTGCAAACATGCACAGTCACAGAAGCATGTGCTTATAGTGAAATGTAATTATTTATTAAGCAGACAAAGAAAATACTCCTGATTCTGTGGGGTTTTCTGTTAAATGATTAAAATCATTAAATGTTGCCTTTAAGTACAACAAGTCTGTTCACTTATAAACACAAAGCACATAAAAGTCTGGTTATTGTTACCATCAATCCATAACATGTTGCCATATTACTTGTATGCTTCTTTTCTTTAACATACTTTATTGTGATAAGCAAGAAATTGTGTTTGAATATTTTTATGTACAAAACACATAACCTTTAATTATCTTTTTACAGAAACATTGAAAAACAAGAATATTCAGTTTGTGAATCTTATATTAGTGTCCGAAGAGTTTAATCAACAGTTTCATAAATATTTCTATAACTTTAAGTTCTCAGACATAATTTTCTAAGATAACAAAATGTCTGAAAACAATTAATTGATGATTTATATTGTCTGTTTAATAGTAATTTAAACTTCTATTTACATATTTTTTAAATTTCTGACAAATGTTTTCTAAAGAAAGGGTGATAACAGGTAGGCTCAGATGTATCATCCAGTAAACACTGTAAAAAGAAAACATGTATTTTTTAAGTATAGAATTAAGAATAAAGGACAAACGTCTCACTTAAATATATGATTGTAAAAGTAAAATGCATGTAAACAAACAGTAAATTCCATGTTGCACTTTGTATTTTGTGCCATTGTGCATCTGAGCAGTGAGAGGGTTTTTCACCTGTCTTGTCAGAGCTGCACAGCAAAGTCTCCTTCTCAGCTCTGAGCCCAGGACTGGGCCCGTGCTTCATCCACGTCGCTATGGTGAATTGGTCCGTCAGGTTTTGCGGCACCACATGCTCTGGGATGTTCGCAGCCTGACGTCCGTCAAATCTGTAGATGAGGTCACTGTCTCGTCCATTGTCAGTAAGCAGAGACAGTGTCCAGTTTGCGGAAAGGCTGGGGGCAGGAAGAAGATCTGTGCTGCCTGATGCTGCACCTAAATGAAACAATCAGCCACTAAAAGCATTTCTCCTCACGCAACACTTTTCAATGAGTCTTTTAAAGGTTCTCTAATTCCAGTCTAAATGTTAAATACACAAAATGCTCCTTAATATATATATACTAATGAACTATATATGTATATATATATATATATATATATATGTATATATATATATATATATATATATATATATATATATATATATATATATAT
>JBAMIG010000008.1:8312613-8326916 GCA_037177335.1 Kiunga ballochi
TTAAACAGAAATACCAAGAATAGTGAAAATGGAATTAAACACACACACACACACACACACACACACACACACACACACACACACACACACACACAAACCTACAAACATGAAATGTTTAAAGGGCTTTGGTAATGATATTCCCCACTCATCATTGACTTGTAAGTCTGTTTTTGTAGGAGTGTAAATCACATCACACTACTTTTTAGGGAATTACCTCAAAAAATCAACATTGGTCAGAAAAGGTTAAGCATTAAACATCAATGAATTCCTTGTATTTTGGAAAGGTTTGGGGTAATCATTTAATTTGAATAATTTTAAAGCACAGCTACCTTTGAAATAAAAAGAAAAACAAAGAATAGACAGTGGAAAACTAGGTTTGGAATATATTGCAGTGAATCTCACCACTAGATCTGTCAAGTCAAGTCAAGAAGTAATAACCGGCTCTATCATTTCTGTACCCAGTGTCTTTAATATTTTGTACCTATCTGTGCACTCACAGCACTAAGAGGAGCATACCAGCCTTTTCTTAAAACAAAACAAAGTTACAGCATAAAAAGTAACCTTAAGTGTTCTTACCGTGCATTTTAGAGTAATGTTTTGTGTTTTCTGCTGAATACACTGAGTTTGACACCCAAATCTGTACTTTTACCATTTTCATCCAGCTTCTTTTTGATTATGTCACATGACTGTGATTTAAAAGATATGCTCTTATGGGCTGAGTAGACACTGTGCCAATGTCCCAAAACACAAATTTCAATGAATCATTAAAAAAAACTAAAGTTTTGTGGCATCAATGATTTAGGTTAATTGCTTTCAGAGAATATATAAAGAGTGCTATTAGCAGGAGAAATACACATGTTTGAAATAAACTCTCACTATTAAAGTTATGACACATAATCTTATTTTGTGTTTAGATTCAAGCAATAAAATTAATTTAAAATCTATTATTCAACTTTTATTCTGGTGAATTTGCATGAAATCTTTGGGAACCAAAAAATACAGGAAACGTCCAAAATTGCTTTCATTTATTTTCCCAAGTGTTTTTAATTTTGCTATATGAGAAAATGAACAATACATTTAATAAACTCAGAGTTCATTGAGGCTGTAGTAAAAAAACAAAACTTAATGTACACGTTCCAAGAAAAGAAGCTTTGGATGATGTGTGTCTTATATGTGTCATATATACCCAAACACATGAATGCTGGACTTACTTGTGAGATTTCTTCCAGTCAGCCCCAGTTGGCCCAGCTCCACAGTCATAAGCCTGGATGACAAAGGTGTACTCCTTCTGGCTCTCGCAGTCCACAGGGTTACTGGCTCTCAGGACTCCTTCTCCTGATGTGCGATTCAGCACCACTGCCTCAAAGGGGGCCTCCTGACCAAAGATCTTAAAAGAACAAATCTCCCCTATAAAAAGGAAACACAAAAGTAGAAACAGAAGATTAAATTTATGCTTGAAATGATGCTTTTCAATCTAACAAGTTGTGTATGATTAACCAGAGAAGGTGTGAGGGAGTGTAAAGCGTAAGATGCTTCATTTCTTCAAGTCTTCTTTTTTTTATTATTATTTTTTATATTATTAAAATTATAATTATGCTTATTTGAAATACGAAAGTAAACAAGGACAAGAACATATGAGAGGCACAATAAGCTTCAACCTGTCCAGATCTTTAACAGAATGAACCTTTAGCCCAGTGCATGGCTCATCAGTGGAGATGCACTGAAAGGTCTTTGAATAGACGCATTGCTGAAAGCAGAAGCCGTAGTGAATCCCTCGCTTATTTCATGTCTGCAGTCTGTGAATGAAAACACAATTGAAAAAAGTCCAACATAAGCAACTACTTTCTAAGAAATGTTATTGTTTCTTATGATTGAGGGAAATCTAGTGAAATTGTATCATTTTACTCCTTCAGTTGTTCCCCCACACCCCTCACTTTTCCCCAATAGTAATTTTCTCAAACCCAGCAGTAGCTCCCAAACCACTCAGATAGTTGCGGAAAAATCAAACTGTGGGTAATGAAGTCAAAACTAACAATAAACACAATTAACATTTTCTTTACAGTGCAGCTATCGCTTCGCATTTCAGTCCGTTTCCTTTCTGTGGATAGAGACCTTTTTCAGCATGAACTGCTCACAAAATTACAGTGCACAGCTCCTGGTGTGTGGTTTGGAGAGGAATAATTTCTGATATGTCTCCAACTGCTCCAACTAAACAGACTGCTGCACTCAGTAAGTGTATTGTGCTGTGTGTTTCTGTGTGCTGATGTGGTTCTGACATCATCAGTGGAGTTCATCTCCTGCAGAAGTGTTCATTTCAGGGATTTGGGAAATCCTCTTGCAGAGGGAACAGAAAGCTGCAGTGCACTGACCCTGTGCAAGCTGATATCAGTCAGAACACAGTGGGACAGAGCAGGGAAAAGGGTCCTGAACTACAAGAATTCAGCTTGCATGCTTAACTCCTCAAACCATATCTGGGCAGTATTTTCAGTTTTTTTCTATTTGTTCTTTGCTTTCTATGCTTCAAAGCATACCTCTTGGTGAAATTAAGTAAAACACACAGTGAGCCAATAACAAAGCCAATACAGCTGTGGAACAAAATAAGTGTGAATAAGTAAATTATTATTATGCAGAGCAGGAATGGAAGAAGGGAGATATACAACGTTCATATGTACAACTATATATATTCAGTAAGTAAAGTATTAGATGGAACCAAATAAAGTGATTATTATACAATACTACAGCCAGGAAAAGGCACTTCCATTTAACAGTTTGGGGTTGGATGCAAATCCATTTTCCGCTCCATCTGTTCCATTAAATTCATTTTTCTGGACACATAACATAACAGTCATAGAGTAGAGTAAAGGGAATGAGGAGCAATATGAAGTGCCAATGTATATGTAAATGCTTCTGACATTTATTTCATAGGTATTCAGTAAATGTATCCTTCACTTACATACACACCCACCAACAAAAGCGTACACATTAGCTACCTGCCACTCAGTCTGGCTCACCTGAGAGAACATAGTAATTTGAACCTGCTGAGCTGCATGAATGAATGAAGGCCAATCTTTGGCCTTTACTCATGAAAGAAGGAGGTTACTTTGCCAAGTAAATTTAAAACTGCATTGATTTTCGCCAATGGGGTGCTTTTCCATTATGACAGATTGAGAGAGAAGTCAATGAGTCAGCATTAAAAAGGCTCTATTATGACAATAATCTAAAAAAAAAAAATACTCCATGGAAACTTGAGCGGCATAAATCGCATCAACAGAAAATGTCAAGCTGTCGGGGTACACATATTTCACAGGGTGTTAAATTGCCAATATAATGAAAGCAGACAGGATGAACACAATTAATGAGAAAATGATTCTCCACAAATCAACACATTGTCACAAGGAGCCAAAACTAATTTGTGTAACAGGGGTGGATGATATTGCCAGAAAATTATGTCAGGATGTTTTCCCTAAAGTATGTCAATAACAATATCACAGACTATATTTGTCTTTGACCACACAATAAGTCATGGTATTCCTTTATCCTTCCACCTTTTACCTGACTTTTCCACGCTGCTCCATTTTGGCTTGTATTATATTTTCACGAAAGATATAACAGCTGTCAAAAGTTTGGAGAAACTGCAGAACAAATTTTTCAACAAGTCTGGGTGAGAAAAAAATCTGACAAATTTATTACAACTGGGAAGTGAGGGCAGTCCCAGTCTTAGTGAAGACATACAAGGATTACATGATGTCACTCTGCCACAAATGATAATTTTTAAAAAATATACGGGTATTATCCTGAACTCAGAACAACTTCTTTTTGACTGAACATTTCATATTGGTCACTTTATTTAATTTTTTTCTCAAATTTGCCAACAGGAAGGAAAAAAGCCTTCATTGAACAAAGCATGAAGGATGACTTTGAGTACTTTAAAGCTATTCAGTCTATTTAAAAGGTTTGGACACACCAAACCAATTATCATGAATTAAAAGTCTCTTACTCATATCCATACCTTATACATTGAACTGAACACCATATAGGACTATTATCCTTCATAACTAGTTAAGAAACACATGTGGGACTAAAGCCGGCAACTATTGACACATCTGGCTTAGTTACAGCACTGCAGCACAGGCTAGTCTTGTGTTGCCAGACACGGGGAAGCTGTTAGTTGGTGGCCTGGACATGATTACAGCAAATGCTGTGTTGCCCAGAAGTGGTCTAAATATAAAAAGGCTGTATATTGTTTGTGGGCCATATCTGTGGGCATTTTGACAAACACTCTGGTGACCTCAAAAACATACTCACGAGAGCTGGATTTCCACAGGAGGCTACATCATGAGGACTGAATATTGAAAATCATGTGTAGAACAGGTGCAGCCAAAGTGGTAGGCTAGGACTGAGGAATTATTAGTTCCTATTGATGATTTGCTGGAAGCTGTCTGATTAAATCTGAGGAGTGAATGAATGAACAGTCAAATTATGTGAAATGCAGCAAAGCTGACTGATTGCTGCTTTGTGTACAATGAATAAAAACATACTGTGAAAGAAAACCAGGAATGTTTGAAGAATAAGACGTTGAATATTATGCCACAGTTAAAATGAGTCATTTTCACTCAGAAAATGACCTCTTGGCTCTAAAGATGTCATGAATTGGTAGATGTGGACATGAAAACATTTTTTTCAAACTCTCTGTGAAAATTTCCTTCTTATAAACGTCTGAAAAAACCCTCTGGATCATCAGCAGTCCATATAATATATGTAAAGTAGCAGACCTTATGAGAAAATTTTCCGTGACTTACGAAGGAGCTAATGTTAAAATTGAAACTAACATTTTATTTTATATTCTCACAGCTACTCAAAGCAATTTCCTTACTTGCAGAACTTACATTTTGATTGTTTGAACCTCAAATTACATGGTTAAGATTTATTTGTTTACTCTTGTGTTTTATATTAACAATGTCTAAGCATCTTTATCTGAATGGTTTGATTTATGCTCAATGTTTGTGTTTCCCATTTTAAAGTTTATTATTCAATAATCATACATTTAAGCAGTGAAATCTGCAACACAGACCTCTCATAGAGAAATAACAGCTTGAGCAGTAGACAACGCTCAAACCTGCCTCCAGGTTGCAACCTGGAGGACCTGTGGGTCTTCTGAAGTGTAAAACACACACTCTTAGTTGCAGTTTACAGTTGGACAAATGGGAACAGCTATATATATATATATATATATACATATAGTCATATCAACACTAGTGTATTACGTGCTGACTCCTAAACAGTCCTTACCTTGCACCTCCTCTCTCATATTAAAAGCTAGGGGAGCACATTAACCGGGCAGGGAAGATTGTGTGGATTTTCCTAAAAATTTCTGTTACTGTGTGAAAATGGTTAAAATCTGACAATCCAACCAAATTTCACCCTCAGAAAGCAAAACAAGAACAAAAGGCTTCGTAATCTTTCATCCTGAGTTCAATATGTAAAAAGGTGTTTTCAGCAGGAGATTATATTGCAGGTCAAGATGCAATAAGATGATACCTGGAGATTTTTTCTGTAACTGTAAAAACAACATTTACATAAGGAATTAGAAACACTATGGTCTTATATTTAACATAGGGGGAAACAAAAAGATACAGTGAAAACCTCATACTGATAACTTTGAATGAGTGACAATAAGATTGTTAAAGGTTTTTAAGGGCGGATTTCTAAAATACACTTAACAAAAAGTCCCTTTCACAGGCAAGTCTAAACATAGACAACTAAAGATTAATAATGTTAATTGCTCTTCTTAATTATGAATGTCTGTCCTTCTATCTGGTGCGTATGTGTGTGCTGTTCTAACTTCTAAGTGCAGACTGGAAGACACGGGATATAATATCCATACTTGACATTGTGCATGTCAGGGAGAGAGAGTGGGCATGGTGGGAGGGAAGTGTAAGACCTTGATTAAAGTGAGTTTCTAAACAGAGAGCATCAGTCAGTTTCAAGCCCTGACTCTCACTCTCCTGCCTTCAGCTCACTGTCACCCACACTCTTCTGGTTTAATTAATGACTGTGCTGCATCACAGTTTATAAACTATTTCATTATAACTGTACAAACTTCAGCACTAACTTCAAACACTTCGGTAACTATGAACATTGAGATATAAAAATAACCATTCCTTCATTAGTGTCACAGATTTTATTAAAACTGAACTTTTACTTTCCTTCATTTTTTAACATACTGAAAAAGAAGACAAACAGTGTTTATCAGTAAAAGATCCTCATCTCTGAGACAGCTTTTACTGACAAACAGTGTTTATCAGTAAAAGATCCTCATCTCTGAGACAGCTTTTACCAGTATGTTAATAAGAAGTTCAGTGCCAAAAAAGCAACGAGGAGCCATGGTTTGAAATCTCTCATGACAGAGTTGTTCCTTGTAGATGTTTGCACAAAATGAAATGTATGCTTGTTTGCTGAATAGATGCTTTGGAAATTGTATCTTGTTACAGGGCTGAATGGCTCCAGGAGCCTGAGCTAACTTCTTGATGCAGAGGTAATTTAGACCAGAGAACTAACCAGTCAAAGCCTCACTGTAGCCCGCTGGGATAAATTTCATTGTCATGTCAGCCGCAGGCTAGCAGATTGGACATTATGCTAAAGTCCCTGTTGTTTTCCCTACAGTACATTTAGTTCCTAGGTCTGCAAAGTGCACACAGGGAAGAAATGCAATGTATTGCAAATATATAGATGACAGAGCTCTCTGCGTAATGTCTTGACTCAAAATTTCTAAATAACTATTTGAGCATTAGTAAGCAGGAACAGATCAGCAACTAATTTTCTGCAGAACAAATGGTGTTTAGAAAGAATGTCAAAGAGAGAATCTGGATCCAACTAAATTAAGCTTCATGTCCTGTTGGTGAGCTTATAAGTGCCTGCAAATTCAGTCTTATCATGTATAACATCTGCCATCTGCCATCATCTACTTCACTTCTTTCAACAGCTGAGGAGGAGAGGGAATACCAGAGACAGGAGGAAGAAGACTGCATGTACTACGTGCATCATCGGCACAGGACAAAGTTACGCATGAGCAGAACAACGGGAATTAACTTAGAGCAGAAATAACGTTTACATAATAGAGGAATAAAACTATTTGGATTCAAAATAAGAATAAACCAGCCACTTTTAATTAGAATATCAGATACTATAAGTAACATGTGCAGTAGTTATAAATTACATATAAAACAAAATCTCCTGAACAAATAAAACCATATGTAACGGTCTCATCTTTACAGATTGTATACTGTATATACAGCAAACACCAAGGGACAAACTTAGTAAGTGCTAAGAAAGAGTTTCTGAACTACCCACATGCAGCAATTACTTGATTCAATGCAACTCAAATTTATTGCTATTTTTACCTGATTAGAAAACTTGTAAGTGTAAATTGTGCAGGATGGCATATAGCCTATGTGGACAATTTTAGCATCTCTTTTTCTGTTTAAGCTTTTCTTTTCAAACATATGATTGCTAATTAGAGATCAGAAACATATTTTTAATTCATCATCCTGTTTTTCATCAACTAGTTTTGCATTGCACTAGGCTTGTTTAAGGTTGATTATTTATGGTGGAGACAGAGACGATCCCACGTCGTTTCTCAGGTGGTCAAGTTGCTGGTTGGATTGCAGAACATTTCAACACCATTCCTTTCTGTGTACTGGTATCCTTCTTTGTTTTATTTTATCAGTCAATTCATTATCTACACTTACACTGACAAAAATTTATTTTATATGATTAAAATCAGTCTGTTCAGAGATTCAGCTGACACGTTTACATTAAATAAAGTCATCTGATCAAATGTATTTATAGAACGGACATATTTAATATGATCTTATGCGTCTGACATGCACTCTGACTAAAAGTTAAAAAGAAAAGAGTTTTCGTTTTTTACTTCCAGTTTTGAACAAGAATGGATTTGCCACAGTCTCCTTGCTGCATGCATTTTTTTAAGTCTCTCCTCATTACATTGGATATTATAACACCAATTTTTGTAAAATATCTGGGGTCATGCCTAGCAAATTTTTTTTTTGTTTTAGAAATTCCTTTTTTCTCTAATCCCCCTCATAATAATAACCTTATTTATTTGAAAGTAAAGTGTGTTTTCTTGTTAATAATATGTGACTATGCATCTTTCAGAATATTCCTCTGATAAAAACCTTTAAACTTGAGGATACTCCCTGTCACAACAGGAACATCCCTGGGAGAAAAAAGCAGCAGCTGGTACAAGTGTTACTCTCAGTACACTGTGTCATGCATCCTCCTACTGCAAGTGAAATAAGCTAATAACTTTGATGCAATTAATGCAGCTAAGTTTAAAAAACATGCATGTATGCAGTGATGTGATCATTAAAATGGTAAATTGATTGGCTGTTGCAGCTATTATGAGGCCCTATCAGCAAAAGAAAGAAATTCAGGAGCAATTTATCAGTCTCCTTTAGACAGCAGGTCACTTCGTAATTGTGTTTGGGAGATTGTAGCACAGCTCATTTGACCTCAGGGTGACAAACTAGCCGATCACACAGGCGGGAAGCACATCTACTCACACACACAGAGACACAAACTCACATTCACGTTATCTTTTCACCCAAGACTAAAGCCTTGGACAAGACAATGAATGAATAAGGAGCATTCATAATTACATACAATACACATTCATTCTGTGGGGGTTTTTGGTGGTTTGTTATAGAAATAGTGTTTTTTGCAGGTCATGGAATTGTAGAAATTAAATTTATCAAATGAAAAAAAAACATTTTTCAAAAATATAAAGTTCAGGTTATTAAAACTGTTAACCGGTTATGCAAACAGTTCACTACTTTATGTGTTTTTGTCACCATACGACTGCAGTCCAATAGATTATACAATTACTGCATCAATATATTTGGTGCATATAAAAACCGAAAGAAGAAGAATTTTCTACAATCATATAAAGATAAAATCTAGATGATTCTGTTTGGCAGCAAGGAAAAGAGGTCAGCATTGGTAAACACCTGGAGACTCGGCTAGGAAGCTCAATCATGTCTTCACCTCTAGCTGACTAGATAACCATGATGGTCTTTTAACAGGATTCCTGAATAAGCATTAAACATCTAGGCTCATCCAAAACACTGCTGATAGAGCTGCAACTAGAACTAAAAAATCTGAACACATCGCATCACTTTAAACATCTTTACACTGGCTTCCAGTCAGTCTCAGAATACATTTTAACACCATATGGATCTTCTATCTTATATACATCATATGTTTAGAGAATATATACCAAATCGAGATCTTGTATCAAAAGACTCAGGTCAACTAGTCCAGACTTAACATGGAGAAGAATAATTTATCTCTCTCTTATCTCGGTCTTGCTTTCAATTATTTTAATTTAGTTCATTATTTTATTTGTTGATGTTTTTAACCCTTTAGTGCCTGATATCATATTTAAAATGTACAGTCTCTGAGACATTTTGCATCATTTTATGGTGGAAACTTTACTCAAAACTCTGCTATTCATCATATGATGCTGGTCTCCTGGACTCTGGTGAATATATATATAATAATTTTTTACCTATTACATGGCAATAAATAACAAGCATACTGAAAAAATAAGTTCCTTTTTCCCCCAGATTTTGTTAAAGGGTCAAGTAAAGTTTTCAAATTTTTTGTTTCTGCCCAGTTACTCTTAAGGGTTAACAATTTATTTTTATTGGTTTATTTGCATCATCTTAATGTCTTTCATGTTTTAGGCAAAGCACTTTGAAATGTTTTGAACTTAAAATGTGCTATACAAACCATATTGCCTCGCCTTAATTACTAAATGCAGGATCCCATCCCAGCAATTAGCAGGCAAGAGGAAGGGTACTCTCTGGACAGGTTGTCAGTCCATTGCAGGACGACCACAGAGAGACGAACAACCACACATGCTCACTCAATTAAGAGTGACAAAACAGGCATGCCTTAGGACAGAGGGAGGAAGCTAAAGAAGCAGGGGAGAAGCTACACATACAGAGGGAGAAACATGCAAACTACACACAGAAAGGCAACTGTTCAGACTTCCCCTCAGCCGAGGCTTGAACTAGGAAACCAACATGCTTTGAGGACACATTGCTAACCACCACATCACAATGCAGCCTTTATGAGTTACATGCCACATAAATATCATTTCCATGCTTTAAGAATTCATTTTAATTCAATTAAATAATTTTCTATCCCAGTTTATTCTAATGCAGGGTCAAGAGTATAGCTCAGCCATTACGAGAGAGCGGCAGAGCACACCTGAACAGACTGCATGTCCACTGCAGGGCCTTTTTGAAGGTGCTTTAAAAATGTGTTGTCCTTTCTTTTTAATCTGTTCTGTAAATGATACGTGGTAGTCGAGTAGCATACCTCCGCTAGGACAAACAAAACCTTGGTTCTCATGTTATATCTCACTACATAAAAAAAATTAAATAAACATGATTTATTGTCAAAAAAAACTTTAAAAAGAAACAGATGTAGAGGTCATAGGAGGGGATTAAAAAGTGGATAAAATGGGAGGAGAGCCAGTAGGGGGGAAGGAGGTAGGGAAGGATACACATAGATGAATACTGTGTGTGATAACTAATGCGGTTAAAAATAGCCCTTGCAGCCTCTTGAGTATATCAGTGTGCTTCTCCTCCTCCTCCTCACTTTCTCCTCCCTGTGCTCCCTCTCACTGTAGCATATTTCACAGTAGTAAGCAATTATTTGGCTCTTAACATCAGTGCTCAGATGCACCACTCAACCTTGCCCTCCTTTACTCCTGACACACCTCACACATTCTGTGGCTGCCCTCTTTTACTCCTTTCTCACCTCCCCCCGGTGTTACTCAGCTGGGTGCAATTCACTAGAGCTCCGAGGACCACCCGTTGACAGCAGAAGGACTTGTCGAATATGGGAAACTTTGGTTTACAAAGGTATGTGAGTGCATGTGCAAAATCAACAATGACATTAAGAAAATAAATTGATAACCCACAGCAGGGGTTTACTTTGCTTTAATCTGAGTTCTGAAATAAAAAAACTAAATTAAATAAAACCATTCAACATTTCCAGATCGCACATTACAGAAATTTGCTAAAAATGATAATAATAAAAAGAAATTGGACTCAATTAATCTGAAGTTTTAATACAAATATTAAATATATCTTAGAAGTACTTAACAGGGAAATTACTATGCAAAAAAAAAAAAATTTTAGCGCTAAAAGGGTGTACATATGACCACTGATGGAAATAAATGTTAAATAGGTTAAAAAGGTTCAAATAAATTACGTTATTAACAGACTTTTCATTTTCAGTAATGGGCAAACTAATTAATTACTGTGACCATCATTACAATGTTGCATCCCGTAATGACAGTAAAACATGCAGGGGGTCAATGATTCAGCACAATGCAGCTGTCTTCTTCTGGCTGAGGGTTTTAAGGGGCAAAGTTACCACAAAATTGATTATGATTGGTTACAGGAGAATAAAATGTTATGGTAAATCAAAGAAGAGGAGGACTTGGGTAAGTGTGCACATAAACGTAGATACACATTCACAGTAGTGAGCCCAAAGAATACAAAGGCTGGTTTTTTAAACTTGAACCTCAGACATTCATTTCCTCTCCTTGAGGTAAAAAGTAACACGGTTATGTGAAATGTACAATTAGTCTCATTCACCTACTTACAAAAAAATTTTTTTAATTACTTTTGAACTTTTTACAGACTGAAAAACAAACAAACTGTCTGACCTGCATGTGCTCTTAGATGAAAAGCTAAGAACATGATAATGTTTAACAATAGTGTGGTATAGATCTCAGCTGGATTAGTTTCCGGGAGATTTAGTAACTTTATCTGTATGTACCACAATGACTTGGCTGCTGCAGTCAGAGCTCATATTTAAACCAAATGCTTTTTCTTTCGTTTTCTATACCTTATTTAATGCAATCCTGGATCACAGCTTAAAGGGTTGCAACTAGTTGGCAGGAGGAAAGGTACACGCTACATACAAGGTTACCAGCCCATTGCTGGGCCAACAAAGTGAGACAAACAATGCAAACCACACTCTATCGCGTTGCCTAAACACCAAACTAAACTGTCAAAACTGAAAGAGAAGTTTAAGACACCCTTTCTGTCTATCACAGATTTAACAGTTTAATTTAAACTTGTATTAAAGCCTTGTTTTTGTCAGACTATATCTAAAGGAAGGCATTTGCTAAATGTTGCCTAATCTGAAAGTGAAACATTGAAATGTTTGTTAATAAACATGGCATGGGCCATTTTGTTAATCTGTGTTCCTTAGCATAACAGGTTCTGTAAATATGACTCTTTAAAGCATTGCAGCATATAGTCATGTTACTAGTAGTTTGCTGCAAAAAGATTAAAAAATGTTTATACTGGCGGCATTGGTTGTTTAGATAAATAACACTTGCCAAGTAAGAAGACAATTCGGATGAAGACGGAGCATTCATCCATTCAGACATACTATTTGTCTCATTTATGTTCATGGTTGAATTAGGCCAGATTCCTCATTCAGGCTTTTGTTTCAGATTTGCTATTTGGAAGACACTGGGCAGTACATCAGATTATGTAAAAAAATCCTTTTTTTCACAGCTGTGTACCTAGCTATAACTTTAATACATGTTTACACTGAAAGAAAATAAAGAATAAAACAAACGCATCTACCCTGTGCTCTTTTAATAAAGAAAAAATCTAGGTGTGGACACCACTGGTCTTTATTTATTCAATAAAGTCAGTGTCACAATCCAAATAGTTGGCCATAAAAGAGAAAAAAAATCATATAATAATAAATATTAATATTTAGAGAACAGAGTTCTGTTAGTAGAAAAGTGTGTGCATCATATAAAAGTAGCGATCAGCAGTGTAGCGTGGTCGCAAGTCAGAGATATAAACAAAACCAGTCTGCAAGTAGGAGAAGAGAGACAGAGAGAGAGCCTGAAGGCTGGGTTTTTATAGCTGGATAGACCAAGGCCAGGTGCTCTAATGAAAAGCCTGTTTGGATCACCAACCTACGGGTAAAAAAACAAATTAGCACCAAACCATCACAGTTGGATCCATCTGAAAAGCAAGATCACATGCCAAATAAGTGTGCAGATCCGTACTGTGACTGCTTTTGAGACTTTTGCTATGTTGGCCTAGTTGGACTGATGTTCATATTCTCATGGAAAAGCACCAGAGTGCAAATAATATGAAAAATTTGGTGAATTACAAAAAATTTACAGGAAGCCATAAAATCCTGCTCTATTATGAATATGTTCATCTCCTTTTCAGCTAAACCACTCAGAGGATAAATCTTTCTGCTTCTTTTCCTTCCTGCATTTTCAACACTGCTCTGCTGAACCACAGGCCAGCATGTTTCTCAGATAATCACTAACCTCCAGGTACAGCAGGGAGCCTCCATAAGCCCCTGAGCTGTAAATGTCACAGTAACTATGATTACGACCTCTATCACTTCAGGCTCTCACAGTGAGCAGGAAGACATGGCCCTGTGGTTTGGAGCATGCATACAAACTGACGGTCCATGCTTAATAAAGCGCAAACACATGTCCAAATAGGTAAAGTCACATCAAAAAGTTCCATAAAACTGTAAGCTATCTGACTGTGATTTTATGGCAGATATGTACAGTAAGTACTGGGGCGTGCATCTGATGCGCTTGGGTGTGGACTGGCCTCTGGGGGGTGGCGGTCTGGGGGCCCTGCCCCTCGCGGGCGCTGGTCGACTCCTCTGCCTGTGGGGTGGGCGGGGGGTTCTCCTCTGGGCGCTCGGGGCCCTGGGCCGGTGCTCTGCCTGCCCTGGGCGGCCGGTGCCTGGCGGGGTCGGCGATTCCCTGCCTGGGCCCGCTGGGGCCCGTTCCCCCTGACTGTGGGGGACTCTGGCTGGGACTCCCTGTGCCTCCTCCTGGGAGGATGCTGGGCTTGCCCCGAGGTGAGGTGGCTGGGATCCTTGGTCGGGGCTGGCAGCCATTGGCCCTGGTCTTGGGTGGCCCTGACCTGTCTCTAACCCTTGAGTGGTGGGGGGTCGTCTTAGCATGATCACCTTTCTACGAACTCCTTTCACCCCGTGCGTTCTGCATGACGACACAGTCACTAAGCTGTTCTTTAGGTTTATATCTAACTCTACGACATCTCGAGAGATCCTTTATTTCAGATACAGGTGTAACAGATGGAATGGTATCTGGTTGGATTGCAGTTCTCTCCTTTTGTGGTGTCTTTCTCTTCTATTTTGGTTTTGTTTTATTTCTCTCTCTTCTGTCTTTTCTGGTCGGTCCA
>JBAMIG010000008.1:8333355-8350528 GCA_037177335.1 Kiunga ballochi
TTATGTGTTTCACCTGTGTCCTGTGTATTTAAGCCTGATGGCTTCCTTCCTTCCCTGCCAGAGTGTCTTGCTTGTTTGCTGCATTTCGCTGCAGCCTCCTTCGCATCCCTTGTGAAAATTAAAAGATTGTTATCTTTTGTAACACTATGTCCTGCGTTTGTGTCCGCTCCTTCCCGGTCCTGACAGGAATAGCTATTGCTAAATAACGTCAGTTACAGAGTGCTGTCATGTTTATTGTTTATTATTTGGATGATAACTGTAAATAGAGAGAGGAGGGAGCTGAAGCTTTAAGTAGATGTACAGACAGTGAAAGAACAACAGAGGTTAAACAGAGTTAAAATAAAGATTTGAAGGTATAGGGGAATTATTAATGACTCAGGATGAAGTTAGTCTAGCCTGTGAAGACATCATACATAGGTCAAAAAGGTAGATTAACTTATTTTATGCCTGTATGAACAAGGCAAATGGAGTGAAGAAGATATGCAAATTAGTATCTAATTGGCCTGTCAAGGTGTTGAAGTCCTGTCAAACTGCTGTCAGAGACAGAAGGAGACAGCAGGAGTCTAACAATTCAGCTGCTATTTACAGCACATTTCATGAAGTTATTTTAACTCACACTCAGCTAATGCTTCAGTACTCTAATTGTAAGGAAAAGATTGTTTTTGTTACTTTAAAAAAAAGTTGTAACAGTATTTTTCCTTGCAACCTCCATGTTTTTCTACCAAAATAACAGAAACTATCTGCTTGAAGATTGTTTAAGGTAATCTGTCCAAATTTCACGTCACCTGAACAAGGTATCTTTTGACTGACAGGCATTGACAGCATGCTTCATTGAATGATTCATGCTGTATTCAGTCATTATAACCGGGCAGTTATTAGGAATTCTGGCGATGGGCCCCTGTTCGCCATGATTATTGCCATATACATAAATTACATAGAATAGGTGCTCAGTCTGAAGCCTTGCTGTTACAGAGTGGATTTTTACATTTACAGTTGTGACCGCTTTCGCAAATGTAAACACAGATGGTAATCACATTACTAAACTCCATAAGCAGATAGTATGGCTGCAGGCTAACAGCTAACAGAGATCATGGCCAACACAAGACTGTTTTTTACAGAGATATGTCCTAGATTGCACATTTGTTTGGTGTCTCTGTCGGCTCGAACCCACAGGTCCATGTAAGCATCCAGCAAGGTGGTTTAGCCACGTTGATCTTGTTCCGCAGCAAGTTCACATTCTCCACGGCTTTGCAGCCCCTAAACCTCCTCCTCAGCTCCGTCGGGGTGTCATGTTATATCTCGAGTTGGCCCTTTGCGCACAGAAGTAGCAAAGCTAGCAGCTAGTTAAGCTAGCAAAGTGAATTATTCTTCTCATAAGTTAAAAAAAAAAAAAACTAGAAGAACTGACTCCCTGCCACATCTGAGGCAAAAAACACTCACTGACTACACATATGTATAAATCACAAACACCCTCTTTTTGCAAGAATAGTAAAAAAGAAAAACATTTTTCCAAAAAGAGTGAAGAGCTACTGGGGAGACAGCCATTACCCACAACGGTCAAAAGACTCCAACTTCCTGCCCTAAATTGGATTAAGTAGTACAGAAAAGGAATGGATAAATGATGAATAAATAAACAGTGGGTATTTTATTTTAAACAATCAAACACTTATGTGGAAAAAAACACAATTATAATAAGATTCCTGGCTCGGGATATTCAGCTGCATCTCGCATTTAACTACAAGAAGCATCAGCATCATATAAAACACTTTCCTGTTAGAAAAAAATTACTTCAACAAAAGTATTATCTCAACTGGGCTTTAATTTGAGTTGTTGTTCACATTAACTAGCTTAAATTATGTCATGGTAGAAGGGGAAAAAATTGACCTATATCACTACATATTTCTGTGAAAACAACAAATGTAACATTTTTTGTAGTTATTTTATTCTCACCAATAATGAGCTTTTCAAGAATACATGTAATACATGTGAAGATTTCATTTCATGACTGACTTTTGTCTAATAATACTGAGCAGAACTTGAATTATATATAGAGTTCCATGCAGCAACGTAACATTAGGCTGTGCTGGAGCACTTACTTCAGGCTGTTGTGGTTTTAGTTTGGTTTAACAGAAAACATTTAGATTCTGCATATCTTCCTCCAACAATTCACTATAGCTGGCCTCCAAATAAGTAACGTTCAGTATCTACATAAGGAGTTATTGAGGCTCCAGTCTCAACGCATCTTAGATGAGTGCAAGCAACGGCTTTTATTACAAGAATTTCATCTTTACTTATACACACAGCTAAAATGTGTGAAGACAAATTGTGTAGAAAACAGATGATGGCCCACTTGGGTTAAGTGGTGCCAGCTGGGAATGTTTTACTTGCATGACACACCACTTTATTGAAAAAAGTGTCTAGTGTCTAGTATAAATCCTTTTATAACCTCACATAGACTCATACATACAAAAATACACAAAACACACAAACTTTAAGTTATTATAAAAGAGCACACACATACACAAAGACAGCAAAAGAGAAATTGAAAATCACATGGTGTCAAGAAATGAGAGAAAGATCCAGTAGAAAAATCGAAAAAATGGGGTAATAGGCTGGTAATGGTACGGGCTGGGTCCTTCATAAAAATCAATCAGAGGCTAAGAGGTTGTTTGACACTGTGAGCAATTTGACAGTGCATTGATGACAGAGCTCCAGTCGAGCATTACTGGACGTGTAATTACTCTGACCATCTTATAAGAATCCAATTATCTTGCCTCAACAGTGGCAGAGTGATTCCCACTCTCTTTAAAAAGATCAGGTTTTACTGTTTGCAAGTCTTTTCCAGTAAAAGTGTGATTTAAGACTAAGTTATCCTTCAGCTACCAGCTAAAAGCTTGCTTTTTGTTTGACTTTGTGATAAACTGTCTCATTGCATATAATATTTTTTAGTCAGACAAAGAGATAATCTGGTTCAGTTTGAGGATTTTGTATGTTGTGCAATAAATTCAGAAAGAAAGAAAACCTTAAATAACTGAGTGAAAAACTGAATATGTAAACACAGGTGAGCTCAACAGGGGAGAGAGAGTCAATACTATCTTTTATAGCTTGTTGACAACAAAGGACTACAAATTGAACAAAATAATAAATAATTGTAGAAGCAATCTATATAAACAAATACACTGCACTCAGACATAACCATGTTGTCGAGACAGCAGCATGTTTAATCAGTGCATGCTCTTCAAGTTAAATAAAAAAAAACACAAACCAGAAACAGTCTGCATAGGGAGACCAACTGGCACACTAAATAACATGGGGCAAATGTGCAGGTCAAATAGAGTGATACCAGAATCCATGAAATATGACAAATGTGATAGCACTTTAGCTTGTAACAAGAGGATGTCAGGGTTTACACCGAACAGAAGCATCTCCCAAATGACTTTGGGAGTTGAAGCCGAGTCTAAAGGTCAATCTAATCATATCTTGTGATAAAAGAGGTTAAAAGGTAAGAGATATAGAAAGATGAAACTGACACGAGTGGTGCTTTTATTCAAACGTAAGTCTCTTGTCTTTCATTTAAAAAGTCATAAAACAGTTTGCAGAAAAAATAATACACAAAGAAAAAGCTGCAACAACTACATTGTGGACTTCTGATGATTGATGGAGTCAAGCAAGTAGCAGTCAAGTCTCACATAAAATGTATAAAAGTAATGCTCTGAGATGTCAACGTTTTTGTTATTTCTTTTTTTTTTAAAAAATAGATTAGATCCTTATAAATGTTTAAGTGAGTACTATAATCAATGTCCCAAGTTGTGAAATGTGTAATCTATCACATGTCTAAATCACACATTTTGTACAGGTTGTGGTGGAACTGTTTAAGGTACCTGCATGTATTCTTTGTTTAAAGTTGGGCTTCTCCTAATCTCCTCCTGGTAGCTGACAGCACACTCCCCAGCCCATCCAGAGAACCTTCTAGCATGTACCAGCAGTATCAGGTCAGCCTCTGGAGGTGACTGTGAAATTCAGTTCAGAAGGTTTTTGCACAAAAGGTTTTATCTATTAAAGGATGCTCTAGCAGGAATACTTTAGCTGTCACAACTATAGATAGCTGCACATCTTCCTTTAAAGAAACAGCTTAAAGCTTGGCAGATCTGCAGTCAGCATTGTGAGCACTGAATTATTCCACACTTCAGAGATATTAAGAAAACAGAAAATAAGCATTTCCAATCTTATTCCCTGTAGGCATGTGTGTGTGTGTGTGTGTAAGTGTGTATGGATGTGTATATATATATCTGTACAGTTGCAAAACAAATGCTTACAAACAAATGTACCTTTAGTTATACCAGGCATTAAAAATAACATTAAATCTTAGGAAACAATTTTTGTTTATACAGTCGTATGAGTGTATGTACACTTTTTCTTATTGACTTTTACACCTGGAACATGCTATTATAGAGACTTTAACACAAGTTTTATTTACTGTAAACTGTCTTACTCTCTCAAATTGTTTATTGCTAATGCTGTCTTGCTTTCTTATTTACAATACTGCACTACTGTTTTGGTTCTTTTGTCTTGTTCAGCTTTCATGCAAGCAGAATGATAGTATGGGTGCTATATTGTTATGGGTAATTTTGCTCTATCAAAAGGAATTAAATAATTTGTTTGGTTATTTTGAATATATATATATATATATATATATATATATATATATATATAATTTTTTTTTTTTATATATTTAAAATATTTTTGCTGGACCTGACTGGAGAAAACAGGGAAAAAAAAGACAGAAAAAGACCATGCACACACAAAAACAGGGGAAAGGAAAGCATATAGATAACAAAAAAATACACCATGTAAAACAAAAAAACAAACAAAACACAATACAACCCAACAGCAGATTCTGGATAATTTACTACACCTGTACTACTGTTGATGTGTGTTTCATTTATGGAGCAACGGCTCAAAATCAGCATCCTACTAAATCTAAACGTTGACACATTGTACATTTAGTAAAATGCACTGTACCATCAAAACAAACGAGGAAAGGAAATTATGTTGTTGGAAGAAACAGTGTAAGTTTTTCATCAAGCAAGTTTCCAAGTGACATGGTAGCTGGATGTGAGCTTCACAACTTGCCTTAGAGGATAAAAACACTGGCTCATCTGAACCGTGCAAATAATATGTCTAATAATTCATTTAAAAGAAAACACTACTATAAAGACCAGCAATACCACAAGTTTATGTGACACCATGAAAAAACTTCATCTGCATTGGGGTTGCCCAGGTAAGGACTTCAAAATCCAATCTTGCATCTTTAAAATGCATCCCTTCACCAACTCACCTGAATTAAATGAATGGATCATTACCAGGCCACTGAAGACCTGGATGACATGCAGAAGAGGAGAGTCAAATGTTTCATACAGGTGTGGTGGAGAAAGGAAGCATCTACAAGTTGCAGGATGGCAGATTTTAAAGACTGCATTTGGGCACAACTGCTCCACACCATAAAGAAGCTTCCAATGCCTCATGGCTACATCGCCACGCAAAATGAAATTAACATCAAATGAAGCAGTCGAAAGTCAAATGAGTTTAGTGTCTTCTTCTGCAAAATTATTCCTGTATGACAGACAAAAGCAGTTCATTATAAAAAGATAATGGCTGTAGTAGACATGTTAAAGGATAAACATATTGTGATTTTAGATGGGGCATTTCAGCAAAATACTTCAGAAAAATACAAGATGAGACTGCTCTAGCATGTTAATGTCAATGCTTAAAAAATCAGCTGAGATCTAAATATCTTACTCACAAATTGTTCAATAATTATGCTTTTCTGTAGTTTTCATTCAGGTTAAAAAAAAAACATACTCTTACAGGAAAAGGGAAGAGAAACACTGGTAACAATCCAATGTAAAATTTGGATGGATCAACTTCTTCATTTTGATGAGAGGCTGCATGTTCACACATTACTGTTGTGTTCTCATTATGGTTTTGTAAATCCTTTGGAGGAGCACATATTGCAAAAGACAGTGAAATGTACGTCAGACGTTTCCCTGCAAGGCGACTATTATTTATTGTGTGGAAAAACATACCCAGCTTGGCTAGTTGCTGAATTAAAGACTATAACAGACATTTGACTGAGGAATAGTGGGGTGCTGACAGACTTTCAGAATCTTTATTTTAACAATAAAACCATACAAGAAGGATCACAAAATAAAGAATTGCAAAGTAAAAAAATGGATTAATAATGGATTTCATCCAAATCTGGTAACACTGGCGCATGGTTCTGATTTAAAACGTGTTGCAATGAACTCTTATAGGTCTAGTTCTTAGGATCTGCCCTGGGACAGCCCTGTTGCTGCCACATCAGCAAAGTGGAGCTCCAAGACGTTAAACAATGAAAGATGATAAAGAAGGTGGACAGCCTGATGTAGCAAGTCAAAATCTTACAACCTTATTCATAAGACATCAGTAGAACTATTAAATATCTTGACCCTGACCAGAATATTTAAGAACATTCATTTTAAGAAGCAGAAATCTATGTTTTCATGAGCATGATAAGAGAAATGTGAATTATTCATTGTCCATGGCTTTCATCTAATATAATGTAATAGCTACCTACTTACTGATTCATACAAACATTCTGATCAGAGAGCAGTGATTGTTTTTGATGCTGTCATTCAATAGATTATGGAACATAAACAGGTAGAGATGATGTGAATAGCACAGCTGACCTTTGATTTTATGCATCAGTTTCATGTTTCAGACATGCTTAACTATTACCTGGAGACCAGTCACCCACTGCAGAAATCAGAACCACTTCACAAAGGAAAAAAGGACGCAGAGGAGAAGAAGGAAGGAGCCATCCAGGTGAAGTGATATGTTCCTCTCCTTCTCAGGGCAGAGAAACAGACACCTGTGTAGTTTGATCAGACTGTCACTTCAATATCCTCCCTTATCCTTTGATGATCCATCAAATCATTTCTCTCTCCGTTCTCTCTCTGTGTTGTACACACACATACTGCATATTTCCATTTTCTGAGACTACCTTTGTTTCCTGCTTTCATCTCCTGCTCCTACATCCCCTGCCGTTTTCCGTTTTCTGCCCCCCTCCCTTTTCTGTTTCCTTTTTTTTTTTTTTGCTCCAATGCTTTTGAAGTATGTCATAGTTTGTGATCTGTTGAGTCTTAATTTAATAACCACAACTGCTTTTTCATATTGATGCAGTTTAGAAAATGAAATGGGATTTGGCCAGGAGAAGCTGATTAATTATTAATTTAGGTATTAATTTGAATAACAGAGCCATGACACTAATCAGAAGCAAAATAATCCTTCTGTGCAAAGCTGGTATGAATTGGTTCCTTTCTACAGCTTCTTTTCTATCCGTAACACCTTTTCTCATAGTGATAAACTGCCATTTGTAAGAAATATTTCTTGTTTTTGGGATCCATCTGTGTGACCTTTTCATTTCTAAATAATCAACTAACCTTTGTAATCTCACTCTGTTGAAAGATGTTTTACACTGAGATATTCCCCTTCAACATTGGATTTGAATTTATGATAATTATGTAACATTTTCTAAATCACAATAAGAGATTCATGTGAACTGGATTCTTGGTAAAAATGGATTTTAAAACAGGATGGAAACAAACTACGTTTAAACAAGAAAATAATTTCACAACATGTGGACGTGTCCACTTCCCAGCTCAATTTTTTGCAAGTGATGCAGTGGTTTAATGATGTCACAGCCATTTATTGTCATTTATTTGCAATGTGTACTAACAAAAAAAAAAAAACACATAAATAAACAAACATATTTGGAAAACTATGACATCTCTTATATTTAGTCATTTCACTTTGCTGAAGAGTCTGATGTATAACATGTACATGTTGTGTAAAGTTTTCATTAAAACAAAAGAGATATTTTCTGATTTCACATTTTAATGCCGATATCGGCAGATTATATTTGTATGATAGTATTAGACATCTCTAATGATCATATAATATATTATTTACCATTAGTCTCCATGATAATATATCATAAAAACTAGAATTGTATGTAACAAAACAGAAACTGTTGGCACAAAAGCTAAAAACCAAAATAAACCAAAATCCCAATGTCATTGTCTTTACTCGTACAAGACTGTGAAGTCATTTGCTTTTGATTACCTCCCCTGTATCATGTCTTTGCTTCCTCCATTTACTTTAACCCATCTATTCAGCCGTTCACTATTATTGTTGAGCCAATTCTCCTCTGCCCAGTGTGAGTGGTGCAGAGAAAACAATGTACCTCTGTACATTATTCTGGTGCCATGATGAATGTGAGGAATTCATGCCTGTTGACTGTGGCCTTGAGATAACAAATAAGCAAATGAAAATGCTTGCTTGCAACCTGGAGTCCACTGCCACCATTCCTCATGTTAATTTATTGAGAATTCTCCATCAGTAAAGGGAAAACTCCTCAGCTCACACAACTTTGTGCAAGGGTTCTGCTGTGGGGTGGCAAAGGATCGAGGATGTCATTAAGGCACACAGGCATAACAAATTTTTCTCCAGAATGTCTGTCTCAGCATATAATGTTCAAGTTGGGCCTATTGTGGGTAGTTTACATCAAAGTGAAATGTGGTGTTGCAGGAGAGGCTATGGCTGAGGAAGAGGAAGCGACAGAAGGGAAAAGGGAGGATTTACATAAATAGGTATGAGGTAAAAATGAGGCATTTGGGGAACAGAGAGAGGAAAGAAAGAATGACAACATAGAGCAAGAGTGGGGGAAACAAGCAAGTGCTTAACAATCCTGGTCTGTTTTCCCACAGTGCAATTAATGTGGAGCCAGAAGGAAAGAACACTTCTTTCTACCGTAAAACAAAACAAGGATTGATGAGACTGTCTGTAACATAAGTGACTGGCTATATATGGGCTTGCTGGGGGGAATGTGTCGAGATAGTGAAGAGGAAAAAGGGTAGCTACATTGAGAAAGAAGGAATGTGGTGCTAGGTGGAGCATAAAGACACAAATGAGGATAAAGATCAAGATAAAAAATTGACAGAACGGTTAGAGTCAGTGAGGCAGTTTGGGATGGGGGGGTGTTTACAAGCTGAGCCAAGTGAGATAAATTGGGACAAAGCCTCTCTTTTATGGACATTTTTTCCAGTCTCCTAGGAATCTATTGTATTGTTTTCATTCATTTGACCACATGCAATGAAAATGAATTCAAGGAAAGAAATATTACCAGTCAGGAGCATTTCTGGGTTTTTTTCCTTATGGGTGATAGCTCACTAGGGTTGACCTCAAGTAAACAAACTACATATTAATCATGAAGGGAACAACAAATAAAATCCATTGTCTGTCGTCATGTCAGTGAACTTTCACTACATCAGCAACATTTAGCAGAGAAAGCCATTGCATGTAAATCACTGCAAGGCTAACTTTAGTGGACAAGAACAACTCTTCCAGTCAGTATTTACTTGCTCTTCATTTCTGCTAAACAGAGTATTGCTTTAATTGTTGTTTTTTAGAAATACGTTCTGTGCCCCATTAAAATGGAATTATCTTACACCTTATGTTTTCCCAGTACTAGATTTTCACCTAAACGGTGTAAGCTTTTATAAAAGAGCTGAAAGAATTTGTGAGGAAAAATGTTCGCACCCCTCCTCAAGGTCTGCAGTATTTACCCATCCAAGACAGCTCGCACGTAGAACTGATAAAGACTGAGAGAGTTGTAGCGTAGGAGCAGAATTACAAACAAAAACAGCAAAACAGAGAGAGAGAGGAAAGCTGCTGAGTTATCAGTTTTCTATGGTTGTCAGCACTTGGATTAATATGAGCCATTTTACCATAATGAGGTGTTTAGTGTTAGCTGCCAAAAGCCTCTTTGTTTTCCTGTGAGTCCCAAAGCACTTTGTTCAATTATAACAGCTCTTTCTTTGCCATTTCTTCTTGTTACTGTTAGCTGTACCTGTGTCTGATTTCAGCTCTTATCAGACAGCATAATCAGCACTTCCAGCTATCATCTTGAGATGAGGTCTGTCAGGATGTTGCAGCACTACTTGTCTCCCCTGCCACATTCCCAGTTTAATGGCAATAATAAAGGGTTGTGTGGTCATTTTATACATAGTTGTGATGCAGGAGATGCATCTTCATCAATAAATCCCCATCTATGAAGAGGGGATAAATGGATTTCAGTCTTTGTAGCAAACAGTGAGCAGAAGCAACTGCTAAATTATCTGTGTTTGTCTTGTGATGTAATGTTTCTGGACTTACAGGCACACAATGCAGTTGCCTCCTTGCTGAGGTTTGTTGTGTAAGACAGGCAATGGGTGAGCAAGGTCAGTTTGTTCTATGTGTCTATAAGATTTATCCTCAAAACATCTGCATAAAGTTAAAAAAAACTCTAACTATAGCTTAATTTCTAAATTTGGACTTGGAGAAAGCTATAGAAAGGTGAATTACTCTTAATTCTACAGGTGGTTAATATACACCAAAAACTGCTCTAGGGTACTGCAGGCAAACAAAATAAAGTCAACATCACCAGATGCTGTCAAGAAATTGTATTTTCATTCCAAATGCATAAAACCTGCACTTCCAAATCAATGCTGTACCTTTCAGAAACTTTACAACTGCTGCTTAGTTTAGTAAAAAATTGTAATGGAAATGCAGTTTGTGTGGAAATTGTAATGGATAATGCAAGCACAAAGAGCTTGAAAAGTCAAATTAACCTCTCAACATGAAAATAACTTGTTGCCAGCTGTTTTGGTCAGTAACAGTGCTATTTAACAGCGCCTGTTGCCCTGCATGTTTTAGATCCTAACTTGAGCTGCCCTGACTGAAATTAAAGGGTTCTTGTGGAGAACATGGCAACAAAATGGTGTATCCATTTTGTTTGAATCAGTTGTGTTGGAGCAGTGTAATGTCTGACACCTGCAGGACTTTGTCCCGCAGCAACAGAGCTGAAAAGCCAAATACTGATGATGTAAAAGTGATAAATGACACCAGAGATGAAAGTATGTTAGGAAATACTTGATTCTTTCATACCTGAATATTTGTTCAGTTCAACGATCGTTTTTACTATAATTATAGTCGGACTTAACTGTGCATGTACACATGCATATGTGTATGTAAATGTGTATTTGCATTTCCTACCAGCATAAGGAACCGGGGCGTCCTTGTCTAGAGCGACCAATGGAGGGTCCAGCAGCACCGTATCCATGTTCTCTGTGATCACACCATGGTAGGATGTTTCAATCCATGGCTTGTGTTTGTTTACTGTCAGGGGAGAAAGAATAAACTGTGAATATTAAGATGTTAACAATGAAGCTGAAAAGTTTATTTCAATGCATATTACATAACTTTACACACTAATTCCTGACGGAAATGTTACTAAAAAGAAGGGCAAAGATAATTATTGGGTAGATGCTGGTATAGAAATGAGTAGAAATCGACCCATTTCTAAAAAAAAATGGTGAACCTCATCACTGTTCCACTGGCGTTGATTAAACAGATCACTATCTCGCACAGTAATTATTCACACAGCAAATTAAACTTCCACACAGCAGGACCTCCCAAGCAGGAACTTATTTGTAACCACAAGAACAACCATATGTTCATCATGTGCTTTCTCCCCCCCCCCCCCCACACACACACACTGTATCTGTGGTGTACCATGCCACACTCTGCAGGGAAGTGGGTTGTCACCCTGACCTTTCAATCCACTGAAGAGGAACGCTTTGTCTCATTCCAATGAGCAGATGATATGTCCAGCTGGCAGTGATTAAATGAATCAAACTGTTTCTAAAGCCTTCTCACATCTTTTTTTCCCTGTTTGAACAAATTTCAGTAGTTTTGAACCACTATCCCATTTATTCCTTTGCTTCACACCACATTGAGTTGTGAAAACAGGGTCAGGGTGAAAAGGAAAAGCAGTCCTAAAGAAAAGATCATTTAAACCCATTCAGACCTGAATGCTTTCACCTTCTGATAGGATGTCCACATCCCAACAAATTCATGACAATAGACATATTGATAATCAATCAAAGATCATTTTCATTTCAAAAGAAAGGTTTTACATACCAAATGTGTTATATTACATATTTCTGTTTATTTTAGTGGAGGGATTTAAGCTTTACGATGGACTGGCGACCCCTCCAGGGTGTACCCGCCTCTGGCCCGTTGACAGCTGGGATTGGCTCCAGCCCCCCGCGACCCCGTTTGGGAATAAGCGGTAGGAAATGGATGGATGGATTTAAGCTTTCCAGAAAACCTGCTGGGTTTTAGGGGCTCTTTTTGCAATAGATGGTTTAAAATAAAAAGTATTTCAGTATAATCACGGAACACTTGGTCATATAAATATAACCATTTTAATAAATATACCTCACAACAGTTTTCATTCAGCTTGTGAAATAAAACTAAGTTCACTGATTGAAGGAGATTTTTTTTTGTACCCTTGATATGATTTTCTTTTACATTTGCCTCGGACCACTGACGGAGACTCTCTGCCCTGATCTAACCAGATGGGAAATGTTTCCATTTTAAAGTCTACACAGCAGGAGTGGGATAAAACCACAAGGGAAGAAATTACGGCATTAGTGCCATCTCATATTCATGCAGTGAAGATAAAGAACTGCAGTACACAGCTTGAATCCGCTCTGCTGGAGAGGAGAAAGAGTAGAGGTCTGTCTTCAAGACATATTTAGGTACATTTAGGCTGCACCTGGAAATGTTTTCATTTGGAATAATGGACTCCATGCATGGAGAAATGCATTAAAACAGAGTACCACTTCCATTCCATCTGATAGGTAAGGCCTCCACTTTATGCTAACTTCCTTGAATTTAATTTCCAGTGTCAAAAATAACATCTTCATAGAGAAAGAAAAAGCATTAAATAAAATAGCAATCAGACTTTTCTGAACCAAAACACAATCGTAGTGGAGAGATGTGATGATGAAACAGGAAAGTTCAAGCAGTCACTAAAGTAAATTTTTACTTTGTTTGCTCGTGCTTATAAGTATAGGTACATATAAACACAACAATCTATTGTGTAAATAGTGTTTCATTTAGGTGTGAAGATGTCTTCAGAAAGTCTGCATGCAGCCCACATCTCGTGCAGTTTACTCATGGATGACAGGTTCATTTTCCAGCTCAAGGTCTTACATTTATTCCAAATAAATTGGGTGGTGGATGACACAGCAGAGCTGTGGCTCATTAAAAGATGTCTAATAGAAGAGCTGTTTTGCAGGAACAGCACACATCAGACCATGGAAATAGGCTATTTCTAAAATGGTTTTCATGACATGAAGTACTGTAAAGCCATTAATGATGCATTTAAGGAATTCATCCTTGACATTCTTGCACTCAACCGAATAAAACAAAAAAGGAAGTAAGCTTGAAATGCAAGTGAAACCAACTCTACCTGGAGCAGCTGTTCAGACAAAGCCAACAATGTTGCAGCTTTTCTTCTTCGAAGGGTCATGCTAACAGTTACGTTTCTTTTATTTGTCCTATAGCTTCATATAAACATGACTTGAATGCATGGACGATACTAAAAGGCTGTGATTTATAAAGGTTATAAAAGGTTATGTAACGTGAAAAACCAAAGAGTTTTGGAAACTAAGATGGGGCACATGGTCAACTTTATAACTATATTAATTCTCAAGGAAGCCTGATTTCATCAAATATTACAGCAACCTGAATGACCTCATGAATGTGTTCACATACAACTATGGTGCTCATCAAACTCATTATAATGAATCCTCTAGGATTTCTCATCTGGGTACTTTGAAGGTCTGTGGGAATTCAATTACAATCTATGAGGCTGTTTTTTTTTATATACTGTATATATATTTCAGTCTAAAGCAAAATGCTTTTGATAGGACAGATGTTGCTATCCCTTGAGCCAGGCTGCTGGTGTGGAAAATAATATCCATTTTGGTTGCAGCTGATTTCTTTAACAAGGTTACAAGTGTCACTGGCTGCAAAATGCATACAGTCTTTGGTCATTTCCTGAACAGCATCAGCTGCCATTATAGAATCAGATGAAATTTAAAAAAGACTAATTTGTTTACTGGTCAAAGCAGTATAAAAGGAGATGTAGCGCAGCATTGGATCAAATCTGATGTGACAGTAATATGTACAGAGTGAACTGGAAACAAGAGTGAGTTTCCTGTAAATAGTATTAGTCTGTGTGTGTTTGTGTCTGAAATCAAAATATCTCTTGTGCCCCCCCGGTGCCGAGGCTCATGAAAATAAATTACTTCAGGGACAAAATCCAGAAGATAATCTATTTATTGTAGGCCCCAGATCCTGTTTTAAGAAGCTCCACATTACGGTGCAGTATATTGATTAGTTTAAGTCAGGTCCAATCTATTCATTTTCATCATTTATCTGATAACTGATGTTGCATTGCAACTGAGTTGTCCTTTGCCAGAGCACGATGACAAAATATGTCATGTGGTTAGGATTACCGCATCCGAGTCAGAGCAGTTCTGGAAGTTTGAACTGATAGCAGCAAACCTTATTTGATTCATTTTATTTTTTAATCTCTTATCTATTTCTGGTTGTTTACATTTACAAAGGCAGTAAAAATACAACTGCTTTAAGTTTAACTTCTCAAAATAAAATGCACAAGGAAAGGGAACAACAAAATAAATGCTGAGTCTTCAAATCTTTTTTGTCACTCAGGAGCTTTGGATGCACTGCTTGACTTGGAAACTTGGAAACTTGATGCAGTGAACATGAATCAGATGTCCAGAAAGGAATGTATTTGTTTTTTCCATGATTAACATGTATTTTGTTTATTTGAGAAGGTCAGCCCTGAATATTTTCCTTATCACCCACAACAGAAACAATCAGAAATGTTCCTCACTTTCAATGTAATTTGAAGGAATTTAAACCATTTTAGGGTTTGTGTGTCCATTAAGCATTCCTCATTCCTTTTCAGACCCATTCATTACAAGAGGAAAGATTATGTATGACAAATATCACAGAACAGAGCTTGAAAGAAGTAAAGTAAAAAAATAACAGAGGTGATAGACATACAAGAGAAAAGACGTCAATATTTCAGTTATTTTACAGAAACTTATCGACTGGTGAAAGAGCAGACCGAGCACATGCAAATCGACAGTGACCTCTCAGTGATCTGGCAGAATGAGTAGCAATTATGTTTCAGCGTACGTGCACATATGCTCGTGCACTTATATGCTTGCACCTTTTGTAGGTAAACATGTTTCAGCACAGTGTGGAAACAGAGGACAAGGTGAAAAATGTGAAATGGTAACAGCAGTAAATGATGAGAAAATAACAAAAGAGCTGCACAAAAGAGAAGATGGGTTGTTCAAGAAAACAGTAGGCAAGCCACAAATAAAATGTGAATGCTGTCTGCAAGGCTTCACATGTCCATTCATTTATTCGCCCAATCAAAATATTAAATTGAATTCCTATAGGATACATCATACAGAGAGATCATATATCATAAATTAATAGCACAAACTCAAGGAGGCTCCATTTTTCCTGTGAATGAAGACATAATAGTGCATTAGATGATGAAACGCTACCTCCAAAAGGATCTCCCTGGAAGGAAAAAAACAGCAAAGCTGTCACCATATGCCAAAACTGCCAGTGACATCAGCAACTTCTAAACATAAACAAAATCTAAAAGTGAAAAATTAATAACAGAAAAATACAACCTAAATTATTTTAAGTGGTGTCAATTAATGTAATTTATCACAGGGAATCGTGTTCTTTCATTCTTTGTACTGTCATCCTGATATGAGTTACATAAACAAAACAACAGTTGTATCCAATTATTGATGACTGAATGCATGCTCATTTCACACAAAATTATCATGAAATTGTTTCATATATTTTCTCACATAAAGTTTACACATTAATTATCAACCTTCATCAAACATGCAGCATTTTACCTGACACAGCAGCAACCATGCAATATTCTGATTCCTCTAATGAGGTGAGTCAAACAAATGAGTTATTCTTAGTGTCTCTTTGTGATGAGGACATGTAGGAAGGTGTTTCTGTTGTTTATCAGTAAGAGAGAATTAAAACCACAGCTTCAAAGTAGAGCAGCTCAGTTAAGAGGTGATAATTGCTTCATTTGTGATCAGTGAATCTCATTATTTCACACTTCCAGCAATAACCGATGTTAACTTAAGAGCTTAGAGAGGTTTATGTGTAGTTAGGTAAACACAACAGAAAGTACTTGTACAAAGGTAATACAATCACTCCATTAATCTGTAAGTCAAAATCATTTCTATAAACACGTTGACAACACCATATTGTGGAAAAAAGGACCTCTTCAAGTTTTAGGTATAATTTCTAAGGTCATATTAAAGGGAGCGGAGCTTAGATATAGGTTAAAATAACATGTGGTATATCTTTTTTATCTATTGTAAAATGACAAGTTAAGGCATTAGGTGAAGTAAATAATCCAGAGATAATTCACCAGTGTCCTCTGGGCAGTGTTGGGACTAACGGTGTTTAAGTATAACAGCATTAGTAACGGCGTTATTTTATAGTAATGGAGTAATCTAATTAATTACATTTCTCATCGTTATAACGTTGTTATCGTTAATAACAATATAAAGTGTTGTGTTACTATAATGTAAGTGAATGCAGCACAGTGTGCAGGCTTTCTGACAGCCACACATGTACTGCAGGAGAGCAGGATGATATGACATTCTTGCAAATGTGATGATGATTGGCTGGGTGGGCCGATACCACGAGTGCTCTGCTTAGGATGGCTGCTACTCACTGCGCTACAAACACAAAGAAACTGTGGCAATGGCGATGTTCCAGGGCAATTCCAAAGTAGCGTTTTAGACCTGGACCCACTAACACTTCCCGATACTGAGTTAAATCAAAGACAAGAATGTTTATGTTACATGTAACTTATGACCAGGAAAAAGATTTTATCCATGTTTGCCTCAAGCAACTAGAACGTTATGAATCGTCTCACATCCGAACAAAAGACTTGTTGCTGCCACAAACTCAAAGCTAGATGCAGGTTATGACTAGATGCAGGCTATGACTAGATGCGGGCTATGACTGGATGCAGGCAATGACTAGATGCAGGCTATGACTAGATGCGGGCTATGACTGGATGCAGGCAATGACTAGATGCAGGCTATGACTAGATGCGGGCTATGACTGGATGCAGGCAATGACTAGATGC
>JBAMIG010000008.1:8352006-8362636 GCA_037177335.1 Kiunga ballochi
ATGACTAGATGCAGGCTATGACTAGATGCAGGCAATGACTAGATGCAGGCTATGACTAGATGCAGGCTATGACTGGATGCAGGCAATGACTAGATGCAGGCTATGACTAGATGCAGGCTAAGGGCAGATGTAGACTTTTCCTAGATGTGCCTTTTTTTTTTTTTTACCCCAGTTTACATTTGTGTTTTGTACTTGAACACAAATTTAATTTTATTTTCAACACTTGTTTTAAATATATTTTATTTATATGCCTACGGGTGGCTCAAATCTGTTGAGTTCAAATGAATACCAAATGTTTTACAATACTTATCTTGTTTTTTTTTTTTAAAGTTATGATTAATTAACATTTTTGTGTGTGTGCCTATAATAGCACACTGGTGTCAGTTACTTTGCTGAGTAACTAGTTACTTTTACTGTATGGTAACTGAGTTATTAACTCATAACTAATTACTTTTTTAAAGTAATATGCCTAACACTGGCTCTGGGGCCTACACTCATACACAAAATGTTAATGTACTGACAGAAATGGCTGGGAAGAGAACGAGCTACAACATCAGCAGATTAGACACAACTAACTCCAGTGCTCCCGAGAGGAACAAAATCATTACCTCAGCTCCATGAGTGCCATCAGCACTGACTTTACACTTTACAGTTCACTTTTTAAATCGGTTGGGGGGGGCACACAAAGAAATAAAGCATACTGAATGTTGCCTATGCAAAGCTGCAATTGACCAATGCTCAACTAATCAACGAATATTAATTCCTCCTACTCAGTGTGTGTGATGTGTGTGTGTTTGCACAAGCTGAGCACATTTGAATAAAATGCTGTTTTTTCTGTCCCTTAACTTTTAAGATTTTAGCTTTACTGCCCACAAGGCACAAATTCCCACCCCTTCACAGTCATCAGGACTCTTGGTTTATGGAGGGTTTGATTCTATCTGGCTTTTTCTACAATTTCATCAAGAAAAAAAATCTGTGCTCATTTTTCAATTCCATACACAGTATGTGAGACACAAATGTGCTGTAATTGCTCTGAGAAAAACAACTCTCTTCTTCTCATTGTTGCCCGCTGACTACACCAAAACAAACAATGGCAAGACTCAAAGCTAGTAAGTTTAATTGGTATCTCATACTTTGTACGTTGCATGGCTGCATCTATGCACCAATGAGCAGAACAACTGCAGCATGAAATAATTCTGGGACCAAAGGACACAGTGTTCAGATGCATCAGTATGATTATAGACTGGACGGCCTGGAGAACAAATAACAGAAAAATAATAGAGAACAAATATTAAAAAAGAAAACATGGTAAGCAGTAGGAGTAGAGAAAAACTTTTATATATATATATATAAGAAAAAACAGATTGTTATGTACTCTGAATGAGAACATGCACACTTTTTCAATTGGGGTTTTTAAATATCAGCCATACATAATCCATTCATTGAGAATATTCTGAAAACTTTTTGCAAATACAAACACATTAGAAGAAGAACACGTGATATATTGCACCATATCAATGTTCATTTAACAAAAATACTAATAGCTGCAGTGTGTAGTGGGCAGTAGTGAAAGTTTAGTCTGAGTCAAATCAATCTGGCTCATTTTGTATAAGTAATGTTGAGAGATGAAGGTGTGCCACGACTGATTTTCACATCTAAGAGGAGCAACAGTACCACTACATCGACCAATACATCAAAATACAATATATAATTAAACAGAGTTTTACATTCTCGTACAATTTAACATTTGCTGTTAGAAAAATCTATTGTGCAAAGTGGCATATTAATGCTGTTACATCCAGCCTGTGGCATTCTTATAATTACTGAGAAAAGAAGAAGGAAAAAAGCATCACTGGTTGGACTTTGCCAAGATTACCTGGACAAAATTTAGTGTAGCTGTGGTTTTAAAGTTATTCTAAATAATAATAGGCGAGCTGTTGTAATACACAAGTTTAGTTAAATTTACTCAAAGCTGTGTGGCTGGTTGCTTTTTCAAAATGAGAATACAACACAATCATAACATTAAACTAAACAATGACTGAGCAGTATTGATTAAAAAAAGTTCTCTGAAGTGATATGAGAGACTAATTTAACAAAAGAAAAACAACCTCTATAAGCTCATGTTGCATGAGTTAACAGACGTGTCCTGAGAAATCAGATGCAAATTGTGAAGGACACAACAATGATAATCTATATGTGTAGCCAGGTAAGTGCTTTCCTAATCTACTAAAATCAAGATAGTAAAGAATCATTTACATTTTTATAATGGTTCAATAGCAGTTACCAGACTCTTTCCGATAATTACATGTTATAACACATGTCTAGCACAACAGGACAACATCCTGTCCAACTAGACTTGCAATAATCGTGACTGTCACATAGCTGTGCTGTCCCCTGTTGTTTGATTTCTTGCTTTCTAATTCTCTGATGTACGTTGCTCTAGAGAAAAGCGTCTGCTAAATGACTGTAGAATAGAATAACAAGGTGAGCTGAACACCATGCTTGCATCAGGATTCAGCTCAAACAAAACTTATTTTGTTCATTTTTCTCCTCTTTCTGTCTGCTATTTTTGCTCCTAAAGTGCAACCTTTCTTTGGTTTAGTAGCAGCGCCGCTCCAGTCTGCACATTGACAGATAACTCTCACAATCAGTTTTTATTAAACTGTTTATTTGGCACCGTGTTAATGTCGGCAGGCCAGTTTTGGTCCGTGGGCTGCCAGTTGCTGACCCCTGCTTTATGCTATTGATGGTAAAGGACATCTCATCAGCCCTACTTCTTCATATTACAATTGGTTTGACTTCTTGGTTCTGTTTTTTCCTCACATGTGACATATTCTGTCATCAGTGCTAAAGCACCAACACTGAAGCCCTAAAATGTCAAATCGATTGCCGTTTTAAGTCCGAGCAGCCTCTCTAAGGAATCACTGTGTCTTCATCAGAGAAATTCTGTATTCTTGTCCACCGTATCACTCCTGATAATAAATCCAATTAGTTTCTTTTCTGCTTTTCCATATTATGAGTCATTTGTTGTTTTTATGAGAAGGGAGGGTGGGGGAGGTGTTCTGGACAATCAACAAAGGCTGGTTGGTTTTTGTGGTGGGAAAAAAAGAAAATGTTGCAGTGTACTCTCAGTAATGCTTTACTGTCAATTGGTTTCACTGAGTGGGCCAATGAAGAGGCACAACAGACAGGTTTAAAAGAATCCAAGTGAAAGTAGAGCGGATGAAAAACAACAACAAAGAGTGAGCAGAGATGGCAATAAGGAGGGAGGAGGTGATATCTCCATTAACAGGAAGCAACGGGAGATGAAAGGAGTGGCTGTGAGGAAAGTGGATGACAGTGTGACTGACTGGATTCAGTTGGAAACTGTTCCACCTGGAATTCACACGATCATCAGCCAATATAAACAGTGTTGTGCTTCCACTCATTTCAACATGCTTCAAATAAAACAATTTTCTGACTGTGAAAAAACTTAAAATGAAAATTCCACACTGTGACTGACTGGAGCGCATGATTCCTCCATCTGTTCAGCTCCAATTTTGGACATTCACTGGCTCTTCTTGAAGTTGGCTTTGCATGGAGAGTGCAAAACTATTAAGGAGCAGATAACCTGAGCATACTTTACTGTTGAGCAGAAACTGCCCTTTCCTCCAGAAAACGATGCAATAGAAGTGAATATAACAACTAAAAGGTAAAATACGCTTCTGAGGTTCTAATTTTCCTAATTTATTTGTAAAAATAATTAAATTCTCCTTACCTCTATGAAACTTTTCCCATGACCTGAAGCATATGAAGTAAAACTACTCTTTTAACTTTTTTTTATTTCTAGGGGGCATTTCAGTGGTATAACTCTGTGCCATTATTGTAGTAGAAGGAGCTAAATGTGTGATAAAAAGAATTAAAATATGTAAATATATCATACAAAAGTTAAAGCCAAATGAAATATAAATAGAACTGTTTCTTTCTTTTGCCACTCAAAGCTCTTCAGTTCCTCTGACACAAGAACAGTAATGTGTGTAATCATATACTGATAAATATGATTACACATATGTTACACTGTGTCATTAATCTTCTGTCTCCTGAGCAGCAGTTGGTGGATTTTCCCCAGAGGAAATATACAACCTATTTATAAACAACTATTTGGCATTGCTCTTTACATTTTACCATATGAGCTCCCAGAGCACAGAATGAAAGATGACAAGTCCTTCTGTTAAGCCAGAATTTGTTGCTCTGACACTGAAGATGTTGAAAGAGACAGAAATCTCTCAAAAATCTCTCCAGTCATAGAAGTTCTTGTTGTCTGCTCCTCTTATCCTTGTTGTTACTGATTTAAATTTAAACTGCAGCTGTTGTAAGTTTTGACTGTTTTTAACCTTTATTGCCATCTGTTTCAATCATCTGTGTGTCACTGTCATCCAGAGTAAAAAATGTCATCTGCATTCACTGGATAATATCTTTCCTGCTATCGTTCATGCTGTTTACCTGTCACTGGCATAAAGTGACAGGTTTGAACTGTCACTAAGTTTATTTTGGGGGATCTTTCAACACAATAACAGTCAAAGCAAATACAATATGGGGATATATTGACACATATTGGAGATCCATGCTGCCTGGTGGCAATGGTGGTTGCTGATCACTAGAAAAAAAGGTTTATTTGAGCACATTTATAGGAAGAATAGCACAGGAACCAAGTCCTTTGGACGGAGAACTAGAGTTCAGTCTCAGAACAAATTATAAACTAGCTGTTTGTTCAACTTTCTTAAAAATAAAAGCTTCAGCACAGAAATAATTAACTTAAAAGAGCTGGAAGTGTTTTACATCTGCTCAGTAAGAAGGAAATTACTTCCTCTGTTGTCTCAGTGGAGCCTATAGAGTCCATAACAACAGCAGATGGTATGGAGAGGTTAATCTTATCTTTTTATGTGTACAATAAAAAAAAAACCTCTGATGATGGCACTTCATTACACACTGTTTGCCGGATGAATCTATATATCCTGATAACTATATTCACCACATCCTCTGGCAAACTGCACATTTAAACCATATTAACCATGTTAGAGCTGACTGTGTTGCTTAGCATCCTCTGTAATAAAACGCAAAGGTTTTCTACTGATCTCCATTCTCACTTTACATTCTTCTGCATTTCTTTTCAGTTTTGTCTGAATGTGGCCCTTCATTGCTAGAAGAATGAAATAAAATTCAGATTCAAATGACGTGCTACAGCATAGAAAAGAGTTAACTCAGAAGGCAAAAGCTGGCTTAAAGAACTTTACATTTAAATACACAACACTGCTGGAAAATAGTTGCAAATCCGACTATGGTATTGTTGATAAAGAGTGGGAAATCTGCCCGGGGAAGTTAAAGTTGCTGGCAGGAGCATTTTTAAAGAAGTGAAAGGCTTTAGTCATGGCTGAAGTAGCCTACAGCATAAGCCCCTCTAGAAAAGTGTAACAGTTTTCACACAGGACTTGCCAGGTACACACAAAATGTGCAATCCAACAGACAAATGCAGTGTCTGAACAGCACTGCACCACCGCGACAAAAAGATTTAAAGCCTTTAAGTAGCTTTTTATTATTCTTTCTTAACAGTCTTTGATTTTACAGTTGTGTTAGTTTTATTAAGTAGACGCTATGGAGTGGTCTCTTCACACAAAACTTGGTGTAATTACTTTCACTAAAAACAAGTGCACAATCCACTTTTATGGCATGTAATAAATGTTTTTAGCAATAAACTCTCAGTTTATCAGCTACTAGCAGATCAACAGAAAAGTTCATTTTGTACCGATTGTACACATTGTACTTAAATAATATATGGAGCACATTCAAATTAGAAACTGATGAATGAAAAATTATTCAAGTAAGGAAGGGAACAGTTAAATTAAAATATAAGTCAGATTTGATTACTATTAGAGTTTGCAGGTGTATAGTTGCAGGAGTGTGGGGACGGGTATATTTAATTACTAACCAGTCTGAAAATCATAATAAAATTTGTGTATGTACATTTGTTTGTATGTCCAACACATTTGGATTTTGCTGTAAAAACTATCATTATCCAGTTGCCATCACACCTCTGAGTAGAAGTGTACTATAATTTTTTTCAAGTGGATTCAATAAGCTGAGTATGAGGTTACTGAGAAAAGAGGCTTTGACTTAGAGCTGCTGAGCATTTCTTTTTGGGATTTGCGGAGTTAACTTTAATCACTCGAGGGAGATCTCAGGTAGACAAACACTAATGTCTTGTTGTTTAAAGTTAGAGGTAACATGTAACATCACGAGGCTCTGAATCGCATTAAAAACGAACCAGCTCATGATCAAGAAATGTTTTTATGACTAACCATGATGGGGGAAATGCAGGAAAAAGGAAAAGGGTGGCAGATGTAAATTAAACTTATATAAAATATAAGTCATATCATAATATATAAAATATAAAGCGTATTTAATAAAAGTCAGAGGTATTTTTCACATTTTAATAATTCACTGATTATTAAAAAACAGGAACAAATCACGTTTAACTTGACAAAGTTGACATCCTTTACAGTTATCCTATACATAAATTGTGAACTGTTGGGAAAGACAAATATTAATTTTATTTATTATTGCCTCACTATAACCCTTTCTTGTTTATGCAAAACCCGCCAGTCCATCGCAGGGTGTTAGAGAACCTTTTCATTTAATTCAGGTGGGTTGTACCAGGGAAACAATGAAACTTTTTGGATGGTAGCTCTTGCAGACCTTTTCTTTTTTTCTTCTTAATGAGGAAATATTGATACATGTCTTCATTAATATTAAGAAAATAAATCTTATATTAGAGAAATTAATGTGTGTAGTCAAATGAATCAAAGCAGTTCAAAGCAGTCTAGGGTTTAGCATTATGTTTTTATCTTTGGGACATAGTGTCAATGGTGAGAAACATGCTTTAAATGTATTTAATAGACGGGCTGAAATTTCATTTACTCCCACTCATTTTTCATTCTTCAAATAGCAGAAATCCGAACTTTCACATACTTTGTGCTGGTATACAGCAATAAACTACCACTCATTTTACATTAGGCTGAGAAAAGATTTTAAAAGATCCAAGTGACATTAAATGCAGCACTTGACCTTCATAGCCTACTGTACAGCCTTAGGGCACATGCTGATGGAAAATTAAATAAAGTGGGCTATTGCAAAGGTAACATAACTTCATGCTAAGTCAAATTGCTTGTGGGTTCAAATCTGCCCCAGGCTATGAGATTCAGAAAAAAATGGAACGGGAGGGAACCAGCACTATTTTGAGGGTTAGAAAAGACTCCCCTGGTATGTTAAAAATTAGACTCGTGAGGAATATTCAATATTTACAACCAAAACTTCCCAGTTTGGGCTCCTCTGATAGAAACATTATAGACATTTATCCATAAACTGACCTGTTTAGTTCAGGGTGCTTTACATACTGTAGAGACAGCCCAGTTATTTAATAAGCAGATATTTTATAAATGTTTCCCATTAAACAGGCAGTGCCTGGTGTTTGTTCAGTGCTTCATGCTTGCATGGTTGTGTGTTTCCATCTCTACAAAGTAGTTTTTAGTCTAATAATCAATAACCAGGAGAGAACCGGTAAATAGTCCAGCCTAACTGGAGCAAACATTGCCCATCATCTTAAGAAAAGCACTCCTGACAGTGAGCTTTTAAGGAGCCTTTAAAGGTTGAATGAGGGTCTTAATTCTGAAAAACTTTTTCTTCATTTTAAAATAAACATTTTAGTGTTTTCTTTCACTTTGTGTCTTCCTGTGTTTTACACTTCCAGAATCATAAACACACAGACTCTTAAAGAAAGCCTGAGGCTCCAGCAGGGGTGATGGACTATTGACTGATAGAGTTCAACCAGTCCATATAACTCTTGGTGGTTAGCAAGTCATTTCAGAAATAGCCCTGGGCAACCTGCTACCATTCACTACTGTGAATCTATGTGTGTGTGTGTGTTTGTGTGTACTTGGGCTTGTGGGTTTATTTTTCTGTAAACTGATGGGAGACCCAAAAGGTTGTGAGAACGACACTTGACACATGAAAATAAAATGGACAAACAGCTAGCAGTGTTCAGGAAATGGGCTTCACAAACATAACGTGTACAGGTGCATTGTGTGCTCTGCATAAATGATGGCTGTGATCTAGATTAGAGGGGTAGATTGATGCAGCTATGTATGAGATGTGGTTGGGAAAGCTGGGAGAGGTGGGAGAAGTGGGCTATGACTAAGAAAAAAAAAGAAAAGAAAATGTGAATGTGTGTATTAAAAGCTGAATACGGCAAATAGGGTAAGATGGGACCCTGGGGAATAAGTAAAGGAGAAGAAAAGAAAGAGCCTTGAAAAATGACAGTGACTGTAACTGGAATGAGACAGAAAGATGGGGGATATATCAAGGATTAGTTACAGACCAGAAGGTAGAGCACTAGATAAATCACCACATAAGGGCAGCAGGGAATGAAAAGAGTTCAAGCTTTTTCTCATGGTTTTGATTTCATCCAGGAAAAGTGGTAAGATTTCATTCATAATACCAAAATGGACTTAGGTAACAAAACAGGGATATAACAACAAACACCTGGATTACACACAGAGCAAAGTCATTGCAATCCTGAAACTTGTAACCAATACATGTCTTATACTGTAGCTCCTCAAGTGTCCACATGAATGGAGTGAAAGTGATAGATGCAAGTGTCACTGTGCTCAGGCTTCTTCTTCATCTTCTTAGTCTACCCTAAGTAGACACTGTAATACATTTAATCCATGATCCACATGATGAGCCCATATGCTGCTTTTCTGCCACATGCTAACACTACAAACAACATGTCCAACTAATTGCAGAAAAGTACTACGATATCCAGAATGAGATTTTACATGAATGTTCACCTAGGTCTGATATCCGCTTTCCTAAATGATTTACTCTGTGCAGTTTCTTCATTTGGATCACATTTGGAGAGTTTTCTTGCACACACTCAGATTTTACATCATTATAAGACATTTCAGTAGTATTTAAATACAGCACTTGACAAGCTCAGTCCATGACCCTGACATTTCCATCACTATACATCAAAGATAGTTTGAAGATTTTGAAGAGATCTTTAACCAGCAGCAAATATGGTTTGCTGCTGGTCAATATGGACCAGCAGTCAATGGTTGCTTTGGCCACACAACTCAATCTGTGATTCATTACAAATCAAAGACACGATGCAACTAAAAAGATAACTTTGTTACTGTACTTATAAGGCAAAAAGTGTATATTCACTATCTCTCTTTTAAAGGAATTTAAATGTCTCTATGTGAAGAGCTGTTCACGTGAATCGTCTTCCTCCCTTCCCCCTGGGGCCTTCCTATGAAACACTATAGGCAGTGAGCAATGGCAGCATTTATTTTTGAGGCGAAAAGCTGGAGGGTGGAACAGAACATTTCCGGGTTATTTTCTGTAACTTGGTCAACAACATTTTACCAAATTTAGGTACAAATTAAAGGACACAGTTTAGGACAAATTATAAAAAGATTCAGGTAGTTCAAGTGAGGTCCGAGAAGTGCTCCTCAAATCTATCTGCCATGGAGTTAATCTCCGATATGGTGGTCATTCGCTTGTTCAAATTAAGAGCTCAAAATATTATTGCAACTAATGCATGCAACACACTATCTCACATCAATGTGAGCTGCCGACGTGTCAGACAAACTCTATAAAAGTGTGATAGTCATGATACGTACGTGGATGAGTTTTAAACAGCAATTATATCCCAGCATGAAGACAACCAGGATCCCACTTTATCTCAAAACAAACACAAGTCCTTGGCAAAGAAGCTGTCACAACCCAGACGAAGAGCAGTCATCCATTTTAAGGTGGAGACAAGCGCTGCGAGAGCTAAATTGGCTACAACTAAACTCTGAGCTAGTTCCTCATCTAACAGACTAGTTAGGAACATCATAAACATTAGAAGTTAGCCACTTCTTTACTCGATATGTTCTACAAAACGGTGGATGTAGTTTTGTGCAGTGCTTGCATTTCTTTCGTTTGCAGACGAGGAGAGCATGAAGCAAAAGTAAAGTTGAGTTTGGCTCATGACCCACTGTGTTTTGATCCACAAGCAGTGCACAAGAAGCAATGCAAGTTTATTTGTATAGCACATTTCATGTACAGGACAATTCAAAGTGCTTTACATGGAAACAGTAAAAGCATTACAGATATAGTGAAGAATTAAAAACACAATAAAAACACATTAAATAGAAGTCATTAAAAGCAGATCAGATAAAGTTTCAGTGAAGATGTCATTTATAGGCAAATGTTTTTAACCTGGATTTAAAGTATCTACAGTTGATGAGAGTTTAATCTCTACTGGCAGTTTGTTCCACATGTTTACAGCATAACAGCTAAATGCTGCCTCTCCATGCTTAGTCTGGACTCTGGTCTGGACCAGCTGACATGCGTCTTTGGATCTAAGAGCTCTGCTTGGTTTATATTCTCTGAACGTATCACAAATGTAATCTAGGCCTAAACTGTTTTGGGATTTATAAACAATCAGCAGAGTTTTAAAGAACAAACCTGGAAGTAAAATAATTTCCCACTTTGCCACTTTAACTACATTTTTTAGGTAGATGCATTTTACTTGATAATTAGTTTAACC
>JBAMIG010000008.1:8365289-8378750 GCA_037177335.1 Kiunga ballochi
AGAAACTGAACAATAGTTCAAGTTTGCAAAAGCTGTCAAAGCTACCTTAGTGTAAAATAGAGGATATTTCCAGAAGTTTAAATTACAATAATTAACAGCCCTGTAAACAACACAGCATCAATTATCAATCTGTTCATGTGAGAGTGCATGAGTAAAATGACCGAGAAACCGAGTTAAATGAAAAGAAGATGGTTTACGTGCTAAAACTGCAACACTAACAAAGCTGAGCCAATTACAAAACAGAAAATGACATCATATTAATTCCTTCCTTATTCTGTCTTTATAATAACTAGCTCTAACTAGCTTCAGTACCAGGTGTTTGCTTGCTGGTTTCTTACTGAGTCACAGGAACAAAAGGAGTATGAAGAGTGTGTTGTCAGCGTGCCACACGTTTTAAAGAACACGAATAAAACTTGATGAGAAGACACTGTATGCTGGGCCAAACATTTTCACTGACTCACTTCAAGGATTATATTGATTGTTTTCAAAGTGCTCTTAGCAGTCCCACAGTAAAGTTTAGCTAATGACATCTAAGTCCTTTTATCCTTGTCATTCTGAAGTTCTGCCACAAAATATAAAAAAAAACTTTAAACTTCTGTCTGCCAGCCTTTTGTTCACAGCCTTCAGAAGTTTGCATGTGACTTTGTCAAAGTTGTCCGAATTGTATTTGAAATAATGTGTCATTGGACTAAAAAGGCAAGAGGGAGGAGGAGTGGGGCCAAAGTAATCAGAGGAGCTGAAAGGCGTGAAAGTACCATTACTCATAATGCCAAATACACATAGGAAAGATAAATGACTGCCATCCAATGGCAGCCCTCTAATCCTGGACTCAGTTGGGTTGAAAGAAAGGAAAAACACTCCTTACCACCCAATCCCTGCTTCAAATAGTTGTAGCATGATGGGAGCTCATGAAAGACGTATGGCAACAGCTGACTGAACAGTGAACTGTCCATGATTCCCATGATGAAGGTGGCCGCACCACTAAAGTATACATCAGACACAGCGATGAAACCAAAAGCAAAAATTCTAACAGAGAGAATTCATTATGACACATAGTACAACACAGCCAAGAGGCTGTCATGTAACTTCCTTTGGTTGGTTTTCTGCTTGTTTTTTCTCTTATATTTTATATTTTGAGCGTTTTCAGGTTTTCAGGTGCATTTTTTGCTTTGTTAGGAAAATGGGCTTTTGGATGTAATATTTTCTGAATTCTAGTCATGCTTTAAATGTGAATTTAAACCTTTATTTAGTCTATATATAAAGTGTTTTTGTCTCATGTTCCTGTGTCTTTTTTAAATGTTGAAATATTTTAAAAAAGGAAAAAAGTTGAGTTGTTTTGTGATGCTTGATGAAACTTTTGTACTTTTGATGCATTGTGTTGTTTGTGGTATTTTTTATGCAAAGCTGTTTTGTTTTTGCATTCTTTCATTTTCTTAATGTGTTTTCAGTTTAGTTGTTGTGTTTCGTGAAATGTTGCCTTTGGCACCTCTGGACCACTGTCGGCCACAGTACAGGTAAGATGTCAGTTATCTCTGCCTCAGGCAACATGTTCCTGCATCCAAGGTTTGACATTAAGACAGGCAACATGTGCTGTAAGGAGTGAGCCAACTGAGGGGGAAGACTATGCTTCACAACACATAAGACTGCCTCAAGGCACCTTCCCATTGTGAGCTACATATTGTAGGAATATCATTTTAAAAACCTATTTTGACAGGTTTCTTCAAATATGTCTGTTCCATGTGTTCAAAGGCAGCACTTAAACCACACTGTGAATGTGATACACTGTGACTTGAGTACGGTTTTATTTCCGGCTCCTTTATGCTGGACATCAAACTCAATCGCATTCACTGAAACGTACCTTCAGTTTTTTATGTTTAACTAAGACAGACAACAACACTTTACTACCTTTTAGAATATCAAATACACATTTGATGAAAATAAACTAAGAAAATTACCTCCGCATTAACTGCAGCTGAAGCCAAATCCAAACCTATGTGTAACCCATCAGGGCAAACACAGGTGAGCCCACCATAGACAATGCAAACAAACCAAAGTGGGAACTTTCTCTGCAGCCAAAATTGAACCCTTACAGCCCTTACATGATCATGCTGGTTCAGTAGGAGATTTACCAGGTTGGCAAAGACACTGCGCTTCCTGCACAGACTCCCACTTCTCCCTGCGGGTGCTGGAATTACACTACCATTGTACAATGTTACAATGTACATTGCTGGAAACCATCTGTAGCTCCACCATGTAAGTGCAGCCCATCACTCCCACTGTCCCGTTGGAAACAGCAATGACTTGCAATACTTGTTTTCAGGAAACATCAAACTTTATATATAACTTTTTTATGACTGTGCCCGGCTGCTTGTTGATTTTTCATCAGCCTATAACACTTCCCAGTCTGATGTTCCGGTTGACAAACCTTCATAGTGTTTGTTTTGGACCGGGTAGTTTTAGCTGTGGGGGATGTGTGTAAGCATGTGCAATCTGTGAAGAGGCACATAATGCACAGGAGGCAAATATATCTGTGTAAGAGTACACCAGAAGAAAACTGTTCATTTCTGCCCATTTCCACATCAAGTTACGCGGATGGACACTATTTTTTTAAGGTACCGGGCAAGTTTATCAACTTGCTGTGATTGAAATGTAATTGCATCTGCTTTAAATAAACTTTATCTCCATTAAGTTTGGTTTTATATAGCTATAGTGAGGCTACTTTTAGTGAATAAGTAAACATATGCAGCCATACCAAACCAATTATATTTATAAAAGCACTTTCTGACAGCAACTACTGAACAAAATGCTGAACATAAAATAACCCAACAATAAACAGTAAATCAATAAAACCTGTAAAACAATACAGTAAAAAAATGCCAGTAATAAAAGATAACTTATGGGTGAAACCCCTACTTATAGAAGTTGGTCTTAAGAAGGGATTTAAAACTGGAGACAGTGAGGAAACCTGTCTGACCTGCAGTGGCAGAGAAAAGACCCTGACCTGATCCTGGTAGGTAGGGGTGCATGCATAGAGGCTCAGGGAGGTAGGGTGGAAAAAGGTCAGTTTAAACAACTTAAAGGAATTAAAATAAATCCTAAAAAGAACAGGCAGCCAGCGCAATGTGGCTAACACAGGCTGAATGTGATCTCTCCTTTGTGTTCCCGTCAGCAAACATGCTGCAGCATTTGCACCAGCTACAGACAGGACAGACGTTTCTAAGAGACACCCAAGCATGAGGCCTTACAGTGATCAAGTTGTGTTGTTAATAAAGGAAATAACTGTTTTAAAATCCTGTTTTGAAATAATAATAATTTGTTTAGCTTTTGCTAGTTGCCTTAAAAGCTAAATTTGACCACTGTGCTGAGCTCCCTAATGCAGGAGTAGAAAACAGATGCAGATTGTATCGGGGTGACCAGTTTCCCACAAGCTGAGTCAAACGCTAAAGGAGCCAAACGTAAAAAAAAGAGCCATCAGGTGTCCAGTTCAGAATAAGGAAGGAATGAAGAGAAAAAGATCAAAGAATCAAGGTGTAGTCTATACCAACATGTCATTTCTCAGAGCAATAAAACAGATAGTTATGGCCTGATCTGAATTAATATACTTATTAAGCATTTGCTAATAGTAGCTAAAAGTTGCAACATTAGCTATGCAGTCGCATCTAATACACAACATTTTGTAAGTTATGCTTTGGGACATTAATTTTTTTTTATCATTTTAAGTGTTTTATGCATAGGTAATTGGATGTTAAGTATTAGGTAATGCATATTAAAAGTTTAATGAGAATAAGGGTTGTTTGTCTAAAGTGTTAAACAAGCCAGGCATGGAACTCTATCTACACCTAAAATTGCTGCCCTTCTCAAGCCAAGCGACTGGTGACATTCATGCAAGTAACATTTTATCCTCGTTTACATACGTGTACACAGTGGACTTGCAACGTAAATGTTCAACTTTTGTCATTGTCTTATGGCAATGCAATCAATCAGCAAGGCCTTCATTGACTAACCAGTGAGCTGAGAGCAGGCGAGGAAGCCCAGTCTACAAAGCTCTGATTTTCTAATACTTTATGACACTGCATGCAATAGTTATAGAGATGCAAACAATCAGGGGAAAAGCACAGGCTAAAGTAGTAGTAATTTTTATTAATTAGCTTTAAGGTTTGCCATCAAATGATGATATTCACCATGTTAACTTGTTTTTAATATAGGGTGAACTCATTGTTGTCTTTTTCTTTTGTAAAGTTGAGTTACAACAAGACTTTCCGTCAATGCAATTTTTTTCATGTTTGTCAATGAAAATGTAAAATCTTTCTCCAAGTTATAACCAATAAAATATATTGGAGACTAATGATTCTGAAAGCATGAAGCACCACTTGTAACTGTTGTTTGCCGCCCCTATGTGTTGAGCTCATAGGAGCAATTTTTTATACCTGAAATACTTAAGGTTAAAAAAAGGAATCACTGCAAGCAAATTCTGCTATCATTTAAAAAAGATACTCTTGACATGGACATATTATAGCACATTCATACACCTCCCAGTGTGATTTTACTTACCTGTAATTTTGCAAAAGTTGTTTAGCTTCCTTTTACTCAGAAAGCAAAGAGAGTTGAAGGGAAAGGTTACAATAGCCAGCAGCAAGAAAATATGTTAAAAAGAGAAAAAAGGGGAAGAAAATATGCAAAGTAGGGGAATAAGTAGTGGGGAAATAAGGGGAGTTAATTGGGAAGCCTCCATTTGGAAGAATCATGGGACTCAAGCACTAAAAGTCTGCATAATAATTAGCTGAACTAATGTCATACACTAACAACAACCTGCAGTAGCACGGAAGAACATTTACGCCATGTTACATCATGTTTCCCTCTGGGTTTGAACATTTCCAGTAAGCGGCATAAACACCTGGGTCAGACTTACAAATAGCACTCTATCCATGAAAAATATTTTAAATTTCAAAGCATTAAGTTATGCAATATACCCTTCATATTTCATATAAATTCTTTACAAAGCCATGTTACACCCTATTGAAACTATAAGTAGATGAGTACACAATGTATTGGAGCAGGGTCAATTTAATGCTTATGACATTAAGCTGTATGTGACACTGATGAATAATTAAAGAATCCAGAATGTTCTAATTAATTTTCTCTGCAAAAGCCATCTCTGATTACGTACAGAAGAACAAAGTTAGAGAGGTTTTATTCAGTAATTAAAGCACAGAAACGTTCTCCAAAATGCCTGTTTTAGCCGTTTGACCGTTTTGAAAGACTCCCAATTATGAACGTTATCTTTTTACAGCAGTAAAATCCAGTAGGCGACTGACTGCTGCCTACAACTGCAGCACTTAAGTGAAGTCATATCTTGTTGATCAAAGACACAAAACAGTAAGCTTTTATTTTGGAATATAATAATTTCCTTAGTTTTTAAAGAAATTTAAAAAGAAATATTTACCTCAAAAACAAATATATAAGACTTGCCTATTTTAAATTTCTATATCTCCATAGTGCATTTCAAGCGCTTGATATAACACAGCTGCTACATTCAACCAGCAACTCTGAATGGTCTCAATGCCTTCACAGATAACCGCTTATGGACACAAAATTGTTATCTTTGTATTAAGAAAGCAAAGCACGTAGATTTAAAAAACAATCAGTATGGTAAAACAAAAAAGCAATAAATAAACACAAATCTAAGCTTTGCTGTGAGAACAAATGTGTAATGGAAATACAGTATTGATGAATAAAAGGATTGTATTTGACAAATCCATTTTTTTAGCCTTGGTTTGCAAATACCCTTTAATTTTTCTCATTCTCCACACTTAGAAGCACACTCAGCAGCGTTTTTCAACTCCTCCCTTTGGGCAGATATAATCTGGCTTTCTAACACCAATGTGATACCATAAATGGGAATATGATTCATTTTAAGATTTGCATATAGCTTTGTTCCACTGTGCCTCTACCCTACAGTCAGATTCAGTATTTTGATTAATCAGCAATAAACAGCGTTGACCTGCAAACCCTCATCTAATTACATAATGGATAAATATGGTAGGTGGCAAAGAGTTTCTCAAACTAAGTCACTGAAAGCCTTTGCGGCTCAAATTCTTTAATTTTCTGTGGCTGTAAACAAACCAAAAGAATAAATAAATAAAAATGGAAGCTACACAAATGTTCAGTGTGATATTATCTAACACAGCCCTAACGCTGGCCCACTGGACGTTTATACAATTTTCTCTCATTTGTCTTTGCTGTAATTTATTTTGACAAATTCATGATGCTGCAATTAGAAAACATCTTAAATTGATTTGTTATACATTTATGCAATTATCACTCCATCAAGTACCACAACAGCAGGAACAACAAGAAAGAAGGGAGAGCGGCCTGGATGCAGCCTTTTCCATCCTCCTAACAACAATGGATGATGGTGAGTGTTGGTGATTTTAAGCAGTTTATCACTAGAAAAATCATTATTTACCTAAGAGCTTTATGGCAAACTTTCAGAAGCATATAAGGATATGTGAGATGTTTTGTTTTTCTTCTGAACAAACAATATGCTAGGTGGTTAGCCACCCAAGCTAACACAATGTTCCACCTACATTAGCTCCAGATTTATGCCACAAGGAATCCATGTATTTAAACTTGTTTAAATCCTTCACATATCTGTCTTTTTGAAGGCAAGAGAAAAAATAAAAGCAGCACCAGGATGAACAGAACATCTGTGTTTGTGGAACTGAATGCTGCAGAAAATCTTGAACAGCGTGAACAATACCTGCAACAGATGTTAAACAGGGGGTGGGAAGCCAGACAGCAGGAAGCTGAGACAGTGGTGTTTAACCAGAAGTTTCTACAGGTGTTCGGTGACCTTGTGAAGCCTGTTTCCAACCATTTGTGACAAACCAGTTTTTTTTTCTTTTTTAAAAAGGGGCTGTAAAAAGTTTTGTTATTAAAAGATGGATTTTATTTCAATGTCACCTATTTCACATAGACAGAGTGGAGAAATAGCTAAATATAGGCTACACTTTATTAGACAAAACAAAGACAAAATTAAATAACCTTCACCCATAAAGAGCAGAGACATATATGCTTATAAATGTTTTAATCAAGTTGGAATCAACAAATGAATTTGATCCAATTTCTATTTAAATATGAATGGTTTCATTAAAGACTACATTGTAATGTAAAGCTGATGTGACAGTGAGACTTAATGGTTAAGCGCACAGGTGAAATATCACACAACAAATTAGATTAGTAGATTACTCACCTAATTAGTTCCATACTGAATGTTATTTAATCTTTGTGGAATTTAAATTGAAATCAATCCATTTAAAACTCATCCATAACAAATAAAGTGGAAACAATATCAGAGGGTATCAAAATTTATCCCCCTAACCATGAAGTTCTCCAACCCCTGTATGTTGAAGATGAGTACAATGGTGTCCCACCTCTGGGAAAATGCTGGTTAAACACCCAAACAGATTGTTTGCAGGGGTGATATTGTGACATAAGAGCCATCTGAAACATGGGCAAATTGCACATCATTTAAAACAACATAGCAAAAACATGCATCCAAACACATTACAAGTGGTGCAAAAACTTAGTGTTAGCTACCATTAGCTAACCCTCATTGTTGTTGTATTCCTCCATAGCTTGCCAAAGTGTTCTGTATGTCTCCAGGGTATTTAGTCTCACTCTTCTCTCAAGTATTCTCCTTTGTTTCTCAAGCCTACTACCCAATACAAGCCATAGTCCGAGCGACCGATACAAAGTTTTTCCTTGTCTTCTGCAGAACGTGTTGTTTTGTAGCATTTGTGCTGCGTACAGATGATATCATCGTTTTTCGAGACCCCTCAAAGTACCCCTCCCACATTAGAGAGTCTTGAATTGTAATGGAAAACCGGTAGAGTAGAGTGGAGTTGGTCCAGATAGAGTAGAGCAAAATAGGTACTAATGGAGAGTTAACAAAGACCGAGCACCTGTAAGACTGTTGTGACAACAAAAGTCCTAATGAGTATGAGAGAGAAACTGTAAACAGATTATCTGACAAGTGAAGAAACCTACATAATGATGATGATGATGATTTCTTTATTTCGGTAAAATAAAAAACAAAAAAAAATAAAAACAAATTTATATACAAAAAATTATATACAAAAAAGAAATGTAAATACAATCACATTTCTACAACATATCAGCAACCGAAAAAGGAATAGGCTGAAGCCCCCAGGCTTATTTCTGCCTACCCTGTATCTACATAATGATATGTAAAGTGTGAGTGTGTGCACTTTTTGTGTGTTTGTAAGAAAGAGAATGTGAGACAAGGTGCACAAATGCACACATCTGCATATAGATTATGAATAGTAGAATCTCTGATGTCTTATAAACCAATACAGTGTTCAATAAATGCACTTTTTTCCTTTAAATCTATATATTACTGTATCTGAGAGCAATGTGTGTTATTTTCATGTTACACACATAATTGACCCTGGTCTGCTCATTAGTGTTGCTACGACATGGATATGAAAACTCACAGATGAGCGAGGGCTCAACGAACCCCTCAAACAACCGACCGTTGTCTGCAAACACAAAGCGTATCAAAAACATTTTTAAACTGTCTCCTATGAAGGATTAGAGAATTACATGGGTGTAAATTATTATGGTTATGATAATTATAATGAGAATAAAATTGAAGAAGTGGCAAGTAAACCTAAAGAAGACTTATAAACCATGCTGTATACTATTTTATTGTATGCCGTATGGGTTTTTGGCTCGTATTGACTAAATCCCATTCATTCCTACTGAAAAAAAGTTGCAGTTTTTTGTGAAGTTTATAAAAACTGAAACTTTTGTAAAGCAAAAGTTTTATCCCACTATTCCGGATTTAGCCACATGTTTAAATATAAAAGAAAAGCAATAAAACGTGTGACTGACAGCTTTTGATTTACCACACAAATAATTCTGAAGTAATTTATATAGAAATAATCTTATTTAATTTATTTTAACATTTTATTTTAATTGTTGTAATGGAAAATGACTGAACTTTTGTGTGACTTATAAAAATATCGAGTAGGTAATGGTAAAGTTTAAACTGATTGACATGAGGAATTTATTAGTGTTTATGGATGCCTTTAGTAGGCTTAAACAGGATGTGTTGTCAATGTGGGGGTAAATAAATTGCAAAGTTAAAAGGCAGATGAGACTTCAATGTTTATCCAGTAAGACGTTGTTCTGTTAACTTTTGCCTGTGGTCACAATAACTGAGTATAAATGTGTGGGCTGTGAGGAAGGATTGTCAGACCTTTACATACTACATAAACTTATTTGATTGCAGCCTCCTAAATACAATTTACTTGTTGGACTCTCATTAAGATTTCTTTTTAGGGATTTACTTATAATTGTCATAATAAATTAGTTGTAAATAATAAACATTGTAATAACTGACGCTTTAAGTTGCAAGAGACAACTCATATTTAGAAGAATACAAATTGGTCCAGAAAACAATATTCTGGCACAAGTGTGAGTAATGATGGTTTACAAGGAGACATTTAGCAACATTACTCTGTACAAAAAAGCATTGACTTATGTAGAGACATCCGTATTGATGATGTTATGATGACATCACAACCCAAAAATGTTGAATTAAACTAGTTTTAATTGTGCTTTTTTTTCCCCCTTATTCAACATAAAATACAATTCAAGATATCTATATACTGCCACAATTATCTGATTATGACATCAATTATTGCTGTGTTTATGTTTCTCTTTCCATTGCACTTTCTAAAAGGATTTTATTAGTTGTAGGACATGGAAATGAGCATGATGAAAATCCATGGAAATGACCTTGGTGTCATTGGCAGTAGCTGCAGCCTTGCTACGACACGTGAGAGCAAACCAGGGGCCACAGCACAGTATGAAGACCAGTCAATAATCCGATAAGCAGAAGGACAGTCGAGACAAAGTCAGAGATGAGTGAGCCGGTCACACAGAGGCGGTATTCATCACCAGAAAATGTTTTATCCAGAGGGGGTACGGCACTGAGGGGAACACAAGTGTTTTGAAGTCATTGTATTTCTCTCTGAAACACCAGACTCTCAGCTCACACTGTGGCATTAGGCAACACTCAGCTTGCAGTCACTGACTCGCTTTCCAATCTTTTGCATCAAATTCCCTTTCTTTGTGTGGTGGAAGACAGCAGCAGCGTTGGGGGTACAGATGTAGAAAGACGTTTGATGAGAGCGAAACCATTGTGTTGTTTTCCAGTGGTTAGTGAACTGGAAACTTTGCTGTCACTGACATACCTTTCACTACATCAAGGCAAATGCAAAATTCATCAGTGTATTGGAAATTCAGCAGAGCTGAATGTGACAAGAAGGCATGACTTGAATAAAAATGAGAATACCCTCAAACATATCTTTAATATTTAATAGGTAAAATTAAAGTGTTCTGACACGCATATTTAGTCTGATACATTGTCTTTATATCAAAACAACTGTTTAAACATATGTAACTGCAGGAGAAACAATGTCAGCCATAGAATTCAATTAAAAGGCAGCAGCCTTATCTACAGTATCATGAAAAACTTCAGGGTAGCAACATAAGGGTAACTGTTATTAAAAAAATTACTAGAAGCTTTTATGTTACTGTTATGGATTATTAAACATGAAAAAATACACATTATTCTCCCTTAAATCCAGGAGCTATCTATTAATCTGTTAAATTCTGTCAAAAGTCAACATAATGTTATGTGGAGTACAGCTAGCCCGCTGGGTCTGTGGTTCCCATGTGTCTGAAGGACAGCTTGACTCAAAATACCAAATTCACTGCATTTTCAAGTGGAATTGTTTCTGCCAGAAATTGCAAAAACAATTGAAAAAAAGACTCATTCATTAATTTCTTATGCTGCTTAATAAGGGAACCCAAGCCTGGAGAGCTAGCATCCTGCAGCTTTTAGATGCATCTCTTCTCCAACACAATTGAATCATAGATGAATATCTCATCATATAGGCCCCTGCAGAGCTGGATGGGATGTGGATGAGCAAATTCTGCCATTTTATTCAGATGTGCTGGAACCACGGACCTCTTCCAAGTTTTTGTCATCTTAGCAATTGTGGACAAACATGTTAGAATCAATATATAATATACACAATATAAAATTGTGGAATTTTACCTTTCGAGTTAAGTTAAATGATCTTAATCTTCAAATGGACAAGACGCAAACCTATGTCACAACCCAGTGGTCACTTGACCACGACCACAGCTTGCTTGTGAAAACAAACCCCAGATTCATGAGCATGTTTCTAGACCTCAGAATTGTATCTTTCCTTTTAGAAAGCAGACTACATGTTTCTGGCAAGTTTAAGGAACAGACCTGATGGCTGTACTTATAAAAAAAGTAAACACCTATAAAGTCCCCATAACAGGTCAAACTTTACTGCACACACATGCTAAGATGAGAGAGTGCAGAAAAATAGCAAACACAATGACAGATTGGATCATATTGGTGCCGCTGTCTGTTGTCATGCCGATGAGTCGGTCTTTAGCTCAGAGCATCTCTCATCCTTGTGCTTAGCTTGTTGTTGCAGTCACTAATGATGAAGGTTCTTTGGTGACACTTTGCATATCACAAAAGTTGTGAATATGTTGTTCAGGTTGACAGGAAGCCAGTTGTTGTAGAGTAAAATAACCATTCCAACTCTGTAGCATTTTTTTCATTTGCACAGCTGTGGAAGGGATAAAAGGCCATTTTTGCAATATACTTATGACTTGGTAAGCTGATCGTAAATGATAAGCTTTCACCCTGTTTGTCTGTACGACAAGGCCCAGTATCTTCAGCCACAGTTACCTCATGCATGCTCAGGATGGGGGATAAGATAGAATTCAAGATTTGATGTAATCTATTGATTTTCTTTATTTAAGCAATTTGGATCACATTTGGCTCATTGATGTCTCTGAAAAGTGCCCTGAGATGGCACTGTGGCAATGATGCTGAATTGACTTGAATTCCAATTTATCCATTACTATATTAAAATCTCACATCATTAAAACCTTTAATGTAATATAAAGTTATATCTGCAACTATAACATGCAGTGTGTTGTGTTGTCATTTAAGATACTGGTTTCAGTTCTGCTTTTTAATGGACTTGCTTTGTTGTGGTATCTAATTATGTTAATGATAACTCTGCATGTGCCTGAAATAAACTTTTTGTTTTTATTCTTTTTTTCTTCCAATTTACTGAAGATTATACCTTAGCAAAGTAATAATTAAAGCTAATTCTGGTTGAACTTTCCCATTTGGCATAGTAATAAGTGATAGTGCCTAAAAATAAACACTCTAAAAGGGATATTGTTAAAGGGTAAAATTTTCCATTTGTGAATTGTGTTCATTAATTTTTTCAGTCCCTGAGCAGAAGTTTGGTTTTATTTAAATGACCTTACTGATACAATACAAGTCTTTTGTGTTTGCATAGGCGAGGATATAACATTAGTTCAAGCACGTACAGTGCAAATTACATAAACACACAGATTATCTGTCCCCTAAGATATTTATCATATTTACTGCAATATATACATACAATAAAACTTTGAGACTTTTATCTCAATTAACAAGATGCAGCCTCAGCAAGGACTGCATTTTGTTTGTTTGTTTCTGGAGTGGAGGATAGAAGTATTAAATATTTATTATGATAAATTCTATAGTTAATACACAGCAAGTAAATTAATATAAAGAACAAAAGAAAAAAAATCTATCCACAATGGAGATACTTGTTTTTAAAATCCTGATTAAATCTGGTAAAATAATAACTCAGCCTAATTGTTAAACTTTTCAGAGTCTTACGTTGATTGATAAAACATCTGAGTTAACTTATTTCTACTGAATCCTGGTACAAAAATGTATGTGTTAAGTCTTTCCACTTTATATCAAGAACCCATAAACGATGCAGTGAAGCAAGTTAAAAATGTCTGCACCATATGACAAATAATGGAACAAAGCATATGTGACATAGCTATTTAAGTCAACAAGAATTGGGCTGCTCCACAATTGAGCTTGACCTTCTGATTCATTTTGCACAACTGACTCAACAGAACAGTGATTGTGGAACAGTCACACTAACAGGTATGTTACACCATCACTGCATGATAATTGTTTCTTAGATATCTGAGGAAGGAATTGCCACAGTCCAAAGACATGCATGTTATGTTAGTTGTTAATTCTCCATTGGAACGAATATGAGTATAAATGGTTGTCTGTCTGTCTGTGTTAGCCCTGCAATGGACTGGTGACCTGTTCAAGGTAAACCTTGAACCACCTCTGGTCCGACATGAGTGCTGGGATAGGCTCCAGCTTCCCCACAACCGTTAATGGGATTAAGCAGGTTAAGAAAAAGACCGAATGACTTTGAAAAGTATTTTAGAAAATATATTGATGAGTAACATCACATATTTCGCTATCTCACTCACATTTTGGACCCTACAATT
>JBAMIG010000008.1:8390785-8400895 GCA_037177335.1 Kiunga ballochi
CGCACCGATCCGCCTGTCGATCTCACGCTCCGTTCCCCCCCCACTCGTGAACAAGACCCCGAGATACTTAAACTCCTGGTTTGGGGATCCTATCCCCCACTCTTAGAGGGCACTCCACCCTTTATATATATATATATATATATATATATATACCCTTGACCAGGGTGTATCAGGGTATGTATAGAAATATATTGGTATTAGATGATATCTATATCAAAAAAAGTAATTATTGACTATTCCTTGTTATAAAACTAAAAACAGAGCTGATTCACTCTGTTACAAAACCTGAATTCAAGTTAAGCAGAAGATTGAGACCTTCAGGCGAGTTTTTAGAACACCAAATGCTATTGCTTCTAAAACCTTCAGCAGGGAGCAATATTTACATTGTTATTCACATTAATATGTTCCTTTTTTCATCGTAACTAAAATAAGAAAGTTTTTGACACAAAAATATATTTTTCAAATGCTAGTTTAATTTTAACAACTACTCGGTAAATTAGTACTTTCATCAGTACAGCCATGAAAAGGAAACATGTGGGTGCTGCGCTCCACTGCATCTCAGGTTGAATAGCTGACACATTTTATGCATAGTTGTAGAAGTCTGATTCAGTTCAACTTCTAGATCATATCAATGCCATCCCAATAGTGAACAATGCTGATGGCTTTAGAGACATGTTATCCTTTTCTGCAAATTGATCAGCAGATCTCTTTCTGCAGTTTCATCAAAGCATCTCTTTCGTCATAGTTATTGCTTCAAGCTTGTTGTGTTTTGTCAGTGTTTCAAGTATACAGCTTGTGGTGACGTCTGCAAAATAGTTGGGCCATGTAGAAATATATGACATGCTTTTCTTTCGATTACCTTAATCATGTTAAAAGCGTGACTAAATCCCTTATCATAATATGATATTTTATCTATTTCACATGGTTGCTTGGATACTGGTATAAGAAAAGAAATAGGATGATAACCAACACAAAAAATGAGCAAATTATTACTAATTAATCACAGACCTGGATTTGCCTTTGTGCCCTAACTGTATTTTCAATAAATGATCTTAAATATGTTGTCAGGAATTAGTGAAGTCTCCTCTTCACAATCTCTGCCGATCCCTTTGTCTTTCTCTTCGGCCTCTCTGAAGCTTTTCCCAGCAAAGATCGAATTCAAGGCTCCATTAAATAAGAAAAAGAAAAAAGGCAGCTATCAGACAAACTTAACAAAGCAAGGTCAGAAGATAGCATCTGACAGCTACAAGGAAAGGTCGTAGCCATAATGCTAATGTGTTTATATGTGCATGTATGTGTGGGTGTTTGTATATATTAACAAGTAGATAAATAAGCCATTTTCAAGGGCATGATGTGTGTAGCTTAGACACACTTCACACATAAACATTACTTTCAGAATTATTTAGATAATCAGCAAAGATAATTTACCAGATAAAGCTTTCTGTAATTCCCTTTCCAGCAATCCTGAGATGTGTTTAAATAAGGCAAGAGCGAATAGTGCTGCTGATAAACACATCAGCAGTAATGATTGCATCAACAGGCATAAAGAGATAAGACAAGGTACACTTTCTTTTTCATTAGTGTTAAGACATCATTAGTGAAAACAGGGACTAGAAAAGTCAATGTGTAAAATTAATTACTCTTTATAATGCTAATGTTAAATACCATGTCACAGAACATATTTGTTATTATAAATGTTTTTATTTTTCTATTTACAAATTATTTACTGTTTCCATGAAGCATTTTCAGGTGGTCAAATGAACCACCTAAATGAGTGGACATTTGCTAAAATCACAGGCTACAGTTGTGAAAAGTAAAACACATCTGATATGTTTCCTGCACATCTGCTGCACTGTGGTTTAGTTATCTTTCTTCAAGTAATTTATGTCATTCCTTCTTAACATCATTTATCTATTTCCAGGCTCTTGCTCACTCACACACTTGTTACATAAGTTACATAAGTCACAACTCCTTTTCCTGTTTTTTTTCACCTGTATTCCCAGTTCACTGCTTCCACATTTGCCAGTTAATAGAAATGCAGCAATTCAGTGGAGTTTCTTCCTGTCGCAGGTTAGATTTTAGTCTCAGAGAAAGCTTGACTCTAATAAAGTTATCAAGCACTTTTCTTATCAGTAAGTCGAAAGGGCCAGACAGACAGGAAATGGATTAAAATACGTACACATTCAGAAGTAAGCAGAGTGTAGATTCTCATGGCTCCGGTAAAGTGCTTAAGCTAAACTCCAACATAATTAAGCTTGTCAACTCATCTGGAAAATCTTTTAAGAAGTTGCATAAACACGCAATATAATAACACAACAATGCAAAACGGAGCCTTTTGCAGATGCTTCCTGCAACTAGTTTCTAGCACTTACAGTATGTATGATACACTGATGCATTAATGTTATGCATTGCATCACTCTAAACAAAAAAAAACAACCTAAATCCATCTATTTCATCTCAATCTACAGTTTGTTGAACAGCTAAGTAATCACAACGGATTAGTGATCTGCTCTGTTTGTTGTGTTTTTTTTTTCTTTGGGTTTCCAATTGCTTTGTATATTTCTTTATGGATAAATATATGTTTTGCAGAGAATATTAAAATAAAATGACTAAATAAAGGAAGGCTGACTTCATCTTCACAGGCAGAATGGTGATGACACACCCCAAAATGTAAGGAATTGTAGGACTTCAATGGTTTCCTGCTCAGTCTCTTCATTTGTCCTCTTTATAAAATTCAGCCACGTTAAAATAAACACTCCAAATTATTATCCAAGTTTATGAAAAAGAATAAACTCCAACACAGGAAATTCAGAGGGTTAACTACCAGATACAAAGCATTCCTGAGCCTAAAAAATACTGCAGGAATGTCAAACTGAGTTTCACTCAATCTCAACATAAACCTGTTTAAGAATAAAAAATAACTGTAGTGAAGTCCTGAATCAGGTCATTATATAAATCATGAAACTTCATCTTTAAATTGACAAGAAACAAGTGCAACAGGATGGTTATGCACTAAGAAAATTATTCAAGAAAGCAGAGACTTAAAGATATTTAAGTGAGGACATGAACATTGTCCCTTAGGTAATAACACTGCCTGAATGACAGAAAAGAGATAAAAACCCAAAGTGTTACAGAATCCTCCTAATTTAAAGTTTAGATAAAACCTAATAGACAAAATCTCCAGACTCAATAAATTTGTGTTAAATTAGCACATAATGTCCCAAACACAAATATATCTGATCAACTCTCATTTTGGTCTGGAATAAAGAGGGACTTTGGCCTTACTGTATGTAATAAGCTCAAAAACCTGCATCTGGAACAAGTAGCACATTGGGTAGGATACAGTCAATCGAATATGTTTACAAGATTTGAAGCAATATACACTGATATTTCCATGACATATTCGTCAGGGAATGCTTTGCATATTTCCAAAAGACATTGCAAAACCACATGGCACCAATTACAGCTTTGTAACAAAAAGATTTAAGAGCTGGGCAGCGTCCATCTTTTCACTAGCTGATAATATTGTTAACATAAAATACAAAAAGAAAAAGGAACTAAACCATTTGTATGTATGTGTGCTTTGTTGTAAATACAACTTTGGTTTATTAGATTTACAAATAAATACAATCTTTATGCACATGTTACACAGTGTTTTTTAATGATATTGTAGATATTCATGCTAGACATAAACATGAAAACAAATCTTTTACAAATAAAACCTCATTGAAATACCCTAAAGTAATGGCTCAGGGCACCTACAACTTCATTTAGCAGGGTGTGTTGAATCATTAATGTAGATAGTTTTTCACTGAGGTGTTTTAAACAATACTGTCAACAAATATCAGAGCACATCTAGTTATGTTGTTTAGCTAACCCTTCAAAATATGCAACAGGAAAAATCCAAAGTAGTCCTGGTCTATTCACAAATCCAATTTCCTGCTCTGTACACTATTCTGTATTGCACCCACTAAGAGCTGCATTCCTCATAGCCATAAGCCATGATTTGTGCAGCAGTATAATGCAAATGATGAAAGTACATTATAGCTTTTTCCTATAAGATTCTGCTTCCTCAATCAGTGTTCAGGATTTTTTACATTGTATTCTATGTTATTTTGTAGCTCTGCTAAATAGCCGTTGTGAAAATATATGCACATGCTTATCACTTGCTCACATATTGTGCACACTGACTAAAAGGGTTATATGTTCAATGTGTGCTGTTCCTTTGTGCCATGGTCTACATTTGCACACATTACATACCAATAAGCATAAATAACAGGACATATAAACGACCAGTCTAACGTTTGGACACACTTTCCCATTGAAACCAGTGGGAAGTGTGTGTGGTAGTGTGTTTTGATTTGTAGATTCAAACTTCAAACATGTTTTTTCCAACAGTAAATTAGAAGACTGATCTACTTTTTTTTTTAAAAAAAAAAAAGCAAAAACTACATACTGTAGCTTTCAAAAAGGATTTTCATCAAGTGCAAAACTTAAAATCCTAAATGGTTAAAACTGCACTCTTATTTTGAATTGTAGCAAAGCATTTCATTTGATCAATAAAAGAAGATATTTCCGAAAGGTGGTGGCTGCTAGCAGGTATGCTCTCTACGGTACCTTTCTGTCTTGTAGCAGACTTGAGCTTAACAACACTCTGCTGTTTCTTTCCTGTGTTACGGGAAAATGTGAAGAATCATTCATTGTTGTCAGCAGCTTGCCCAGGGATCTCTTCTATCAAATCTTGTGGTTCCACAGCACAAAACCAGCCTTTTGAATCAGTTTGAACAGTTTATTGAAGTCTTTGGCTATTGATGCTAAATAGTATTTGTTAGAATGCTTATAATTCATGTGGATGGGGGGGTGGGGTGTGTAATTCATTAACAACATAGAATAGATTTAAGCTTTTGTAGCAAATGGAGTCATCCCATAGCAGAGCTCAGACCACACCTTACTGACGTCTGAGGTTACAGGTCTCCTCACTGACTTTGACGTCGGCACACTAAATGCAATGATCCGTGACCAAAAGCAACCACTGAACTCTTCATCTCAAACAAAAGGAGCCCACCCAATCGGTGCAAGTAAAGTCTAGTAGAGACAGACATGAAAAAGAGATTAATTCCTCTCACCACTCCCAAACCCCCATTTAATTACACACCTTCAGACCAATTTATTCTCACTGAGGTGTAAAAGATGTTGCCTCTCATTCTATTCTTAACTATTCACACTTAAATTTAATTCAACATCCCTTCATTGCTGGCAGTGCATCCATATGACAGCATTTCTCCTTGAGGCTCAGGTATTCCTAATTATATCAAACTTACTGTCAAATAATGCAATAGCGGGCCATGTTCCCCCTTGGTTTCATCACCTAGATTGTTTAAGTTTTTTTTTTTATTTATTTATTTTTAGATTGTTTAAGTTAATTAGGGGCATTGACATTGTTTTTGTCAGGTTTCCTCATGGAATCAGTTTGCCTTTAGGGACCTTAGCAGGAGATGTTGCTTGTAATGATGGTAACATCTATCAGAGCTGGGTGGTCATTCAGAGTGAGTGAATAAATTCATGAATAAATTAGGAATAGCACTGTCTCACAGCAAGAAGGTTGCTGGTTCAAAGCTCTGCTCAAGCAGTGTGTGAAGTTTTTCCCTGTGTTAGCGTGGGTTCTGTCTGGGTACCCTGGCTTCTTCCCACCATACAAAGACATGCCTGTTAGGTTGATCTGTCATTCTGTACCCCGCCTCTCTCCCATTGATTGCTAGGATAGGCTCCAGGTACCCATGAGCCAGGGTGGATGAAGCGCTGTGGAAAATTAATGGATTATTTTATATATTGTACTATTTTGCGTAAAAATGCATGTAGCCCATAGAAAAGCACCAGAAGAGGTTTGGGTGCGAGAGATTGTCCTGCGAATCATTAGAGTCAAGAAAAGCAACATTTACTCAAACCAGTAAACAATCAATAATAAGGAACATTGTTACATCATCTAAAATTAAGCTCATTAAGCTATGAAGTTTTTATTCTTTAAATTCAATGTAATGGCAAGAAACAAGAAACAACAAAACTTTTTTTAAATGTGTTACTACACAAATATTTCCCAATGATCCAAGTATAAACAAAATATTTAGCAGGGGACTACAAGACAAACACCCACTTAAAATGACCCTGATGTGGAGAATTTTAACCATCAAGCTGAAAATAGCTTCAAGCTGTCATCCACTTTTACATCTGTTAACCAAAATAGCCATTTTGGTTGTTGCCCCCTTGGCAGAAGTTGCCTCCTGTTTTTATGAGACTAGCATAAAAGTTACTGCCTTCATTCTGTTGTTCATCAGAGCTTCATCTGGTTTTTAAGTGGCCATCGCCACTTCACTCGTATTTTATATAATGGCTCACAAGACTGGTATTTCTCCAGCTTATATTCATGTGTTTTCTCAGTCCTTTCTCAGAGTCATCTCTTATAGATCCACATGCTTTCTGGCCAGTCCAAAACTCCACTGTCTGGTTGGAAGCTGGTGACCAGATATTAGAAACTTGAGTTGCCTTCCAAGCTTGACTCATTTCCCCGTTCTTTGCCATACTGAGGATCCCTGCACATCTTGCCTGGCTTCTTCCCAGGCCTAAGAAAGCCAATCAAGTAGGAGCATTTGTCTTGGGGCTTTGTTCCTTTCTGCGTCCTTTCCTTATCCCGTTCCTCAGCAAGTTGCACCAGCACCTGATCAAGACTGCGCCACCTGAACCTCACCTCAGTCTGCTTGATAGGAGACAGAAAGTGTTCCACTTTACTGGTTTCTTGCACTGCAGAAGGAATGGTCTATCAATCTCCATCTTTTAAAGTTTGTAGATGTGGAGCGTACATAAAAAAACAAAGCACGGGAGGAGCTTTATGTGATGCCGCTCCGTGTCCTTACACCTGACGCGGTCCCACTGGGTCTAGTATTCCAGCCTGTGTCATTGCTATCACCCTGGCTTGTTGAGCATCACTGACCAGATTAGGTTATATCCAACCCGTCTCCAGTTTTCTGCCTCTGTATGGGTCTGTGTTATACTATTAAGACCAAAAGTCCAAAAATAAAAACTTCAGCCGGAAGCAAATAAAATAATATTCTTACACTAAAACTAGTAGCAGTATCACCAAATCAAAACACAAGATGTAACGCATAATTTAAATTTATGTTGCATATAAAGAGTCTTAAATAGGGATGAAAGGTGGAGAAAGGAAAACTCCAGCAGCACGACTGTCATGGAGAATGATTTTAGCTGTATCTCTGTCTGCCTCCCTCGGTAGCTATTCTCTCATGAAATTACGCCGCTCATAAAGGCTAATGTTCCAGGACATTATGTTAAAACTTGCCATATCAAATTTAGTCTACGCCTGCCTCACAGGCTTACTGTGGAAAATGCTGTGTTCATCTGTGTCTGTGTGTCTGTGTGCTTGCGAATGCATAAAACAACACACCCCATCATTTGAACCCAATTTCCAGATGTATTCAAAGCAAAAGATCTCAGATTAATTCAAAGATCCAAAACTTATTAATGGGTTGAGGTTAATAAAATGCTCTTCAATGTTTAACACAACCCATTGAAGTTTTACACTTCACTGAACAGAATCCAAGCCAGACTGTGACTAAAAGAGAGATTACATTTTCAGCTTTAAAATGGAAAAGTTTGTATTTAGTTGTGAGGATTGCCTGCCATCATGTACCAGTACAGAGAACCAACTGACACCTTGTACAAACGTCAGTATCTTCTGATATCAATAGTAAGTTAAACTCAATCCATACATGTCAATCTGAAACTAAAAATCTAGTCTGAATAAAAATCAACAGTGATTTTTTTTATGTTTAATATTTTTGTTTGCAATTAAATACAAGCAGAGGATAAAAGCTGGTAAAGTGCTCCAACATGTTTTTGTGTTCTGTTTTCCCATATATTTCCAAGTCTCACACAAAAGACAATCAACTTCAATTGTTTAAAAGTAATCAAAGTAAAGGAAGGTATACTGAAAAATTGGGCCCTAAGGCATGAAGGAACATCCCTTTCTCAATGTGTTGCTATGAAAAATATAAACTCTTATTTCAATTTTTCCAATGCCATTTAAAAGAGAAAACTAAATTAGATTAGGACTACCTAATTTGGACCTATGAGGGTTGCAGCAGGTATTCAATGTTTAAGTGCTCCATGTAACTGATTCACATTAAATGGATCCAACAGCCTATGAAGTTTAATACAGTGAATCATTACCGTAGCTCTGGTGTGAATAGCTTTGAGCTAGATGAGATAAGCTGCCCGTGTAGCAAAATAATCTCCTTATCAAACACTTTTGCAGCACACTTATAATACTTTCTGAGCACATGTACTGGGAGTAATGTGCAACCTAAAATTAGTCATGATGAATCTGACTGCAGTGAAGAAAAGGTGACCCAGACAATAGAAAACCCAGATTTTTAAAGATACCTGTGTTCTTGTGTACTTAGCACAATAGTACCGTTCTACAGACACAGTTTGTAAAATACTTTGTTATTAAAGGGACAATATGACAGATAGAGAAACCAAATCTGGTGTAAACAGAAATACATCACACAGAGGATTAAAATATTGATGGGTTTAACATGCTGCACTGGATTAATTTGTATTGGACTGGTCTGTGTGTTGTTTTAGTCCAGTGTGATGTATTAGTGGTTCTGGTAGACTAATTGTGTGTATGGGCAACTCAGAGTAAACATCCTCCAGATGATAAAGCTCCTGCATCCAGCAGTGATCTATTCCCAGATAGGAGTGCAATCTGTTTCTGCTGGGACAATGCAGACACACGCACACACATTTATGAAAACACAAACATACACAATTATCCCTGGACGAAGCCAAACCTAGACATTGCCCAGTCTGGCTGGCATTACCAGAAGCACAGCTGATGCATCTGTGTGTGTCCGTGAGCCTGTGTGTTGTTATGCAACTTATACAAAGTGAGAGAATTTTTAGGAAATGAGGACATCGTAGCCTCGCATGTCTTCAAAAGGGCATCTCTGGAATCGGGTTGGATTTTAGGTGTGAATGAAATTGCAGTGAAAATTAATGAGAGTCTTGAAAACACGGTGCGTATATATTCCTGATTGTGTGTGCGCATATGTGGACATGATTTAGTTTTTGTTTTCCTGTTATGTAGCATTTTCAGGAGCTCCATGGCCAGGGGGTGCTTTGGCCTAGTTAGTGAAGGTGTGTGCATAATGGAAGGAAAAGTAAAAATGGAGCAATGGTTTCTGGGGAAAAATGAATTAAATTTTAATGAAGTCAGAAACTTTACACTCTAATGAGCAGTGGCTCCGTGAAACCGTGTTCAGCACACCTTTTCAACATGTGTCACAGAAATAATATGCTGGTTCCAAACACAGCTTTTCAATGACAAGCATTAACGCAAACATTATTTTAAAGTTATGCAAATATATATATATATATATATATAAATAATTTTTCATCCAAAAGAAATTCAAAAGCCATTAAAAAGAAAAAAAATATTACTGTAGTTTAAGAATACAGCTAAGATTTACTCTTTTAAATGAAAATTGAAGAGCCATAGTTATATTTATAGAGGAAAAACAGATTTCCTGGGTGGAAAGGTTTAACAATCTATTCAATCTTTTATTTGGTGACAGTCACGGCATCTTTTATCATGTCATTACATTTTAGAAGAACGCATAAAGAGCAGGTATTAGAGTGTGCTGATGAGACATTAGTTGAGTGCAGCGGTGTAATTTCCACAAGAGTAGGAAATCGTAAAGCTAAATGATCTAAATAAACATGTACAATTTGTGATTGAAGGTGAAACCATCAACCATTAATTGCAATATATATTAATTCTAATTCTAAAAATTTATTTTATTTGATGTTTTTGGCCATGCTTTCTGCAATGTCTGAGTTGGAACTGTCTGATAAAGGAATAATAAATGGATAAGTAAAAGCTATCAACAAAAATAAGCACAAACCATAAAAAGTGTGAAACCTGTGGACTACTAATGAGGATACCAGTGTTACAGCTGCACTTCAGATGCTAAATCTGTTGATTAAATTCTCTTCTTTGGCTTTAAAGGCTGTATATATATATGTACATATATA
>JBAMIG010000008.1:8405406-8424954 GCA_037177335.1 Kiunga ballochi
AAAACGGTTTTAAGGAAAAAAAAAAAAAAAAAAAAAAAGGCAGAAAAAAGAAAAAAAAAGAAAAAAAAAAAAAAAAAAAAAAAGGCTTGGGGGAGAAAATAAGGTTACAGAATTTAGGAGTTCAATGCAAGTATCATAAATGACTCTCAGGACTCTCCAGCCCATCAGAGACACTCTTGTCTTAATTCTTTAAGAGCACTTAAATCCAACTAAAGTTCTTCAACATTAATGAGTACCAGGACGTTGTGGGACTGTAACCTCAAGACCAGGACTGAAGTAACCTTTCAGAAATTGAAGTACCTACTCTACATGTGCAGATATGGTCAAAGCCCTTCCATAACCTACAAACACTGTGAAGTAACAAGAGTCCTATCTTTGAAGCAGCATCTGTTATTTTTGGAAAAGCATCCAACAGGAATTTTGGTCACAAATCTGCAGTTAATTAGGAAATGTTTTAAATCTGGAAAAGTGTGTTTTTCATTTCTGTGTGAGATGACTCCAGAAGTTGTGTTGTTAGTTTTCACACCTTTTTTTAACAAACGCTTCACTTCATCTAATTTAGGAAAGGTCAGTCACAGAAAACATCACAGCTATGAAGAAGAAAAACATGTCAATTTTAATAGAATCTGTATTTTATTATTTGATATTTATTTTAGGTGGTTAAAGGATAAAAATGCAGTGAATCCAGAGAAGTGACTGCATGCAGGGACATGATGCAAGCTGTTCAATCACACACTGAATGAAATGTGGAATAAACAAGTCATTTACTGCAACATCCTGAACGTGACAACTCAACTACACTGCAAAACACCTAAGTTATTTCTGGTGAAGTGACAAAGACAGCGGCAGAAACAAAAAGGAAGAAATGGAGTATTTTAGAAGGAGGATAGAGCAGGAGGTTGAGACAGTGAGGGATTACTTCTCTGAGGCTCTCTTGGTCTGCCTCGCTCATTCTTCCAGGAAGTGAAATCAAATCAGAAATTATTCAGCTGGCCAATAATGGATTTTACTCTTATCTTGTGCCAGAGCACAGAAATAATCATGTATAAGAAAAAGACAAAAACAAGTACAGTATGTTTCCAAATTCACCATAAATGCTTTTGAAGCTTTAAAAGCTTTTTTTTTTTTACATCATCTCATTTTTTATTTTGAATCTAATTCACTGTGAAGTCAAGACATCTAAGCTTCTGATTTTTAAGATTACGGTAGTTCATTTAAATGCTTTTATGAATGACATTAATAACATATTAATGTCAAACATTGTCTAATAACATGTTTGATAGAAAAAACATTTGCTCCATCTGTCCTGGAGGAAACACTGGATCCTGCAGAGCGGATTGTCTCCCTGAACTCTGTCCTACTTAACATTTTAAACAGCTCTGGAGTTGGGCTCCTTATTCCTTATTAAAAAATGCTAATATTTTTTGCATCATTGTATCTGATTATGTCACACACACTAACATCTCTCTGCACTTTGGACATGTTGAAAAAATTATATTAAATAGTCATTTTAACCAAAATAACACTAAATAAATGGGTAAAGATGGTTTATCATAAAACAGGACCCTCCCATGGGGTTGTGTGGAAAAGGGTTTGTTTCAGTTTTGCTAAGTAGCTTATTTGTAGCAGTTGATTTATGATGATTTATTTGTCTCAGGTTTTGCTCTTTCGTGTGTTTATCAGTGATAGGAAGAAACGCTGAGAATAAGATGGAACCAGCCTTCTTGTCAAGCAAATTAAGAGACCTACTTAGTTTCTGCTCCTATTGAAAATATATATGCAAACTACAAAGACTTTGAGGGAGTTTTTTTTGTTTTGTTTTTTTTTTTTTTTTGCTATATTGTGTATTATTTGTTTAAAACATTTTTGGGTAATGATTGATGAGTGATCAGAAGAGGAATATGTATCCTTGTCCACCTTTTAAATTAGTGTAATTAGTTTTATTTATCAATCATCTTTGAAAATACCTCAAATAGGAATCCTTATTTTTTAACTTCAATATGTGTGTTTTTATGACTTTTAATCTGCTTGTGACTCTGTTTTTCTCATAGTTTGAAAGTCAACCATTAGCTGCCCTTCCCTCCCTCTGAGTCTGTTTCACCCACCTGCTGATCTGCTTGTGTCACACTGTCCTGCTGGCGTTGCAGGAAAGTTGCTGTTTTCTTGATTTGTTTTATAACTACATGAATGCATGTGTGCAGATTTAGAAGTCTAGGTGAGTGAGTGCAAAACTCATCCAGTATTGTACCCAGTCACTGAATGATCAGAGTCAAATCCCGATCTAACTCCGCTACAACCTATCAACATTTTACCATAAACTGATCGAAAGTCATTTCTCAGGGAGAAGAACAACATCTATACAGAAGCAATCAGTGATGTTATTAAAATAAAGAAAGAAAGAAAGGCATCAGGCTTCAGAAACGAAAGGTCTTCTGATTAAAACTTTGCGTTTTAACTTAGTTTTAAAAACTGAGAGTAGTCTTTAGGCTTCACTCATGCATCTTATGTCATTCGGTTTATTGTTGTTGGTCTTTAATGCCCTACTTGCACATGTTGTAGATCAACGGTCCCCAACTCCTAGACCGTGGACCGGTACTGGTCCATGGTTCATTTGGTATCGACCCGCACAGAAATAAATAATTCACATCACTTTCATTTTATTTATTTTGTAATCTGAAAGATGTTTTATTTTTTAAAATGACCCGATTCTCTGTTACATCCTTCACTCTTAACGCAGGTCAAGGAGCTCTTCTTGATCATGTGATAGGTTACCACTAAAACCCAGCAGCTAGCAAAATGAGTAAAAAACAAACATCCTCGGAAAGTTTCTTCCTCAAAAGTATGTTTCAGACAACAACTCTTCCGGTGTTCTGGATTAAAGCCATGGCTGAATACCCTGAGATCGTCACAACAGCACTGAAAACACTGTTGCCATTTCCGACATCCTACCTGTGTGAAGCGGGCTTTTCTGCAGCGACGGCGACCAAAACAATTCAGGATTGTGGTGAGTTGTATTGTTCATGCACTTTGTATTTGCACTTTATTGTATTTTGAAGGCACATTTAAACGTTACCATAGCAACCAGAGAGTGTTGCAGGCAGATACGTTACATTACGCACGTCACTATTTGTGTTTATTTTTATGTATATAAAATACCACAGTTTTCATGCAGGTCATATCATATTATTTAGTTGTATTTATCTTAAAGGCCGGTTCCTGAAAGTATTGTCTGACATTAAACCAGTCCGTGGGTCAAAAAAAGGTTGGGGACCCCTGCTGTAGATGACCAAAATGCCTTATAAGACATTGAAATTTTTCTTTTACTCTTGGTCAGCAGGGAGCGGCTGATAGAGGTCACTGTTACATGATTTTTTTTATTACTTGGAATAAATAATTCAGGGTTTAAATCATTCATGATTAAAGTATTCTCCTTTATATGGAAATAGTCATTCCAAATGAGGTTTACATGGAAAGCACTTTAAATCCCTTTTATTCAATACAGCTTAAGATCTGTAGCTTGGGGAGTGTTCTGATTGGACAGGAGGGAAATCTAATTTATTTACACACACCAGGAAAAAAAAATCATTTTATGCAGCTTTTTTTAGACAACATGAAAGACTAGATCAAATCATGTTTGCTTTTTTTTAATAATAGTTCTGAAGCTGAACTTTAACTACTGAGGAGGAAAAGGGAGGTAAAGTACTGGAGAAGGGACCAGTGGACAATGTGTATCCTCCCGGCAGGAATTCATTTAAAACACAATGAACACATACAATATTTACAATTATTCAATTAGGTGTAAAGTCAGAATAAACCAACCACTTACAAATTTTCAGCCAGAAAAGGTGTTTACAAGGTAAATTAAAGTATTTCATTTTTATTTAATATAAAAAAAGTAATTAAACTCTTATATAACAGACAATGGTAGCCATAGACTTTTAATATTTGTGCTGCTAGGTTTCATGTCACAAATAAATCATTTGAGGGGGAAATGAGTCAGATGTCATTTCTATCAATGCTGCATGTAAGAACAGAAACTATGTAACAAAAAAAAGTCAGACTCTTATGTTAACTTTGTTATTATTAACTCTTACAAGGTGTAGGTTTTTGGTACAGTCTATGATTTGACAGTGTGTCTATGTCTCTCTAACATAACTCAAGAAGAGTGGATTTTAAATACATTTTCAGTAAATTGCACAGATGGAATAAGGAACAAGAGATGATATCTTGGGGGTGATCCGGTTTCAGTACCAGATATGCTTAGGTGGTCAGATCTGCTCGGCCGGCCTCTGCTGATGATGTGACACCATAGTCCGCTCCCTCTCAAAACAATCACATCTGTTGAGGCTCTCTTTTTTTCCCAATATCTTTCCCAATAGGCTCTCTTTTTTTCCCAATATCAATAAAGCACTTTTGAATGTAAAGATTTGTCGATGTCATTGTCATGGCAACTTACCAACCCTTTGCATCTTGTGCTTAAAACACCCCCCAAGTGTGGTCAAAGTACATTACAAAGTTTATGTTAAAGAAGCAAGAACCCTCTTATACAGTAAATCTTTAAAATAGACTTACACAGACTTACATAAATGATCCATATAAATTATCTACACGTCACAGTACTATGACATAAAATCATCAAATTCATAATATTATACAGAGACAAACAATATGCGCTTCATACTGAACAAGTGTCCAAGCACATTATGTCAGAAATAAATAAGTGAATAAATAAATAAATAGGTTCAGCTCTGTTAGCTTACAGAAATATGCTGACAGAGCAACACTGCAGAAAAATCTTCCTACTTTTCAGTACTGAGTGTCATCTAAGTGATTAGTAGACAATAACTACCTCACAAATTTAGGCAATATATTTTTATTTTTTTTATTTAGGCAAATGTTTTTTCAAACACATTTAAATGATTACGACACTTTAAAAGAACCTCTGCATGAAGCTTATAATGACAACATGTTCATGCTGTACAGTATATAACAGATGGAAATGGAAATAAAACAAAAGAATGTTACTACTTTGTGAAAGAACAGCTGCATTTACATGTTTCTGTCAAAAATACTAATAGAAACCTTATCACCAGTTTAACCCTTTCCCAAACTGGTAATTGTCCAGACCCTAAATAGTCTGGAGATTAAAACGCACTGTCCTGCTCAGTATGCAACCAACCTAATACCTACTGCTACACCCTATTCTGCAAGTGAAACCAATATAAAAGATGCAATTTGGTGTAAATCTGCTTTATGTTCAATCCATAACGTGTTTAATGCAGTCACATGATTAAATCTTTTCAGGAAAATGTGTGCTGTGGGAGAAAATGTTTCAGGCATTCTGTTGTTTAAAATATTATTATTGCACATATCAGTTTGCCAAATTCACTGAATAATGTTGTCTTTAAGGCTCTTGAATTGTAAATTGACACATAATGTTGCAGCTATAATATCACTACTTTATGGGAAGGCTAGAGTCAGTCCGGAAATGCTTTTAGCAGCCATGAATGCACAAAAGCTTTTCAGTCACAATTTCTGGCAGCTTCAGCTGTCTGACAGAGGAAACAGAAAAATATGTGACTAAGAACATACAGTTTGTGTACTAAAATGTAAAAAATATTTATACAGTTCAAACTCATTAGTCAGATGTGGTACCCCAGTTTTATGAGCTATTATTACATACAATTTCAGATAGACTTACATTTGGAAATGTATTTGAAAAGAAAGATTTTGGTCTCAGACAATTATTTTTCTTCCTGCTGAATTATAAACATTCACTTTTGCAAACAAGTCTGTCTTTACTGTACATTCAGCAGAAATCCAAAGCTGTGATCTTAATAATATAAGTTATGATATTATTATAATAATATTAATATAATATTATTATAATATAATAATGATATTACGTAAATTTAAAGTGACTGTCAATCTCTCTGAAACTATATGCAGCTATTCTATACCTACACACTTTATACACATTATTTCTTGATTATCAAGTCACTTTTCATTTTTGCATTTTCACCCTACTTTACTGGGTTAGGTTGGTCATCGCTGCATATGCTTCCTAAAAAAGTTCTGTCACTGCAGTAGTGTAGTAGGATCCAATGTGAAGTTCTGTCACAAAAACACTGTGGCTTGAGTTATTACTGTAGTATATATGTTATAATAACAGTAATAAGAGACAAAACTGCATCATTTGAAAAGGTCTAGCACCTCACAATGTCAAATATCAACTAGGAAAACAGTTGTTAAAACAATTAAATAGGTTCAAAATGGCTGACTAGTGGTAGGTGGGCAGTTTTTAGCTTTAAAGAAGGCAAGAAAAAGAAAATAACCTATACAATATTCATGGAATGACAGCAGCAAGAGAGAATGACAGAGGTTTTAACTGCAGTCTTGGCAGACATGCCAGAGAGGCGATCATCAATCATTTAGACTTACCCACCACCACACTGTGCATTAGAGACTTACTGTACAGGAAAAGTACATAACGTTTACTTATTATGTATGTGTAAGCGTGTTTGTGTTTGAGTCCTCTAAAAAATTACCACCTTCAGCTATGTGGTGAACACAAAGAGCTTTTCGCAAACACACACACAAAAGTTACAAGCTCTACACTTTTTTCCCCACAAGCTCATATAAACACACCAACGCAACAACATTAGGTTTGTACGCACAACTGCTGACATTTGGACAAACAAACACTGGGGTTCAACACCACACGATATGGGACCGTTTTTTAAAGGTACCATAAGGTGGCTGTCTGAGAGAACAACATGAAAGAGATGTAAATGATCAAGGTTAGAAATGACATCAAAAGCCACAAAAGAAGTCGTAGATACAAGAAGGGTAAAGATAAAGAATGATAGAGAGGAAGGAGAGAGTGAAATATGATAGGCTAACAGATGGAGACAGAACCTGACATTTGACATTTAAAACATCATTAATCAGCCTCTGAAGCTTCAATTGATGCAGCAAGCACCAGTAGGGAGCAAAATCCCAAATGCAAAAGCACTGAGAAGTGAAAAAATACCGCACATTTGTAAGATATATATATGTCATGTGGCCTTGAAGAACAACTATCACTACCACATTCCTGGCCTTTTCAATGGTAGAACACATTAAACAATACAAAAAGAATCTGGATGGCAAAGACAGATGCTCAGAAACAGCCGCCACCTTGGGTGTGCCCAACCCTGCGTGTGACATTACCTGCCTACCACCACATAATCATGATAAATCACTTCATACTTTGCTACCGACCACAGAATGCACACATTGCCAACAATGGCAAACATCACCACGTCCACAACCTCTCCCTTTATCTTCCATGTTGTTCTGCAACAATACCCGCATATTTCATGTTTTTATTCCATCACCGCCTCTCTTTCCTTAGAAAATACTGTCCTTGCTCTCTGCGTGTTATCCACATTTTTGTCTTCTTGGCCATCTCTAGTCCATTTCTTTTTCAGTGTTTTCTGCCGACAACTGTTTTTCTCATCTTTGAAGAAGACAGAAAGAAAGCCAGAGGTAAAATAAATTAAAGACATTATTATTATGGTAATTCTAGGGCAGGGGAGATATCTTCAATGCATCCAATAGTTTAGTTTTTTGGTATATTTTTTAAGAAACTGCCTCTCTGCACAAAAAAGAAAAATGTGTAATGTTTCTGGCAAATATTCAGCATATTAGGAATGCCATATTTTTCTGTGTCCTAAAGTTGAAGCTAATGAAGGGCATTCTGAAAACTTGTTACTAAAATAGACATAATACTCCCTGCAGATTGTTTTAATCTACTGCAAGGATCAGAGTGGGACAGAGGACACTGTTTATCATTAGTTTCTTCTAAAAATCAATACCTGACAACTCAGATGAATTACAAAATCCTGCAGCAACAAACAGGATCATCTAACTTTTTTTGGCCAAATTGCACAATGGCTATAAAATAAACCTAAAAAAAAAATACTAAAAGAACAAAGTATGTGGAGTACAATGGTACTAGTAACCAGAACCAGAACTGATAGAATCCATAATAGCAAGTTCCTCTTGTGATTTTCTAAGCAATTACCAATGTTCTCCTTTGACTTTGCTCCCTGAGGCTGAAAGGAAATAGTGAGGTAAACAGCCTCTTGAGAGGCATAGAGTGTACTTTTGGAATACTGTAACAAATTTGCTATCAGCATCATCAGTCCACAGCATTGGAGAAGCAAGGTGGAAAGATACTGGACCAAGCTGAAGCTCTGAAATTACCATTTTATTACTGATTTGTCTCATTTGCAAACATCTGTCTGAACCTTTGTAACTGCCATGTTGGATCCCTTTCCTCACAGCTCATGCCTGAGACTGAAGAAGTCAGGGAAATCTGTCCATTTTTCAGATCGGTTGGCAGCGTCTCCCAGAAAATGCATGTGAAAGTTTAATTGTGCACAAGGAAAAGTGAGAGGAAGGTAGCCATGACTGAAAGAGCATTTTATTCATGGCTGTGGGAGAAGAGAGCAGCAGGCAGAGAAAAACACTAACTTCCACGCGACACTAATCTATATTAAAGTAAAAGAAGGAGGGAAGAGAGAAGAGGGTTAAAAAGAAGCTTAAACAGATCCTGTAGCACATCCAAAAACCAACGCGTTAGCACTCTCTTTCTCCTGCCAGTTTTCCACCCCACCTGTTTATTAAAATCTCATACATAATATAACTGACTTATTATCCTGCAATCACTACAGTTCAAGCAAAAGCTCAGTAAATGTGCAACACATCTCAGATCTAAATGATAGCTGCAAAGTTTCACTGCTGTACTGCTGAATTTATTTATCTATTACTCTGGAAGAGTAAAACACATTTGACTAAAGTATTATGGTGAAAAATATTAAGAGTTTATCTCCTTTGCTATAGAAAGGAGATGAATTGTTTCCAGCGTTTCCTTGTTCTCAGCTATGGAAAATCCTTTTGAACACTTGATGCTGACATGCCAGCAGACTGCCACCGTCTCTTCAACTTCATTCAATAGTTATTGTCTGTCGGTGAAAAAAACTGACTATAATTACAGATGAAAAGGAGTATAGAGAGATGGGGGTGAGCAATCCTCTGATAAAGCCTTGGCATTTCAGTTAGTCCAGTTGTGGGTTTACTTGTAACAAAGACTGCAGAGAATGTTTTTACTTTGGACACTGCTTCCTGTTGGGTCTCCTTTTGCATAACATTTACTTCTTTCTTGACTGTTATTGTTTCTCCAAAACATTTTAAAGAAGCCTATTTTATGCAAAAATAGAGGTTTTTTTACTGTTGTACAAAGATATTTAACTGTCTTAGCACAAAATATACTGAAAAACTGAAATATTATAGACGTTTATCTCTAATTTCCTCAATAAATCTAGAAATGTTTGCAATATCACAGTAGCGATTTGACTTCACAACCAAACAAAAATACCCTGTGCAACACATAAAACATGCCTTTTTTCATAACCAAACTTTTAAGCCTTTTTAGGAAACCAACAATAGTAAAATTATTTGCCAATGTGTGTGTGACACAAAATAAAGACTTTCTTTCAAGTTTTCTTTGTCAAAATGTAGGAGGAAATGTCCCCCCAGAGAACAGTGTTGTCATTGTATCATATCATGTCAAAAGTAAAGTTTGAGCAAGATTTTGATGAGTTGTTTCACTTTGCATCACAATGACAAATGCCAATTGATTTATAATAATAAGCACCATTATCAGTGTCTGCAAAACCAAAGTTAAATGTGTAGGGGAAATATAATAGGATATTTTGCTGACAGAGAGCAGAAATGTAATAGCAAAAGCTGTGGACCATGAATAAAAATAAACAGAAAATATCATTATGCTACAGTAGGTAAAAATTAAAACTTGATGGGAAATGTCGCCATGCTGGCACAATCGAGGTGGGAGGTGGATTCTGCTCAATCCTTCTGGACAAAGAGTGTAGGGCAAGTACAGAAAGAAGGGTGGTGCGAGAGGGTTATTTTACGCATGTTAGAGGATGTTTAGTGGAGAACAAACAGTCGCAAGAGCTCAAGGTTTTGGAATTGGTTGCAAGGTTTTGTGAGTTCAGAGGAGAAAAAACACAAAGGCTGTCAAGATTACTTCCAAACAGAGTTAATGTAAAAGGCAAAAGCACCACCAAGGGCTAAATTACTAAGGAGAAATAGAGTTTCTGTAATGACACAACCAAATTTACGCTTCAAGGAAACAGTAGGTGACTTGCAATCACACTGCTTGTTCTATAGAAAATACAGTCCAAATAGCCCATTATGGTCTAAGTATACACAATTACACACACAGAGACAAGAAAGAAATTACTGAAAGTATGAGGCCAGTAAATCCCTGAAGAACAAGACCTGTTAGAGTTACTCGTGGCTTGGAAAAGTCAACATTTGTGCAGGAGATATGAAAGCAATTGATCTGATTACTAAAAAAAGAGGATAATTGAGAATGATTCCACCACTTTACTTTGATTTTTTATTTTTAAAAAGAGAGTCTTATTTAAAATATAAGAATGAAAAGATTAAAACGCATAACATATGAGTGGAAAACCTAGAAATCAACAGCAGTTTGATCAGAAAAACACCTCTGACACATTTTCAGATGCAGAAGAGAACAAGCCTGCTTCTCAGATTATTGCTGCTGTCTCAAAGTGCCATTTGCATTGCTAGGGCCAAGCTTTAAGTCTTTTAGCATGTTTTGTCTTTTTGCTTTTTAAATACAAAGCCCTGAATTGTTTCTCTTTATTATTGATAGCCTGTTTTAGACTAAGCTGTGGAGGAAACAATGTGCTTAAATGAAGCAGTTGGAGAGAAACAGTGAGTCATTCATAAGGAGAAAAAAGCACGGTAACATCATCATGTGACATGTTTACTTATAATTATGTAATTGAATAACTGATTACTAAAAATGGTGTAACTCGCATTCATCTACAGTATTGCTGTAAGTGACTGTGATGGTCTTTTTTACAGGACTTCCTAAAAAGAGCAATAAATATCTGCAGCTCATCCAGACTGATGCTGCTAAAGCTTTAGGGCTAAGAGATCTGAGCACATCACACTAGTCTGAAAATATTTACATTTATTTCCAGTCAGTTACAGGATAGATTTTAAAACCCTGCTGATTGTTTTGAAAAAATCTCAGGAAACATCTGTGATATGTTCAGAGAAAAAAAGAAACAAACTCACCTCTTAAATCCACAGACTCAGGTCAACTAGTTCAGACCAGAATGCAGACTAAACATGAAGAAGCAGCATTTAGCCATTATGCTGCAAACAAGTAGAACAAAGTGACCAATGAAGACTAAACTTTCACCAAACAAAGACAAACAACCAACCACACAAACATTCACTCCTATGGACGAGCCAAAGAACCAGAGAGAACCCAGAGAGAACCCACGCTAACATGGGGAGAACATGCAAACTCTACAAGAAAGGTAACTATTTAAACCAGCAACCTCCTCATTGTGAGACTGCAGTGCTAAACATCACCGTGCAACCCATTATTAGCTTTTTTTTTGTGACGATGCTCAATATCAAATCTTTTTCAAAGAATATTGTTATTTACCAGCAAATAGCATGAATTTTTGCAACATGAACTTTTCAATATAAATGTTCTGGACGCTGTCTTATGATAGAAAATGGCAGTGTGCTACACACACACTGAGTTAAAAATGTGTGAACAGCTTATATCAATGTGTTAATTACAACTTTTCATATTTTCATTGTCACTGTTTTATTTCTAAGTAGGATTGTCTAAAACAAAATACTGTCTTTACTTTGTTTACGTTGTAATTTTTAAACACTGTTATATTCATTTTAATTTATGCTGTAATTTGTACTTTTGCTGAGAATATTCTCTGAATACTTCAATTTTTTATTTCTAAATGATTATAGCTTTTTTTTTGTTTAAATAACTTGAATGAACTCACAGCAGGCATTTTGAAAGTGTAAACTGGAGGAAAATCTAACTTTTGGACTCAGACTCAATACTAAAGAATAAGCATTTTGAGGATTTTTCGCTTCACAGCTTTGTAGATGCCTGAAAAACTGAACCTGAATGTTGTGTCAATTGTAATTGAGTTTGGAACTACCTTTTCACTTTCACTTACCATTTGGCACCCAAAACACTCGGTAAGATTCAGGCAATTCCTGCTAAATGTTACAAAACAGTTAACATTTAAAGTAATTTGCTATTGGTGTCCATTTATGTTTAACTACAAGACTAAATCCTCTTATTTTGTCTGACCTTCAGCAACAATGAATCGTGCAGACTGCAGTTTACTTTGATCATGTTAATACAAATTAGAATCCTTAAAAACCCTCACAATTAACAAAGAAACAGAAATCTAGGTTCAATGGATGAATTATTAATAATGAACTATTTATCGGCCTATTCAAGCCTCAGATACAATAACTTTAGAATCACTTTGAAACAGAATAATTGTTTTTAAAATATCTTGAGGGAATCTATACCCAGAGTATTTCTGAAGAGTGCAAAATCTGTCATTTATATTAAAACAATACTCATTAATTCTTGACAATACTTTAAATCATTTACATTTTTCATTTAGCTTAACTAAAAACTAGGATTTTTAAATATACTAAAAGACATGAAAACAAATGTGTTTTACATGTAATAAAAATAAAAATTTTATATAATGATGTTTAAAAATGTCATCTTAGCCCAAAATGCATAAAACACCTTATTACAAGTTGCTACAATGACACAATCAATATTGAACTCAGACATGTTGTTCACAGCTGTACTAATAAACACAGGTTGTAAATCTAAAACATTTAAATATAAAAAACACAGAAAATGAATCAACAAGGAAGAGAAGAAAATATAGGTTTACACAGTCAATGACAGAGTTAACACTGTACTGAGTTAAGGCTCAATAATATCATTTTTATGAAGGAAGGAAGAAAATCCTATTTAAATTGAAGTCATCTGTGCAGTGAAACTGGGATATTTGAACTGACATGCACACATCCCTACCTCCCATCTAATATGTTTCTGCCAGCAGGGGAAACATATAAGACCAAGTCAATACAAAGACATACAGGCTGGGTGGGGGATAGCCGTACATACAGAAGATACACGTCTGCATGATGGGACATGAAAATTAAAACATTTCTTTTTGGAGACAGCTCTTTTTATGCCTTTACGCTGTAACTTCTTTCTTCCTGAACAGCAAGAGAAGCTTAAAGTACAGCAGATGCATTTTCTGTGCATGCATGCAGTTTTGCTTGAGAAGGTGAAATAAAGTACAAAACTCTTTGTGTCTGATCGGTGCACATATATGCTTCTATTGGTTCTCCTGGTATCCTTTATTTTATCATTACTTGCTTTTCAGTCACACATGCTGTTGCTTTGTGGTGTATGCTTTTAGGAAAACTATGACACAACTTACCACAGGACTTGCGATGTAGCCCTGAGTTTCATTTTGAGCCTACATCTCCAATATTCCACAGTCATAGCAACTCGAATTGGATAAAAAAACATGGCTTTTTGCAGTTATACTGATAGGGAGTGGGAAGCAGTGAGATATTTCTTTATATAAAGCCATTTCAAAGCATATTGTAATGTTTTGGACTGACTACACAAGAGACCCACACAAGTCAACTTAAAAAGAAGATGAAGGAGATGACTCAATCGAGTCTGGGCTAACATGAAAAGAGCTTTGTGCGTGAGATGTTTGTGTGAGTTTTTGTTATTTAACTAGTACTAAACCAGTACAATGTTAACACAATTTATTTTGTGTACAAATACACTGCTGGCTAATAAGTATGCATTAAAATTATAATTAAAGCAGAGTGCACTGGTGCATGTTTTTATAACTTAGGGCTTTATTACGAGTCACAACAGACCATCTACTGTTTAATAAATGGTTGTAAGACCTATGTACATAGAGACAAAGGAAAATACCACTCTGACATCAGCTTGTGGGATACTACCTGGGCACAGCAACTCTATTTATTCTGTCTAAAGGTCCACACAGCTATTGCTACTGTAAACTCAAACTGAGGGCAAACATTAAGATTTTTTGTAATTTTCTGAGTAATAATCACAATAAGAGATTTATTTTTATCAATACCTCCATAGAGGTTCAGCACCACTGAACCACTTAAATACATAATAATCAGATTTGTTGCAGTTACTGAAGCTGTTAGGGTTTAAGGGTTTTTATGTGGTTTCTTGGTTTTCTGTGTTTGTTTAGTAGTTTGTTTATCTGCATTGATTTGGGTTATTTGGTTTACCTGTGTCTCGTTGGTTCTGTTTGTATTTAAGTTATTAGGTTTTTAGTTCAGGTCACGGGTGCACTGAAGGTACGGGCAACTCAGGTCCTCGAGGGCCACAGTCCTGCAAGCGTAAGGACTTTCCCCGCTGCAACACACCTGATACACATCAGACATAATTAACATCAAACTCTGCACAAATCTGCTAATTACCCACTAATTTGAGTCAGGTGTGTTGTAGCAGGGATATTCCATAACACTTGCAGGACTGCGGCCCTTGAAGACCAGAGTTGCTCACCCCTGAGTTAGATAGTTTGTGTTTTGGAGCAGCATTAAATATGTTTTCTTGCATTCTGCTGCTTCCTGCCTGCCTCCCTGCATTTGGTTCCTCTCCTTCTTACCGCCCGCCAACATCACAGAAGTAATTTTGATGTCTTTGATGAAATGACATAGACAGCAAACAGGCTTCATTGCCAACTGGAGAAAGTTTTGCTCAAAACAGCCTCCACCTGCATCTGGTTGAAAAAACACCATTCTTTTTCTAAATTGTGACATTCCTCCTTCAAGTGAAATTAACTCAACCATGAACCTCATGCAATTTCCATCAACATCGAACACATACTAAGAGCAGACAGTTTTCAGATTAACCACCTGATTAATTACAAATGGGTACGATCACATGAAGGTCAAATTAAAAGTAAATACAATTTTGCGAGATCAGCAACAAAGACATTGATGAAACAGAGAAGTAACACAGCTGCAGCACAAGTAGGAAATAAAGTAAAAGGAAACAGAGAGAGAGGAAAAAAGTTGACTATTTTGCTGTGTTAATTAAGAAGCTGATCAATATCACTGCCACCCCATAAAAGTTGGTCGATCACTTCTGATTGCTTGTGTAATTAAATGAATGTGCTTGAGGTGTAGCTTATTCTTGAGGTATTAAGAAAGTTTCAGCTCATTTTACTACCTGTTTCAAATGCTCTGACTCAAATAAAGGAAAACATACAAAGAATTTAAACAAGTTAGACCTTATTGTAGATATATAAGCTCCTTTTTCTCAAGTTAATAAAGCTTTATTACACAAGTCTTCCAACCCTAAAACTGTGTATCTGACTCCATTTGGTGCCACATTTATCACCCTGCAGTATTCAGACTTACACTTCACACTTTTATATTTCAGCCCTGAGAACAATGTGACAACAACATTTTGCTTTAGGGCAATGCATCACATGCCAGCAACTGGATATCATTGGATATTTTGGAGGGACACCATTCAGTAATGAGGCTTTACCTCATTGAAGAGAACTCAGAGAAGAAACAGGGTGCAAAACAAACTGTCAAGAGATGCCAAAAATCTCCAATATTCACTAGTGCTGCTTCATGGCTTTAAAATACAGCATCTAAAAAAGCTGTCTTTATTATTTTATTGTAGTTTTAGATGCATGTTGTAAGATGAATGTCAATATAAGTATGTCGCGTTCATATAATAACATTTGGTAAGTTTGTTACATGCCTCACACTGTATGACAAAATTATAGTTTTTTTTTAGCTTATTTTAATTTTTTTTTTCAGTCAGCAGGTTTTTCTCATGTTTTTCTGTGAGACAACTGACTGAGTTGGTTATGAACTGAGAGCACGATACAACTAAGTAAGAGAATAACCAGCTTTGTGACACTGAAAATCCAGATGAACCCTAAATTTCCTCACAAGGCCATTAATTCTGCTTTTAAGAAATGGTGTGACTGCAAAACCTAAAGACCATGACAGCTACTGCTGTCCCTCAGATTTTGTTGTCTTGCATTAATTTGACTTTTTATCATATTAGTAAAAAAAAAAAGCTCTGTCCAGTAACCTGAGGTGATTTACTCTGAGATCTTCTGATTAAAGTGTACTTCGGTAATGAGCAAATATAAACTAGTTTATATATATATATATATGCTTTCAGTTGTAGTTAATGTAGACAGAAATAATTCTCTATTATTTGCAGGACAAATTTATACCTTAAAAAAAGAAGCTTAGTTTAATTTTATTTAACAGCTAAATGGATAAACAAATGACTGTCACAGTAAAAGGTTGAAGATAAACAGGTTTCTTATTATAGGAAAATCTAAGATGCTATATTGTGCATTTTTTAAAAGGACCTTTTTTTTCTATCATTCCCTAATCGCTTTTATCTCCTGGCCAATTCTGTTCATCACTGTGCATACATTAAAAAGGATTTTTAAAAACTATGAAGTATGTCTACATAGAAGATTATAAAGTGTCTCGGTGCATAAATGCCATTGCTTTAGTAAGCTAATGAGTGCATGAGGCTGTCCCTCAGAACTCAGCACTGCATGCATTGTTTATCTACCCCATATTGAGCAGTGCTGACCAGAAAGCCCCAGTAGGGCTCTTGCACCAGCTGGTGTAATTTTAGCAAACACACACTGCCCCAAACATCAACATTTCTATCTCAGATACAAACAAACACACAACAAACAAATGCATCACAACACATACATCATCCTACAGCAGGTCCTCCATTTCACTCTTCTCCTCTCCTCCACCTTACGCCTCATCAGACATATTATAATTAGCTGTGCAGAGTAATTAACGTCCAAATTAGGATTTTCATTTGCATATCCCCTCTAATTTGCATATAATTCTAGGCACACGAACACCTAACAATCCTCCACTTGCCGCACCTGCCAGTGCAAAACTAAAATAGCATTTTTAAATGAAACCCAACACGTCTAATACACTGACCCTTTTAGAAACAACAAATATTTGGTATCATGAGAAAGAAAAAAAAGAGTTGAGTTAGAAATATGAGGGTCAAGCAAGACCAGGAGTTAAAGATACTGAAAATCTAAACGGATTTTAGAAAAAAGACAGAGCCTAAGTGGGATTGTAGAGGGGTCTGTAATAGAGGTAGCTATAATAGAGTGAGAATGCAACTCTGGAAATGAGAAAAGGCAAAGTAAGACAGAGAGTAGACAGCCTCCCCATTTATACATCTCACTTAAGCCCATAAACCTTTGGAATGAAATCCATGACTGTGAAGAGAGAGAGCAACAGCAGGTCTGCAAAACCAGAACGAGGGCTGTTCGAGCAAGGAAGAAAAAAGTGAGGAGGAGAATGACGAAACATTTCTCTCTGTGGCATTTGCCCTCTGAATGGCATCAACTCAATGGAGCAGAACAGCCAAGAGTGATGCAGAGTCAAAGAGAGAAAGAGGGAGGCAGACAGAAAAACACCACTGAGAAGACAAGGGGAAGAATGAGAAGAGAAAGGGTGAAAATGACAAGAGGAAAGCAGCAACAGAGCGGCCATAGCACTTCCCATCAGACATTGTTTCACCACTCATTGCACAGAATGAAAACCTGAGTTATGCCTCTGCGTTCCACATCGCTCTTAGGATTTATGTTCTAAGGTGGATAATACAGCCGCATGGCTCTGTTCAAAAGACACCCATAAATCGGATCTTGTTTTCTTCCGTTTTCTGTTCTTTCTTTTCCTTTCAGCACCCTTCAAATCCTCTCTTTCAGTCTTTGTCACTCATCTGTTTTGTTCTATTTCCCAACATCTTATGTAAAGGAATTCAGCTGAAGAGCTTTCTCTCAGATATTGCATACTGTATTCTGCTGAGCTTGTAAAGCCTCGAATGCAAAATCTGCACACACACGAAAAAATATCAGTGTCTGTTTTACACAACTGACACACATCCAAGCGCCACTCACAAGCCTTGATCTATTCTTAAAATGGAAGAAATGGCTGTACTTAGCAATACAGAGTCTTACTGATTATTTGATAATAAAGTAAAATGATACTGTGTTGCAATTGGTTAGTCAATCTGAAAAAAGTACAAAAATGGGAATATTTTTTATTTAGATCTAGTGAAAGATGTAAGCATGCCAAAGTTTTATATGATAAACTTTTCATTTTAAGTTTAAAAAGCAAATGGAAATTATTTTCACAGCTAAATCATTCAGCTTTTTGTGCCACTTAATATGACAAGAACAAAGTGAATTTATAATGAACCCCTATTAGACATGGGGAAACACTGGAACTGAATTACAGCCATAAGTTGTTGTTGTTGTTGTTTTTTTCCTTTTTTGTATTTTTATTAAATCTGCAATGTCAACAAATGAAATGCAATAAGCTCAAAAGTTATGCATAAAATGAAAACAACTACCCAAGCCTGCGCTGCGTATTATCAGGGGCGGACGTAAAGCATATATGTCACCAAAAAAATGATTATTTTTTTATATTCACCATTAAAAGCTCAATTAAATCCACAATTTTCAGAAGAAAAAATAGATAAAAGAAAAACAGCCGCTTCTCTAAACGTAATCTAAACCTAGTCAGCTTTCCCTCTGGCTCTCAGCCATATGGAGGACTTTTATAAACAGCAAACTAATGATAATGTTTGCCTGAGTGCAGCCAGCCAGCCCGGCGCTCTCACTCCAGAGACCCAATTAATACCACTGTAAACTACCAGTGCCCTTCATTGGCAACACCAGTCACCGCTGTTTGTGTGTGTTTGTAATGTGAGTCAAAGCATAAGAGAGAGAGAGAAAGAGAGAAAGGGGGGGTGGGGGGCATGTTTTACGGGGTCAGGATATGAATTAATACTGCACTCTAACCATGGCCCCCCTCTCTGAGCATTGATTATTATACTAAGACATCATCTTCAGCTCTACTCAATCAGCCAATCACAATATCATAACTGCTACAATGTTACATTTATTAAATAGATTACACATAATGTTGTCCCACCAAGGTAAAACCTAATAGGCAATGATTTTCCGTGTCTTCCAGTTTATTATAAGAGGTCTGAGACTTTTCACCGAATTTTGTAATATTGATTGTGTAAGATCTTGACCAAAAGAGGATATTTTAAAAATCATCTTTGACATTTCTCCTACTTTTTTTTTTTTATTATTATTCATAGAACAAGGTTTCTTCTTGATGTTGTCATTGTTGATTTTTGTTTGTTTTGTTTGTTTGTTGGACTTTTTTTATTTTGGTCTTTTTCATAGTCTCAGCATTAAAGTTCCAGGATTGTCAGGGTGGGGTCAGCATCGGAGATCATTTTACTACACTTAAACTTATCATTTCACACTAGGTGCTAAGAAGTCTGTTCTATGACAGATATTACTTTATCCTTTAAATAATTTATTACTTTATTTCTTTAATAAATAAAAAATAAAATGTAACTGGTATGCACAGAGATTACATACATACATACACACACACATATATATATATATATATATATATATATATATATATATATATATATATATATATATATATGAACGCTTAGAG
>JBAMIG010000008.1:8435026-8455901 GCA_037177335.1 Kiunga ballochi
GTATAGTATAGTGCAGTATAGTATAGTGCAGTATAGTATAGTATAGTATAGTATAGTATAGTATAGTATAGTATAGTATAGTATAGTATAGTGCAGTGTAGTATAGTATCGGAATAGGAGTTTTTTTTATCACGCCATCATTTTATTTTAATTTACTTTTTATGCCGCACAACACCTGCTTTTGAAAATAAACTGTAGTTTTACTGCAGTAGCAGCAGTGTTCACAGCTCCTCCTTCATCACCCCTCTTCCAGCCCCTTCATTACCCCAGCTTCAACTTCTGATATAACACAATGTGACCAGGTTCCCTGTTCCTAAATTACAGGTATTGATCCCTAGAGGTGAGCTGCAGGACTATAATAAACTCATATTAAGTCTGGGATTTTGTGGGGTGAAAGAAAGGGCACATGCAGTTAAATTCATTGTCTGGGGGGGAATGATGCAGAATCTCTGCAGAGGCAGACGGAGCTGCTGAGCTGTATCGTAGAAAAATGAGACATGCTTAACCCAAAGATAACATCAGCGGGAGAATTGTTGCTCACGCTGTGCATGCATATGACCTAAAAGTCATATTTCCAGATGGGTTCCTTTAAAAGGGTTGACTTGCATCATTTCTATTTCATCTTCTTGTCCCTGCTTCCCACCTCTTATAAATCCCCTCATAAATGGACCCCACATTCCCCTCCCAGCTGGTTGCCTGTAAGCTGTTTTTGCGCAACATGGATGCTGATCAAGCCATGAAGTGGACTGTTGTCCCGAGGTTGTGAGCGGGCCACGTCACACACCGTGTCACACACACTGTCAAACGTATTGGTGCAACTTTAAGAAGCTTTACTTGAAAACAGTGAAGTTTTTCATTCATCTTTATTCTCTACTATTTGTGGCCATTTCTGTTTGTTTTCTTAATTGGCTCATTTCGGTAAAGGTACTGAAAATAAATGAAGAAGCTGATGTTATATATAAATAAATAAACCTGAGTGTTGTGTGTTTTTCTTTTGGTTTCGGTCCAGGTATCATTACGGGTGCATACTGCAACAGTTTCAGCAGAGCATGGGGACACACAGTGGAAATGACACTCTCCTCTCAAGTAAGAATCTCTTGTTGTTGGGAAAATTAGATCAGTTTATAAATCCTGTGACCACTGACTGCTTTTGGCATTTTAAACTAAGCCCCGGCTGTGAAGTCTTCACATTTTGGGAGGCCTTGCTGAAAGGTCAATCCATCAGTTTAGTCCGTCCGGAAATATCTTAACTATTTGATGGACTGGCATGATATTTTGTACTAACATTTGTTAGACCCAGAGGAAGCATTATTGTGCCTTTAGCAGTCTCCTGACCTTTCCTTCAGCTCCACCAGCAGGTCTAAGTGTGACTGTGTTGACTTATTTGCTTTATGATCAAATGCTTTTGACATGAATACCATTGCTCCCAGCATCAGCCTCTCTTTGTGTTTGGCACTAATTCATTTAGATTTTGAATGCAGTGCAGATTAGACCCGATAAACATAAGATACACATATTGTGGCTGTGTCAGCTCTGCAACTTCAGTGTTAGGAAAGCTGTGGATGATATAAGTGTGATACTGGATGATTAACAAGCCCTGTAACAGGAAAAGGAATTACATCAATCCCACACAGTGTGCCTGTACTCAGCATGTGCCGAATGGAAGCCAAATGGGGCTCTGCGGTCCTGACTAATGGGGGGAAAAGAAGTATTAAGAAAACAGTTCATGCTAATGTAGGTTTGTTTGTAAATGGTAAAAGGATTTAGAAACCTCCAAATGAACAGCTATGGAATCTGAGATTGATGGTTTTTGGTGATGCAGAACAAAATCATTCACATAAAAAGATTTATTTTAAATCTGCACACAATCCTCTGTAATAACACAGTTGGGAGTGTTTACCTATTGAAAACAAAATATTTAACATCCCAAATATTTCAGTGTTCTGACTCTGCTTAAAGTAAAGTTGCACACCTGGTACACCTTTTATTTTTTCCTGTTTTCTGATTGTTGTTCCCGTAAACGTTCATGTTTTTCATGAGCAGTAACATCCATCCATCATCTGCGCAGCTTGTTCCAATAAAAGGTCCCAGGTTGCTGAAGCCTATCCCAACGGGGCGAGAGCCTGGGTACAGCCCAGGTCCATCACAGGACCAACACAGAGACACACAGCCAGAAGAAAACGACTAGTATCATAAACACATTCACTTTAAATAACAATGTTAAATGACCAATCAACCTAACATGCATGTGTTTGGACGGTGGGAGGACGCCGGAGTGCCTGGAGAGAACACACACTAACACAGATGTAAGTTCTAAGTATTTAATGTTTTAGTTAAAAACACACACACATTCATCTGAAATTGATTGTATACAGGAACTTTTTTTCACAAAGTAGTAGTAAAAAAAGCAGCCAGTGTCCAAAAAAAATCACATTTATTGCAAGGAGTCAGTGTACCTGACCACAGTATGAATCTGTGTCTCATGTATGTTATTTATAGAAATCCTCAGTCATTTTCAGTCTTGTTCCTCCTTAATATTCTTAACACTAATGCTTTGCAGCTTTGAAATGTTTCTTCTTAACAGTATGAGCACTCAGTCGTCAATTATTAGGCCAAATTTTTTTCTTCATGCCTGATTGTGGATTTGCCAGCTGGCTGAAATCCCAGGGAATATTTCTGCATGTTTAAAGTGAGCACCACTTCTAAATAATCTTTCTTTTTCCTTTTATAGCTGCAACAAAAGGAAATGAAATTGCCAGTTCGGAGATGGTTTATGCTAAGGACAAAGATAAACAGATTGAATCAGATACAACCTTTTATTCATAAAGCTCCCTCTCTTCCTGTCCTCTCAGGTCCACCCCCCCAGCTGAAGCTTCTGTGTGGAGCTGATTTTCTAGATACATTCAAGATCCCTGGCCTGTGGCTGGACGATCATGTGGAAGAGTTGGTCGGACATTTTGGGCTTGTCTGCGTCAGTCGAGGTAGACTACAGCCCGAGCGAGCCGTGTACGAGTCGGACACACTGTTCCGCCACAAACGCAACATATTCCTGGTGAGGGAATGGGTGAGGAATGAGACAAGTGCCACAGAGGTCCGTCGTGCACTGAGACGGGGTCAGAGTGTGAAATACTTGATCCCAGACTCTGTGAATGAGTATATCCATCAGCATAACCTCTACACAGAAGACAGCGAAAGGAGAAACGAGGGAACGTTGCTGAGACCGCTCATCAAGCAAGCAGGGCATGTTATAAAAAGTCTGGACAACTGATAAGCCAAGATAAAGAACTATCCGTCCATATGGGATTGTTTTGAGATTTGCACATGTAAAATCTGCACAGAAACACGTTTATGTAAAATTACTTCTCCATGTGGATTGTTTAAATCCTCTTGTGCTGTGGTGTCTTTGATTTATACATGTGAAGTGCTGCAAGAATATGAAGCTCATGTTTATGGTAGGACTGGTGACCTCCCTGTCTCTCTCAATGCTTGCTGGGATTGAATCCAGCTATCTGTGACCCTGAATAACTGGTACAGATAATGGATGGGTGGATGTTTATGGTATAGGCTCTTTATTTTATATTTGAAAAAAAAAATTTTTTACATATTGCACTTCAATGTAGTTATAATAAAATAAAATAATGTATATTTGCAGTGTTTTCCCATTGTTCGTGCTTTTATTTTTTAAGTAACCTCCAATTCCACCTATACTGAGATGCACCTATCCTCATGCCTGTTGTTCACAGACCATCATCAGAAACATGACAGAGCTGTGGCATCCAGAGGGTTGTACATTGCAAAAAGTAGAAAAAAGGAGCAAAATGTCTCCATACTAACAAGGAACTTTAATAGAAATGTAGTTTAAAGTTGTCATAAATAAAATCCATTTCTGAAAATGAGAGCTTAAGCTAATTTAAATGTTAAAATGACAACAAACAATTGTGTGTGTTTTCCATTTGTGAAAGTCTGAGCCACTAGACCACCAAGACTTTAGTTTTGGGGTATAATCTGTCCTTTTCCTCCTTTCCCCTCACATGGATATCAGTGTGGGTGTCAATTCTCTGTAGCTCTCTTCAAGCAGCTATTCTCTGTGGATCCATTCAGTCCCACATCATTGTCCACACACACAGTCTGTGAGGCCTGTATTATTTTCACAGAAGGATTTAAAGTAATCCTGACAGTTGCTCAGCTACAGGAGGTGTTTCCTCACCAGGGCCAACGGCTAGAAGCGCCACCCTGCCTGCAGCTGAATGGCATCCTCTGACAGATGATGATTGTGTGCATGTGTGTCTATGCCTGTGAGCAAGTCGGTAAAGGATTTAGACAGCGGGTTGGCTACAGCTGGCTCAAAGGAGAGATTATGAAATTAATTGAGTTATTTAGGCAAGACAAAAGATGTGACGGGCTCATTGTGCTGCTTGTAATTGTTTCATTTGGATTGTTTTCAGCTCAGGTGATTACACTGTTGGACTGTAAATGTTCTCCCCACTTTGCGCTCCTGCCAGCTATCTGTAACAGGACCACTAAGTGAGTTTTTATTCAGGGTTTTGATGGCCCTGCAGTTTGTTTAGAAACCTGCATTAGCCTAAACATCATGGAAACAGGCCTCAGTAGAATCAGCTTGCAGGCCAAATCTGCCACTCGTGGAGTTGCATATAAATGAAACTAGTGTCCATTAATGAAGGAGGTGTATTCATCCTAATCCTAACTAAGCAAGTACGCATTCACTAACATAAAGAACACGTGTGTTTACAGTATTTAGCAAGCCACATGTTCCTGTCATGCAACATGTTTGGAAAGGATTGAACTTACATGAATTGTTGGCCGTGGGAGGGAAGTGGTGGGGTGTGAACAGTGATTTCCATAAAAAGAAGGAAAAGAGAGAGAGAGAGGGCGAGAATCAGCAGGTAATCGGATTAAATGGAGTTTTGTTCAAATTGAGGCTTTGACAGCGTTTTGTGCACTCCCTCACAAGCAGCCATCCACATCAGACGCCCTCGTTCACTGGAAGAGAGGAAAGCAACAAACAGCCAACATGCCAGTTAATCTGACCGGATACTGGAAAATGATTTCCAACGATAATTTTGAGGAGTATTTGAAGGCTCTGGGTGAGTTCTTATCAAGCTTGAGAAGAAGCCAGATTACTCATTTAAATAGCCAAACGTATGTTATGTACATATATGCAGTTTGTTCTTGTTTGCATAATTGTAATATATTGACACATTTACTTGTATTTAATATATTTGTAATATATTCCACAAGATCTCCCTTTCTGCCTCAGACACTTTTTCTCATTCACTCTTCCTTTTTTTTCTCGTGGGTAGATGTAAATGTTGCCATCAGGAAAATTGCCACCTTGCTGAAACCGGACAAGGACATTGTCCACGATGGGGACCACATAATCATCAAGACGCTCAGTACCTTCAAAAACTACAATATGGACTTCTATGTGGGCAAAGAGTTTGAGGAAGATCTCAGTGGAGTGGATGACAGGAAATGCATGGTTTGTAACTTCAGCAAGACCCATGTTGGACATTATGTTTGACTTATTTTGCTTGTGGTTTTGGGTCCGTGTCGTCATCATGTGTGGGTGTAAACTCTGTGGGTGCGGTGCACAGACTGATTTTAGAGGAGTCCCTCCAGACTATAGTTTAATGAGCAGATGGTGTAGTGGGAGCTGGTCATTTCATACACAACTTCCCGCCCACCCATAAAACTTTCCCTAAACTTTTAACACTATTGTCAGTGACTGGGTGTAACACCCTGATATATACACTGCAGGGAAAGGGAGAAGCAAAGTCAAGACACATTTAATCAGATTGTGTTGCAGAATACTGAACAGGATCAAAGATTATCTTTGTCCCCCTTGAAAACCCTTTTGTGTATGCTGATAGGCTGATTATAGATAAGCTATAAGCTGTTGGGAGGATGGCTGAGGGGGAAAGTCACGTGTCTGAATAATTATTGTAAGTGGGAACAAGGGGAAACCGACAAACTCATTTCAGCGTGCTTTTAAAAGCTCCTGCTTTAGCATCAAACCCTTTACTGATACATTGTTTGTCATTATAAGCACTCATGTCTCTGTCTTTGTGCCGTGACCTCACGCAGACCACCGTCACCTGGGAGGGAGACAAGCTGGTGTGTGTTCAGAAGGGAGAAATTCAGGGAAGAGGTTGGACCCACTGGGTGGAGGGAGATGAGCTTCATCTGGTGAGAAAACATCAGCTCATGCCATGAATATTAATCGAAGCAATTTAGAAACTTTAATCCAGATCCAAAATGCCTCTCAGCACTGTGTGTGAAGTGCATATAATTTTACGTAATTTTGTGTGTGACTCCAGTTTGAATTAGTCCGAGAGCTCTAACATTATTCTGTGTAGTGTGTGTGGACTGAGGAGAAAAAAAAGCTTCTTAAAGTGTGTATCCACAACTCATTTACAACCAAATAAAGTATGATGTGTCCACATGAAGAGGTACTTATTTATGCTTTAGTGAAAAATAGGACATACATACATGTTTTGATTCTCAATGGTTCTCCTCAGGGGCAAAATACATGATTAAATATTAAAGTTTGTGCATAACTAATTAATTCGACATCAATAGTGATCACTACCAATTAACACTTCCAGTTATCCCACACATCATCCATGTTACTGACTCCACTTTAGCTCATTTCTTTGATGATAACTTCTCCAACATTAAAAAAAACAGTTATATTCATAGTGTGGCCCAGTGTGGCTTGAAATGAAACTATTTGCATCTGAAAAGTAATGACTTGTACATTACCATTTTAATTAGCTCCGCAATATCAGATCTCTCTGTGTATGATTACTGCTATCAAAGCTAAGTAAAAATAATCTTCTAAATTATTTGGTTTAAGTGATGCCAGCAGATGTTTTCAATCAGCAGCCATGAAATTAGGTATTAACGTAGGTCTTCATACATTCATATTTGATTTTATCCTCTTACATGTCTTACTGTGTTTTTACAGGTCAGTCTGTAAATGCTGGAATACAAAACTGTTTTTTATCCTCTAGGAGCTCAGAGCTGGTGGAGTTGTTGGCAAGCAGGTGTTCAAGAAGACCTAAACTGGCTCTCATTAAATAAAGATGGTGTTTCCAGCTGCACTGGCTCAGAGACACACATCAGAAACACCTCGCGTCATACCATCCAAGCTCTTTTCTGTTCCTTTCAGTGCCCCATTTGTCCTTGATGAACATTATTTTCACCAAACAAAAAACGTTCCATCCAATCTGTTGCCTTATCATGCAGGATGGGCATGTAACATAATTAGACGCAATGCTCAGGGCTGTGATTAGAAAGTTTAGATGAGCTGCTAGCTGTAGTTGATCTGATAGATGAGCCAGAATGCACTGAAAAGATCACTTCTGATAGTTATGGATGAAATTAAAAAAGCAGCGATACAACAATTTAGTTATCTTAACGATTGTTGTGAATGGAAAGTGATGAGATCTGAGTTTGGCTGAATGGCTGTGAACATTGTCACTAATGCTCAGTCTCCAGAAAGAACATCAGCTTTAGATGTACACATCCATCCTAAATCCATTGGGACTGTGCCACTGATGGAACAATCAATAAATGAAGCAAGTGAATAAAGCAGCAGCGTCATTTGTCTTTTCTGCATGGTTGGACCTTCCTTATATATCTTTATTTTTCTGATCTGACAACGAACGCCTCCCCAGGCATGCATGAGGAGTCTGAGGGCCACTATTTGTAAATGGAGCAGACAATTCAACCCACTTTAATATCTGCATCGCCACATCTGATGTAGGTAGTCTTTGCCTAACTCATTTGTTCATGCTGCTGCTGCTCGCTCTGCTGTTCTGCCTCCTGCTGTTTCTTGTACATTTACTCTCAGCCACTTCTGTGGTGTCAACCTGCTCTGTTTATTTATGATTCCCCAGACGGTTGTTATTGATTTCTCCCCGCTCTGGCTTTGGCTGTTTTTAAAAGGATGGTCTCAGGTAGGGGTCAAAAAAGAGTCTGAGGCCAGTGATCTGAATTTACATTTAGTCTCAGTAAAATGTTCTAAATTTGTGGCTTTTCAAGCTAAAAGTCAGTTTCTAAACTCTGCAATTTAATGCATCTTCTCTGGTCACTGAGGATAATCCAGCATTTGTTTGCTGTTTTCCTTATCTTAAATCAGGATGTAGAACAATAAAATGCACAAACCTTTTTGTATGATGTAGCATGTTGCTCTGCTTTTACCATATGACTGAAACTAAAACCCTACAGCTAATGACTGAGGATGGTGCACATCAGAAAGCCTTAAGAATTGGTTTCACTTTGTGATGACTGAGAAAAAAGTGGATGTACTTTCATACCTCTATCACACTACAACTAAGGTTTGTCTGTTTATTATCCTTAAGAATCATCATTTGAGAAATGGAGTTTTTGAAGATACATCCAAATGGTCCAATTTTGTATCATTTTAATATCTTGATAAAATGTTTGAGATGACTGAAAAGGCATGCAAACACAGGGCAGTAAAATGCAAACACAACATATGACCTGAGATCATGGTTATTTATCATTTTCACTCATATCATTGGCATAACTGTTGGAAAAAGTGACATCTACCTGTTTTTTTTATTTCTCAAAGGTTTCAATAAGACTTTCATCAGAGCACAATGTTAGAACAGGGTTTTTAGACAATCTGAAGTTGGGTACTTTCAAGCTGCTCTGATATTTTCTTTATTTGCATAATATATTTAAACTTATGTTGTATTCATTCATTTCCAATCCACTTAATTCAGAACAGGGTTTCTGGAGCCTAACCTAGGAGTAGTTGGGCAACAGGCAGGGTACATCCGAGATGGGCTGCCAGTCCATCACAAGGACAACACAAAGAGACAACCAGTCACACATACATTCACTCCTATGAAAAATTGATCAGCCTGACATGCATGTCTTTGGATGGTGGGAGGAAGCCGGAGAGAACCCATGCCTACACTGGGAGAACATGCAAACCTTGTACAGAAAGGTCACCGGCCAAAGCAAGGCTCTACAGTAACCTTCTTGCTGTGAGTTGCATTGCTAACCACCACACATGGTGCAGTTGTATTCTCGTCATATTTTAGCTGAATAACTGTCTTTTTTGTCACAGGCTTTTCTTCAAAATGTTACCTGTAACTGTGTTCAGCTTTTTTGTTTTCTTACGTAAACAGTTTGAACTATAAAAACCTTTATGTTCAAAGTTCAGGCATCCCAGATAAGGTTTCTGAGTTTGCCACTGAAAAAAAGCACTGTTGGGACATGTTGCAAAAGGACTTCACCTGTCTGTACATTGCACACTAACCATAGCTACAGTGTGTATTTGCATGTTTGCTAAAAGTGCACACTTAAAAAAAGACTAACGGTGGTGGTGCAAGTCTGTAGGGGCATCTATGGATATGCCCTTATTCGCCCCCCTCCACCTTAACTGGCCCTGCCAATCCTATTCAAGCATTGAAGTCACTTATCAATAGTTTTCTGCCCTCTTGTCCCTGACTCATATAAAAGCAGGAAGACATGCTGTCCCTTACTGCTCCTGACTCCCCTTTGCTTCCCCTCCTAAAGTGTGCACTAACTTGCCACCATGCCTGTGGACTTCAGTGGGAAATGGATTCTTGAAACCAATGAGAAATTTGAGGATTATTTGAAAGTATTAAGTAAGAATTTAATTCAATTTTGGTCTAAAATGGCTTAGCTACGGGTTGAGAGGCTGTTAGAGTGGGGAATAGTCTATCTGTCTAATTGCAATAGAAAATGGTTAATTCCAAGTGCTTTCAGAAATTATTCACTACATCTCATCCTGTTGAACATTTGCAAATATTTACCAATATATTAATCATACTCTAAGCCTCGATTGTAAATTCTTCATTGCAAAAAGATAATAAAAAATCTAAAACTTGTTTTGTAATCAAATTTATAAGCAAATATCTTTATTTTGGTTGCAGATATTGACTTTGCAACAAGAAAAATCGCCATCTCTCTGTCTCAGACAAAAGTGGTCACCCAAGATGGAGATAGGTTTGACTTCAAAACACTCAGCACCTTCAGGAATTATGAGCTCGGCTTCACTGTAGGGGTGGAATTTGATGAGTACACCAAGGGATTGGATAACAGAAATGTCAAGGTTGGTTGACTGCTCGCACTATTAAAACACTATAAAACAGCATTAAAGCAGCCAGCAGTAGAAAAGAGCGTTATTTAGGGATTCACCTTTACACTAAATTATACCAACATTAAAGTAATTGGGTATTTTATAACAGTGAAGATGAGTAAATTATATTTACAGTATAATTTGATCACATCAAGCCTGCATCTAAAAAACTCTGCAAGCAAATATTTATCATAATTCAAATCTTTAGTTTCATAACTTGATATTTCTTGACTTAATTTAGATGTTAGATGAGATGCATCCTTACGTATGTTAAATTTAGCTTCAGAAACAGTTTTTCAAACATTGTCACCAGTTGGAAATGTATTTAGTTTCTTATTTTTATGTACTACTTTGAGACCATCAAATCTAATTATGTATCCATCCAGATACATTCATCCTTTAAGTTTTGTTTATATGTGTACGCCTAAATTGTTCTTCTCTGGATTTTTTAAAAGTTATTTTTAAGTATTGATTCATCTTAACAGGTCATATCATCTGTGTGTATGAGTCAGTAGGACTTATACCAAACTCAAACACTGCGTGTATTCTAAGCATTTATATGCACTTGTTCACAAAGGAAATACCACACAATGGTGGATCCTATAAATGGATTGTGGAAGCACAAATGAACTGTTTCATCAAGTTTTAATAGGTGTTGATAAGTGGTTGCATGTTTTTTTTATAGAGTCTTGTAAAGTGGGAGGGGGACAAGCTGGTTTGCACCCAGAAAGGTGAGAAGTCAAACCGCGGCTGGAAACACTGGATTGAGGGGGAAAAACTCTACCTGGTGGGTGACAAAGTTGGTCTTTACACATTTATTGTATTGAGAAAGACACCCACAATTCGAAAAGACTCAGACAGTGTGTAATATCAACTCTGAATACAATGACTAGCAAATATTTTTGAAGAGTGTTTTGTAAGTGTAAGACAATAGAAAAAAGTGAGACATTTTACTGTGTCAAAGGTATTAATTCATCCTGCATTTTATGGAAATAACCCATAAAAAACAGCACACCTTGTTTGTCATTGTGTAACTTCCCTTTCTTATTAAACAACAGAAACATCTGGGACGAAACCAATTTAATTTAATTTATTTTAATTTGTGCAATATATTACCACCACCTAATTTAAGAATGCAAAGTCCTTGTTTAATTCTTTTGTCAAATAGCATCAATAGCATGTTTTTTTCTTTTACAGGAGCTGACATGTGAAGATGTAGTTTGCCTTCAGGTGTTCAAAAGAAAAGACTAATGCCTGTTTTTATTTTTATATACCTGCCTCACAAAATCAAGATTTAAGTCAAAATAAACTTTGCATTTTCCCCTTCAAAGACCGAATCTCTAAAGGTGTCCTGTGAATAAGTTATTTTGGTTGTGTGTGTTTAAACATCATACGTGTGTTTTATGAGTATTTATCAGACACAGTCAAGCAATAGAAATTATTTTCCACACCAACACAGTTGGTTATTAAACATAACTTGTTAAAAAACAGACCTTTACTGTAAGGGAGAATGGCCAATGTGAATAAAAACTTAAATTGATATTTAGACTCATTTTCATGAGGTTTAACGCTACATTTGCTTAAGATGATCTAACATACAACAACTTCCAAACCAAAGCTTAAATCGCCATCTGCTGGAAATGTGTGGTAGTTTCATAGCTTCTTATGACAATAATATTTATTATTGTTATGAGGAGTTATATTCTTGTTATTATTGTTACCTATTATTAACACTCCAGAATATTGGCAACCTGCAGTCAGCCTTGTCATTTGTTTGCTAATAAGTCTTGGTATAACCAGCACATTAATTTTACATAGTAGTACATATTGCAGAAGATAATTAAACAAACTATTACTTATTCTGTTGGTTTCCATAAGGGTAAAAGATTTTAACAAGCATGTTTAATTAAGAAACCTACATTTTGATCACTAAACTTTTCCTTTTTAAATCTATGTAATTTCATAAAGCAAACATTCAAGTTGTAGAATGACTTGTTTGTTAAAACACATTGTTTAAATTACTTTCTTTTTTAAGTTGGCTATATAATCTCATAATTTGTATAATCTTGTTACTTTTTTTATTTTAACTGACTGATTTATTCATGTCCCATTGCAGAAAACATCTACGAGAAATAACTGACTTAATTTCTTAAATTCTTGTTTCTTTTAGTCCCTGCTAAAATACCTTTTACATAAACACACACAAAAACAAGAACTGAATATCAGTCACAAGGTTTTCAGTGAGGCTACAGTATGAAAAAGGCCAAAGAAAGGTTGCCTCATCAGTGTAAACATGCCATCCCCCTACAGTACATCTAATCTGCTCCAGTTTAATGAATTACAGTTAACTGCTCATCCATTTTAGGCAAATATCAATAATACAAAAAAATATACCTAATATATCCCTTCACCTTTAAAATGCTATGTAATAATCTGTTAGTAGTTCTTATTGCACAAGACATTTTTTAAATAACTGTTCGTTTTAGAAAAGTAGATAATGAGAACAATGAGCACATTTTTTATGTACACTGAATGTCACAAAGTGTCAAATTGTTTAATATTTTTTAAGTACAGCACAAATATGCATTTCCGGTACTTCTGGTGGTTTTACACAGATATAGTAGACTAGACAGACAGAAAAAAGACATATTAAGTATCCAACAGTAAAGTATTAAACTCTGTGTTGAACCAATAGTAATTATTTAATTAATTAATTAATTAATTTAATTATTTAAAACACGCCAATGTTTTTTCCCATTATCATAAAAGTATGCTAGACATGTTTCATAAAATGTGCTGATCTGAACCGTTTAAAGACAGTATATACTATCATGATCAACAATACCATGTTACCATGGCAACTTAGCAATTAGATGGTCTAAAATTACATTAAACAGCGATGGGAATAGCAGGACGATTTTTTTTTTTTTTTTTTTTTTGACAGACTAAAACTGGGATTCTATTTTCAAATAATATCTGATTAACTAGAAGATGTACTAGAAAGTACAATTTCTGGGTAAAAATTACTACAAAAGTTTTGTTTTTTTTTACGTAAATGTCTAGGTGGTGGCAGTCATAGACATAATAAAGAATTCTTTATTATGTCATTATGTCTATGGTGGCAATGGGTGACAAACATTCCTGTCATGTCATCATTTTTCAGGAGGCAACTCACGCGAGATTGGGTTTCAGGAAGTTCCACGTCAGTACACTTTACAGAAATCGTAACATTTGGACTCCGAAACAAGTGTTCACAACATATTTGTCTGGTTCTTTTTGCGACACCACGGCATTAAGACATGGTAAGCTATACATTGTTGTTATAAATGCACAATATTTCCATACATGTAACCTTCAGCCCTCTGTGTTGAAAATGGAAGCATATCAATGGCATATAGTACTTGTTAATAGCTTAGCAGCTAACTATGTGGCGTTAGCATGAACGCTTAGCTCACTGCAACAAAAGTGTCCAACTTTGACCATTTTAATCTGTATATTTGCCCGTTTCCACATAAAATAAGCCTATGAATAATCCTGTAAGGTATACAAGTACAGAATTACTGAAAACACGGAAATGCGATACGTTCTTTTTTATATGCTAACCTATGGTAGCCCAGTGATATTCCGGGTTTTAACGTAGATGCTATAGCGATTTTATATAATCAAACACAATGTCGGAAAACACGCCAATGTTCTTTGTCTTTTAAGCCTCTGAGGCTGGACATCAAGCGGAGGCTGACAGCCAGGTCAGACCGAGTGAAGAGTGTGGACCTTCACCCAACTGAGCCATGGATGCTAGCCAGTCTGTACAACGGCAGCGTCTGTGTGTGGAACCATGAAACACAGGTATGAAAACAAATTAACAGAATATCCTGCCGCGTTGTCATGTATAAAGTGAAAGGACTAAAACTGCCACACCTTCATGTGGAACATCAGTGATGATGTATTTACAATCCAGCTTTTAAAAAGAATAATAATAATTATTATTATATTTCTTAGACACTGGTGAAGACTTTTGAAGTATGTGACCTCCCTGTCAGAGCTTCTAAATTTGTGGCAAGGAAGAACTGGGTCATCACAGGAGCAGTGAGTATTATTTAGTCGTGTATGCTATGCTGACTTTAAAACTGTATTCTAAACTGTTATTACAAATAAATCATGAGGTTAAACATGTTTTATAGTGGTTCCAGTGTTTGGGTATATGCAAAATAAATTAAACAATGTAGTGTTTACGTATAAACCCCACAATTAATTATATTTCTATTAATTATTTTGAAGCCAATAATGTATTCCATTATGTCTTCACAGGATGACATGCAGATCCGTGTGTTTAACTACAACACCTTGGAACGGGTCCACATGTTTGAAGCGCATTCTGACTACATTCGATGCATTGCCGTACATCCAACTCAGCCATATATTCTCACTAGCAGTGGTATGCTTGTGGCTGTAGCATCTTTTCACGTTTTAGATCACCAAAAGTGAATTTGTTAATGTGTCCTAATGTGTGAACACAAGCATGATTATGTCCCTATGACTGTGTAGATGATATGCTGATCAAGTTATGGGACTGGGAGAAGAAATGGTCGTGCAGCCAAGTGTTTGAGGGTCACACCCATTATGTCATGCAGATTGTCATCAACCCTAAAGATAACAATCAGTTTGCCAGTGCTTCCCTGGACAGGACAATTAAGGTAGGTTGAAACTTGATATCCTGGCGCCTGCTATTTTTAAGAAGCATTTAGTGATTTGTATTTTCTACCTTTTGGGGTCATGCAGGTTTGGCAGCTGGGTTCTTCGTCACCCAATTTCACTTTGGAAGGTCATGAGAAGGGAGTAAACTGTATTGACTACTACAGTGGAGGAGACAAGCCCTACCTTATATCAGGGGCTGATGACCGCCAGGTCAAGATCTGGGACTACCAGGTTAGAAACATTACATCATTTTCTGTTGATCATTACAATGTATTGAACACGTTTTAATTAAGTCCCAAAACATCCATTCTGGAGCAAAATCTTACCTTTGTTACAGTTTTGATTAAAGCAAAATCCAAAATGACTAAATTTTTTTTGTGTTGCAGAACAAAACTTGTGTTCAGACTCTAGAGGGTCATGCCCAGAATGTCTCTTGCGTCAGCTTTCACCCAGAGCTGCCCATCATCATCACTGGATCAGAGGATGGTGAGCAGAAGTCCAACTCACTGTCAAACACAAATGGTTACAACAGGAATGATGCTGTCGTAGTTTCACTGATCGCTGTTTTCCTCTTTTTAGGCACGGTGCGTATCTGGCACTCGAGTACATACCGCCTAGAGAGCACACTTAACTACGGTATGGAGCGAGTATGGTGTGTGTGCGGTCTTAGGGGCTCAAATAATGTGGCTCTGGGATATGATGAAGGCAGCATCATCATCAAGGTAGGTGAAAGTAATAATAGTTGTATTTTAAGATTTATCTGTATTCCAAAGAAACTTTGGCTCCAAAGATGTGTAAAATGTATCAGATGAGTTTCAGATAAAGTTTGAACACCAGCACTAAATAATTGTCTTTTACTATAATGTGCAGGTGGGCCGCGAGGAGCCGGCCATGTCTATGGACACCAATGGGAAAATCATCTGGGCTAAACACAGTGAAATACAGCAGGCTAACCTAAAGGCCATGGGTGATGCTGAAATCAAGGATGGAGAGAGACTGCCACTGGCTGTGAAAGACATGGGCAGCTGTGAGATTTACCCTCAAACCATCCAGCATAACCCTAATGGAAGGTATTCATTTTCAGAGACCAGCAGTGCCATGAGCACCATATATTTTTGCTGGTAGTCAGAGCAGTTTAATAATTTGAAAGATCATCCATAGCTCGATTTATCATCTGTGTTTGTGCACCAGGTTTGTTGTGGTGTGTGGCGATGGAGAGTATATTATCTACACTGCTATGGCTTTGAGGAACAAGAGCTTTGGCTCTGCTCAGGAGTTTGTCTGGGCCCATGACTCCTCTGAGTAAGTATACAGATGCATGAGATGTTTCTCCACGCTACATGACTATAACCGCCATCTCATACTTTGCTTTCAACAGATATGCCATCAGAGAAAGCAGCAGTGTCGTCAAAATCTTCAAAAATTTCAAAGAAAAGAAATCGTTTAAGCCGGACTTTGGAGCAGAAGGTAATTGCAAGCTATGTTAGCAGTTCTGCAAGCAGACTGAATTTGGCATTTTTATTCAGTGGTTGGATTTACATTTTATCTAAAGGGATCTATGGTGGCTTCTTGCTGGGGGTGAGGTCAGTGAATGGCCTGGCATTTTATGACTGGGAGAACACGGAGCTAATCCGTCGCATCGAGATCCAGCCCAAGCATGTAAGACTGAGCTTCTTTGACAGTTCTTTTGTCCTTTAATGGTCTGCTCCTTACTTGAAATGAATGTCAACTCCAACAATATTTGTTGCGTTAGGGAGTGCTTGTCAGTCTCATTTTTACATCACTCTCACTAATAATGTAGCTGAAAATTTCTCCTGTCTTATTCTGTTATGATTATTTCAAGTTTATATGTAGCTCATGTATGCAAGCTGTCCAGTTATGTCCTTAACTGTCTTTTTGTCTCTGTCTTATTTATTATTTGGTCAGATCTTCTGGTCAGACTCTGGCGAATTGGTTTGCATTGCTACAGAGGAGTCCTTCTTCATACTACGTTACCTAGCAGACAAAGTAGCTGCCTCCCAAGAGAACAATGAAGGGATCACAGAGGATGGCATTGAAGATGCTTTTGAGGTCAGTGTGGAGATATGGGTGGATGTGCATTCTTTTAATATTTTCAGTGAAATATGTTCATATTGGTTTAAAATAAGCTTTTAAGTTAAGATTGTGTTTAGGATAGAGGAGTATGTAAACTAACATTTCATTCAATGTTAATTTAATCTTTTCAGGTCCAAGGAGAGATCCAGGAGATTGTGAAGACTGGGCTTTGGGTTGGAGACTGCTTCATTTATACCAGCTCTGTAAATAGACTCAACTATTATGTAGGAGGAGAGATTGTAACTATTGCACACCTGGACAGGTAAAAGCAAGTGATTTTAATTAGACTTGACTTTGATGAGATGAATAATATTTGTACGCACTGCCATTGATGGAAAATACAGGCAGCATGTATTACATGCAAGAACATGTAAACTTTAAACATTGTGAAAGATGTCGTCTTTTTACACCTGCTGCTTTCTCATTCCATGAAGAACAATGTACCTGCTGGGCTACATACCCAAAGATGACCGTCTGTACCTGGGAGACAAAGAACTCAACATTGTAAGCTACTCGCTGCTGGTGTCTGTCCTGGAGTACCAGACTGCTGTAATGAGGAGAGACTTTGGAATGGCAGACAAGGTGCTACCCACTATCCCTAAAGAACAGAGGACCAGAGTGGCACATTTCTTGGAGAAACAGGTAAGGAAACTGCAGTCAGGCTTTATTTCCTGTATTCTACAAGCTTTAAACTGGGAAAAAATCGGAGCCCTATCTTTTCATTTTGTGTTAACAAAATTAAATATTAGTTTTTTACTAGATACAAGAAGTTCTGCTTAATATCAAATGGATCCAAATGGGGTTTGCTTTTCTTTTTAGGGCTTCAAACAACAGGCTCTGGCAGTCTCCACAGACCCAGAGCACAGGTTTGAGCTGGCCTTGCAACTAGGAGAGTTGAAGATTGCCTATCAGCTGGCTGTAGAAGCAGAGGTAAAACTACACTAGCTGAGGGAAGCCCATCTTTGAACACTCCTTCTGCAAATAGAACCTTATATTTTTGGTTTTATAAATTCTTGTGTTTTTGTCAAACGGTAATATTTGCCTCTCAACTCTGCAGTCGGAGCAGAAATGGAAGCAGCTTGCTGAGCTGGCTATCAGTAAATGCCAGTTTGGCCTGGCTCAGGAGTGCCTGCATCACGCCCAGGATTATGGTGGCCTGCTCCTCCTTGCAACAGCTTCTGGTAACGCCACCATGGTGGGTAAACTGGCCGAAGGAGCAGAAAGGGATGGCAAGAACAACGTGGCCTTCATGACCTACTTTCTGCAGGGGAAGTAAGTATATCTGTAAAGCTACAGCGTACACAAAGATACTGTGACTGAGAATGAAGGTTTCTCCCCGTGTAACAGATTTTAATGATCTCCTCTCTGCAGACTGGATCAGTGTTTGGAGCTTCTGATCAAGACAAACAGACTACCAGAAGCTGCTTTTCTGGCTCGCACCTACCTGCCCAGCCAGGTGTCTCGAGTGGTCAAATTATGGAGAGAGAATTTAGCCAAAGTCAATCAGAAGGTCAGCTCAGTCAACAAAAAGGGTTTTTATGAATCATAATTGATTGTATATTCTGTATAAATGTGTTTCATCCCCTTTCTGGGAACAAATGAACATTTTACATGTTAGTTTTAACCTAAACCCATCATTGCAGGCAGCTGAATCCCTAGCTGACCCCACAGAGTATGAAAATCTGTTCCCTGGCTTGAAAGAAGCATTTGCAGCTGAACATTATCTGAGAGAAGCTTGCCTAGGCAACAGCAGACCTGCTAAAGATTATCCACTTGTTACAGTAAGTTGTCTTCTGGCAAATATTACAAGCAGCCATATTTGGCTGTGAGGTCACAGCAGATTTATATAATCTATTAATTTTATTCAAAACAATAAAGACATTACTAACATGTCGTCATTCTTTTTTTTTTTTCAGCCCAATGAAGACCGGAATATTCTTGAGGAGGCTTTGGGTTATGAACCCAAAGGCACCTTCATTCCTTTTGTCTCAAAAGTATGTTTACTCTATCATTTTCTCTTCACTATTAACAACTTTATAGTTATTTGCAGCTGCCTTCATTTGCATTGCTCTGCACCTAATCTAAGTGGTTTACTACTAAAGCTCGGTCAAAATGTAGAAGAGCACTTCCCTTACTTGACTCGATTTTCTTGGCAGACACAAGATAATGAAGAAACCAGCACAGTCCCCATACCTGCTGTGATTCCCCCACAGCCTGAACCAGTTACTCCCACAGCTGTGGATAAAGAGGGAGAAGAAGAAGAAGTCCCTGCATTCTCACAGTCACAGACAGATAAGGTAGGACTCCCCTCCACTTTTTTAAAGAATGTATTAATGTCTTGTTTGTATTGGAAACTACACTCAGGTTAATGCAAAATGAGGAAAGTGGTTATGAGAGGAGTAATCTCACCTCTGTGTGTCTGTAGTGTTTGGATGAGCTGGAGGTGGACCTGGACAACATGGAGCTGGATGACATTGACACCACAGACGTTAACCTCGACGATGACTTTCTAGATGATTAAAGCCTGCCACTGTTCTGCTCCTATAAACTCTTTAGAGCATATTTAAAAAGAAAGAGACCAAACTACTTTCCTCTTTTTGTTTGTTTTTTGTATTTGTATGAAAATGTTATGTCCACCTTCCTACAGGTTCAGGGTTTGATTTGAAGATTATTACATCAGTAATGCTTTTTTTCATAACTCAGATTGACAGACTGTACCAACTCCATTTTGTACACTATTTACTGATTGAAAACTAATTATTTACTGTCCATCAGATAACATTTGAAGTCTTTCTGCTTTGTGTCACCTGTAATGGCAAATAAAGATTCATTCAAGCCAATAAATTGCATTGCTGTACATATTCACTCTTGATTTTTGAGTGCTTCAAACCCAGCGTCCCATTCCTCATTTTCTCTAAAAACATTAAGGCAGTTTCTTGCTGATTGCTCTGATGAACCACAGCTTCTCCTCAACCCTGAATTAGATAAAGCTGTATAGTTATAAAAAAGGAATAAATAACAATGAAGCATCAAAGTGTACATGTTTAAAAAATGTATAAATTTAGATGAGTTAAACTTTTTAAAATATTAGTTGTAGCAGCAGAAAACCACCAGGTTCTACTTCTGCCAGCTTAAAATGGGAATCTGAAGCTACAAGTGTCCCAAACTGCACAGTAAAAGATTGGAAATTCATCCCTGCTTCAACAAATTTCCATTTAGGTCGCAGATGGTAAGTTCAATATGTGGCATAAACTCCACAAAAGTATCCATTGTGATTTGTCTGAACTATTCTGGCAGGTGGGGTTGGAGTGATGGGTGGAATATTTTCTTGGTCCCTTTGGACCCTAAATACCAAATTAACATTATTATGACATTATTATATACTGGAACCTTTATTGTCCATTTTAGAAATTTAATGCAATTATTCCATGAATAAAAAATGAAAAACAATTAAAACCTATATTTTTTATACCTTTATTTAAGAACATTAAGTGGTTCTTCATCATTTAGTCAATGTTATGAGTCATAGTTGAAAGTCTAAAGAGCCACATGCAGCTCCAGTGACACATGGTTGCAGACACCCAGAAATTCATTACATCTAACAAGAAAATGGTGGAGTGGAAATGTTTTTGCCTGTACATGTCGGTTTTTCTTGTTTGTCCGTAGCAACTTTACACACACACACAAAAAAGAAATATGAAAGTTTGTTAAAGCCACCAAATAAAAACCCCACAAAAATTCACTCATTTTTTCTAAGGCTGTGGATAGATGTGATTTTTTTTTTAACTAACTTTATCCTGAAAATATTTGAAGGATTCTGTAACATTGCAAGATAGGTTATTTTCTGTATGCATGTAATTACATTGTAAATTACCAGAAAATTCAAAAGAACTTATCAATATGTTTTTACTAGAAAATAAAGAC
>JBAMIG010000008.1:8466010-8487917 GCA_037177335.1 Kiunga ballochi
GACTTGCTACACAATGACTTTGTCCCACCTCTGCCTCAAACTAAAAAACTGTTTTAGCTTTTATGCTAACAGTAAAATGCTAAATTATTCCCTGAGGTGTTAAAGAATTTTTCAACACATCTGAAAGTGTTTTAGGGCTTAGAAATACATGAGCAAGAGCAAGAATCATACCTACATGAAGCTTTACTTTAACACCTTTTGAAGTCTTTCCAAACTTTTGGAATTTCAGCCAAGTGACCCTTTGCAGAAATAACACATTATTTATAATGAACATTTACAGTCTTACCTCATCAGAGACAGAAAAACATCAGTTTCATAGTCACATTTTTAATATACTCATATGTTCAGTTCATGTTTACGTTTGCTTACATCAAAGCTGTGCAGGACACAGCTTTGCTTTATAAAGAGTGCAAAGTTTTCCTTCCAGCAACCCAAAGCAGCCGTGTTTACATGTTGGGTTATTTGTGGATTTAACACATGAAAAAGAAAAAACAAGCTTTGTGGTTTAAGGACCAGCCTGTATGCAGGTATTTTACTGACTAAAACTAGTTGGATCCACTGATGGAACATGTCTTCATTGTGTGGTAATTTTTGCACATCTTTAATCATTCGTTTTTTTTATATACAGCTTAATTGTTGTGGAGAAGCTGGAGCGTATCCCAGAAATATTCATTAATAAAATACATTTTTGACAGAGATCAAACATTTCAAATCGTTACAAGCTAACTGTTTTGAATAGAGATGTTTGATATTATTTACATAAAGATAGTATTTGCTGGTGTCGTCATTAAAATGAAGTATAGAAAATTAACAGTATTTTTATGACAACTTTTGCACAAAAATGTACGTATTAAATATCAAACTTTTCAGCAAATCTCCTCTAACTCAAAATGACAAATTAGTAGAAATGCCATGTTTAGTTTTCTACATACTTTTGTTGGTTTTGGCACAACTTGCAATGAAACCTGTGGCTGTGACATCATCAAACCGCGTCGTCACTTGCAGCATAAGGAGCGTGAAAGTGGATTCCTTCATACTTCAAATTGTCTACAGACAGAAACGTTGCTGCAAAACTGAGAATATATCTTATTTACATTAAATAAACGTCCTTAATTGTGATGATTTGGATCTCATAAACAGAATAGACAATGAATAAAATTCTTCTTTTCTCCTTTTTTTCTGCAAACAGGAAGCAGCGGCTCTAACTGCAGCAAGAACGAAGGTCGGAAATCCGGCGGCAGTGGCAGCGAATCTGAGATCAGGAGCCACAGAGCTCCGAGCGAGCGCTCAGTTGCTCCCCCCAGCGAGCGAAGCATCCGTAGCTCTGTCAGCCAGCGCAGTGCCAAATCCCATTCCATAGCTTATGGGCCTGGCCTCATCTATGGCCCCCCTGGCCTTCCCCCACAACCTGCACACATGTCTACAGCTGCACCTGGTGCCCCACAAGGCAGAGAGCTGGCCTCTGTGCCTCCAGAGCTCACTGCATCTCGCCAGTCTCTGCGCATGGCAGTAGGCAATGCTGGAGAGTTCTTTGTTGACGTCATGTGATAGTGGGTTACAGCGGGATGACAGAGTGGCACATTAAATGTCATGACAAAAGAAGACGACGGTGGAAGCAACGTAGCAGTGCATGCTGAGAGAAAATATCCCTCATCACTTGTGCTTTTCCACCTATCAGTGAAGGCCATATTTTCTTCAGTGAAGAACCCCCAGATGGAACCAAAGCACCTTTTCTGTTTCAACTCAACAGGGGTAAAAGTTTGTTAAAGGACAAAGAGCAAGCGAGTGAGGGAGGCGGTGCGAACAGTGACTCAGCACTTTTCCACATGGATGTTTTTCATTCGTTCTGCTCTTCTTTCTTCCCACCTCTCCTCCGCTTTCCTTATCAAACATGGTCTTCCCTCCCCCACCTCTGTCCACGTCAAAACTGAGAGAATGAAGCCTCATCCCTCCCTTTCCTTTGTCATTTGCTACTTGCTGACCTCTGAAAAGAACAAAATGAACACTAACTTTTAACTAAAATCAGATCATTAAACTATTTGCTTGACCTGAGAAGGAAAGAAAGAAATGAAAAATTTTGTATGTAGTGTAAGAGATTTGCATTTGTTTTATTGTATACAATAGTTGGTCACAACTAGTTTAATTTTTCAATGGTTAACAAGAGCATTTTGCTCCAAAGAGTCATTTTTACACATTATTACATTTTCATCTGCTAACCAGAGAATCGTCACATTGTCTTGTGATAATGTATAGTGGAAATATTTCTTACTATGTGTTTCACACTACTTTTATCAAGGAAAATGCCTTTTTATTTATAAATATAGTTTTATGACTTAAATTTGCTTTGTTGTCTGAATTTGTGTGCAAGTCTTTATTTTTATGTCTTGTTTCTCATCATAACTTCAGGTCATATTTACATTATAGGTGGATTCCACCAGACTGTCCAACAGCAAGAATGTGAAGGCTGGCCAGTCTGGTCCACAGGGGTGGGTGTGTGTGTGTGTGTGTGTGTGTGTGTGTGTGTGTGTGTGCGTGCGTGCATGTGTGTGTGTGGGCAGAGGGTGTGTGCAGTTAGATTTTGACTTCTGGCAAACCTTTTCTCTGGTTTCAGGTGGAAAAACTGCAGAGCTGATTTAAACACTTTTTTACTAACAATAACAATGAAGGGGAAATAAATAACATTAAAGCTTGTGATAGATTCTAAAATAGTATAACTACAAAAATATGTGCAGTTTTTTCACTCTAAAATAGAGGAAATTATTATTGTTACTGGGCCAGCATGTCCCTCTGTGGTACAGCTGAGGAATTACAACTACATTAATTGAAGTCGGATATGAGCTAATCATTAGTGCTAAAACTATCCAGAATCATTTAAAAAGGGAAATAGCTCCATGCACTAATATGCAGATTAAAACCATTATTAAGCCGCCATAAAAAAAAAAGGCATCAGTAGTTTAACTTATCATAGGAAGGGTTGGGTGCGGTATATATGTCGTTTTAGCCGCGCCTTTTCCTGTCACAGTCGCGGTAGTGCGTAAGGACGGCGGGTCAGCTGACAGCTATCAGGACCAGCGGAATTAGCGGCTGTGCGAGCAGGGAGCTTGCTGGAATATATCTATATATTCAAGGCTAAACGGGAGCAGAAGGCAGGTGACGTGCATAAGAGTACCAGGGTAAGTCGTCTAAAGGCGAGACGTGCATGCTCAGCTGAACTGATTATTAAATGCGTCGGATAGCGGCAGATAAAGCCGGCGAGTGTGTTTTATTCGTGAGCGATGCTAACGTTAGCGGATAGTCTGCTAGCTAGCGTTAAGGTAGCAGCAGTGTGACAGCGGACAGGAAGTGCTTACTTTTATTTAATTAGATTGTTAAAGCACATAATGTTTATATGTTTCTATTAAATGTAGTGTTAACCTCGTTGTGGAAAGTCAACCCCCTAGTTAATACCAGTTGTATGTCTATTGTTTAAAAAAAAAAAAAGATGTTGCGCAAAAATTTGGTGTCAATTTGCTTTTTCTTCTCACCGGAAATCCATTAAAAATTCCACTTGACTCGACAACGTTTTTCCCCAGCTAGCCCGCTGCGTTAAGCTAAATTAGCTAGCTACCTCTCACTCGGTGTATTCTCCATCACTTTGATCTTACTGAAGGTCAAGCCTTCATCAACCCATTTTCCTTTCAATTGTGCCCAACACAATTTAATTGGAAAACCCTCCGGTCCTCATTATTTGGGAGACATTTGGGGAAATAATAAATAATGTATGAACGTTAGGAAACGGCCTGAGCGAGCAGACATCTTGACTTCGCCAATAAAAAAAGGGCGATTAAACCCATTCAAGTCCGACGCTTGGTCACTTCAGTCACGACTCAGCGGTATCTTATCCAGGAATCATTTGACTGATCTTGGACTTGTATTTGAGAGAGACGTGTGTGTGAGCGCTGGTATTTAAAGTGTTTGGATCCTGTCTTAGAGGAATTTCAAACATGCCCTTCATCATCCGTTTTCCAGAAGATTCATTTTAAACTGGAGCAGCTTCCTGTGACTTGTTCTGAATCAAATTCAGATCAATAATCTAGCCGCAGTTTCAAATTATGGGAATTACTGTTGTCGTTTTTTTAAAGTAATTTTTTATTTTATTATTCTTTTTACATTTTGTGTTTTTGTTTTCAGTACATGGAGCATCTGGCAGGTAAGATAGAGTAACCTTTTTTTGAGCCGGCTACCTGAAGGCACCCTGTCTTCGCGGGTGACAGCTAATCTGGTATTAATCTTACTTTACAGGGAAAAAGAGTGCCTTGGGTGAGAGTCATAATCGTTTTCTTTGCCTATATTGGCATCTGTGTGTAAGGGAGAGATGCAGCTGCAGGATATACTCAGCTGGCTGTGGTGGTAATGTATGCCTGAGAGGGAGAGACAGAAAAAGAGGATGTAAGGGACAAATGCTTCTCTGTAGTGTTGGTGACTCCTGCTCTTCAGCTGCTTTCACTTCTCTAACATCCTCATTTCCTTCCTGTTTCCTCCCTTAATTTCTGTCTCTTCTCAGGAGGCGTTTAGGTTTCACCATGGAAAGTTGGGATTGAGAGGCAACCACAATGATTGGAGGACTCTTCATCTACAACCACAAGGGGGAGGTCCTCATCTCCCGGGTCTACCGAGATGACATCGGGTATGTTTCACAGGAGCAAATCTCCTACAAGGTTGCTCGATTTCTAGCAAACTTCAGTTTACTGAGAAGCTCTTGTTCATGTGTGACCTTGATGAGAGGATTAAGTGGTTAAATTGGTGTTTGTGGTGTTATGGAGGAGTAGAAACAAAGTTAAGCCAGGATTACATGAACAGCTTTGCTTGTAATTCTATATAACATGATTTTAACCATTATTTAGATTCATATGTAGGTTCCAAGGATTTTCAGAATAAAGGATTTACAGACATGTGTGACTTTAGTGATGATGGTTTGATGCCATCGTGTTTGAGGTAATTGGTTTTATTTTGTGCTTATCAAGCCACATCTTCATTTTAAAATATTAAATGTAACATTGAGAAGCTATTTAAAATTGACTTCATGGATGACTTTACCTGGAAGGAGCCAGTTATTATTACCATATAGCAGACTGGTGCTGACATTTATTCCCCGGCTACTCCTCAGATCCTTAACTTTTTAATGCAATAGCTATTAGCTGCAGGAAAAAGTAAGCTGTACCTACTTTCATAAACCCTGTTTTTATTTTCATATTTATTTATTCATCTCTAAGCTTGATGGACTTTGCATAAAACATGCTACAGTTACTTAATGGTAATCCTGTGTTGTAAAGATAACTAAATGTGCATAAAACAAAATAGTGTTATTAGCCTGATATTTAAGGCTCAAATTAAGATAATTCTAAGGGAAATGGGACAGACTAAATCATAGGATAACAGTGTCTGCACCATGTGTGTTATGACACTTTTTTTTAACACAAGGACAATAATATCATGTTAATCACTGTGCTTAGGTTATAACAAGACATAATGTTTACATCCCAAAATGCAGTCCCAAAAAGTATTTGATGTAATAATTTTGTGCTACTGATGTTGCATGTAGTGTGTGTGTGTGTGTGTGTGTTTTTTAGTGGATCATATCACCTAAAACATGCATGCAGGCATCTGTTCAATGTAAAGAGTCATAAAGTCCATTTATTTAACTAATTTACCCAACAAGTTGCAGTAGAGTCCTTGTCCTTAACTTGTTTTCCTCTTTCTGATTGAAGTGTACTGTGAGTAATCTTTTAGGGCCAAGGAAAAATAAATAAGTAAAACACACACAGTAACTGCACTGATGTTAGATTAGGATGTTTGCCAGAGCTGACAGACTTCATTCCTTCCTATAAGAATAACACAGTAAGGGAACCACGACAGGAGGGTTAGGGTTAGCTTTGGGGAAGTTGGTTTACACAAATCCTTATTGGTTTTATTTAATTAAATGCTTTAATTGATATCAAGAACAATTTCAGCAGAGTAGCTGGTTCTGCACAGTTGACCCATTCAGTCTGATGCATTTGCACACAATTAGTTAAATGTTAATGCATGCATTGTTCAGAGTCTTGTTTGGAGCGAGTCCTTTTGCTCATAATGTTTTTAGCAGATATTTTTCAAAGGTAGGTGTTTTATTTTTGATAATTAGCTCTTTTCCTGTTAAAGAAACAGGTGATTCCTTACAAATGGCGGTCTATAGTATTCAAAGTGAGTGGATGGAATTAGGAAGCGTTATAATCAGAAATGGTTTAACTGTTTAGTCGCCTGTCATATTTGATTTAAGCCTCTTTTTTCCTCTATTTCTGATGGTTGTATTAGTTGTTTGAGGGGTTTTGTGTTGCTTCAAGGCTACAGTTTAATTTTGTTTTATTGAACACAATCTTTGCAAAAAATTGGTTATAAATGATAAACTTTGGGAAACAGATTTTGCACCAGTCATATAGTTGCATAATATACGCATTTAAAGACGGTATGTTACAGAGCAGTTTAGCGCTACTATGACTTCTTTCCCTGCATACTGAATTTAATAAACATATTAGGCACCATGTTGCTCATTCTGTCTACATGTTGCACGAAAATGTCTTGTACATTTTTGTCTCTCCTCTCGTTTTACCTCATCCTTTTTCTTCTTTCTATCCTGTGTATCACCATTTCTCTCCATCTGTTCATCCTGGCCCCTGTAGGAATAGGTAAGAGCTGCTGCAGCCTCTAAAGCATGACCCCCTCCCTTTCATTGCCACCAATCAGCGATTCCCACAAACCCTAAACTGCATGTCCACTTAGTCTTCAGTGGAACTTCTGATGGTTCCTCTCAGCATGAAACACCTGCCATTGACATTTACGGTGGCAATCAAACATCCGTACGTTGAAATGCAGCAGCAAACCAGTTGAAACCAGAGATCTTAGTGACCATCAGAAACCTGTGTGTAAATATTGTTGCTCATAATCGGCTCTGCGGGCGCATAAGCATGAGCATGGGATATGATGGCTATAGTTCTCCAAACTTGTTCTTTTTATGAAGTAAATATGCAAACTGCCCCCCCCCCCTTTTTTTTTCATTTAAATTTTAATTTTATGAGGTTTTAAATGTTTACTTGGGTCTTGGATTAAGCAGCGTATAATGGAGTTAGGAGTGTTATCATGTCGAGGTGAAATGCTGTTTTATTTTGTTTAATGCGTTTCAATTGAATGATTTTTCTAAGTGTTCTTGGTTATTTGGTATTTAACATAATTTCCATTGACAAAGTGACAGAGTTCCTAAAATAACACCCTGATTACATTGTTCTGATGTATTTAATGTCAATAGCAGAGACTAACTTATTCAATTGTACCCGCTGTACTGTTAAGTAATAATTAAGTCGGTCACAGTAGTTATAGGGATTATGCAGTTTTTGCTTTTTAAAGCCTCTGAGTGATGGCACTGAGTGATACTAGATTCCCTGTATTTTGTGACTAGGTGTGGTTGTAAAAAGGCTCTCAGACATTTAGTTTAAGGATTTAGTTTCTTGTCTGAACATGCTACACCTCCAGCTCTGAGCCCTGTTTATGGTGATCTATTTATGGTGATCAGGGTTGATTGTTTTTCTTCACAGTAGTTTGTTAACAAGGGTTTTATCAACTTTTTTTGTAAAGTAAAAAAGTAAAATATATAAACATTTGAGCTGTGCATGGTCAAATAGTTAATATGTTCCTGTTAAGGTATTTCTGACTGTTTCTCTGATGTCTCAGCCTATTTGCTGACACACAATGCACCGGCTCACTGTGTGCTAATTGACCAGATTCAAAGGCGCTTTGGTTTTTGCACAGTTGAACCAATTTGAGACAAACTCGTTCATTGTGGCAAATAGAAATTTGGATGCCAGGCTAATATTTTGCTGTGGTATTTACTGGGCGTCACAGGGTTGAGTCCGTGCACAAACACGTTAAAAGTCTCTTAACGTACTCAGGATGTCTCGTCCTTCTTGTCCTTCCATCTTTAGGCGTAATGCTGTGGATGCGTTCCGTGTGAATGTGATCCATGCACGGCAGCAGGTTCGATCCCCGGTGACCAACATTGCTCGCACCAGCTTCTTCCATGTCAAGCGCTCCAACATCTGGTTGGCCGCCGTCACCAAGCAGAATGTCAACGCTGCCATGGTGTTTGAGTTTCTTTACAAAATGTGTGACGTGATGACGGCTTACTTTGGCAAGATTAGCGAGGAAAACATCAAGAACAACTTTGTGCTCATCTATGAGCTGCTGGACGGTAGGAAATCCTAACTAAACATCAGAACTAGATGGGACTCGGTCCAGAAGACCGTCTTCCCAGTTAAAGTTGTGTTTATACAAAGCATGTCACTGGTTAGTTTTAACACGGGTGTGTCCTAGATTTCTCGTTTACCCATCTTATCTCTTATCAGTTTTTTTTTCCTTGTTTATACAGAGATCCTGGACTTTGGCTACCCCCAGAACTCAGAGACTGGAGCCCTGAAAACCTTCATCACCCAGCAGGGCATAAAGGGACAGGTAAGCATTTATACACTTTAATTTATTGAGACAAAGCTGTTTGGTCAGTAAAATAAGGATATATTTTCATGCTTTTTTTCTCATGTTGTTGACTATCAAAGCCTTACACATGAGTAAAGTCTATCTTTTTTATTTATGTAGTGATGTAATGACGTGTGTGTACTGTGTGTATATACTCTCATCTTCCTATAAATGACAGAATTATTAGGCTTCTTGTTGGCACATGTTAGGAAAAGCAAAATCTACTCAGCTTGGACATAAAATGACTCTTTACAGCTTTGTATAAAGTGACTTACTGAAAGGTTGTTGTGTATTTTAAAATTAAACGTCTTTTCTTTTTGTCTTTCTTCCCCTCACCTGCTCCATTTGCACCCCTCAGCATCAGGTAATGCAGCATTCTGCTTTATGAAATGGATTTTCTCCTGATTATAGCACCAGGTCATGTTTTTGTTTGTCCTGTAGTATTAATGACCTCCCCGTCATGGTTCTCTTTGCTGACATTTGTGCCAGCCTTCTGCTTTTGTTGATCGTAATCCAGTTTCCTTGTCGCTCAGACAAAAGAGGAGCAGTCTCAGATCACCAGCCAGGTAACAGGGCAGATTGGCTGGCGTCGTGAGGGCATCAAATATCGCCGCAATGAGCTCTTCCTGGATGTACTGGAAAGCGTCAATCTGCTCATGTCCCCTCAAGGTGTGTTTGATATGGCTTCGCTTTGACGTGCATCATTTATTGTCCATTCATCTTTCAGGGCATTTAATAGCAGCTTTTCACAGTGTGGTGTTGTTTGTACTGCTAAATGTATAAGAGACGTAACACCAGCCATTGCTGCATCCAGCTTTATATCTGTGTATGATTTCTGAAAAGTCTCGTTTATTGAACCAATTTCTAGTTGCAGCTACAAAATATGACGTTTTTTAGTAGAATAACTGGAAATATATTTTTCACTTTTTTTATTATGGTTTCATGTTGCAATTTTACACTAAGATGTGCAACTAATTTTTATGACCAATTCTAATCATGTTCATTATTTTTAATAGTTAAATAAAAAGTTGACTGATTCGAATCTTCCCTGAAGTTATAAAAATGTCTCTTCAGTCTCTGTTGTTGATGGATAAATTCACAGCATTTTTTTCCATCCAGGTCAGGTCCTGAGTGCTCATGTTTCGGGCCGAGTTGTGATGAAGAGCTACCTGAGTGGGATGCCCGAGTGCAAATTTGGCATGAATGACAAGATTGTCATCGACAAGCAGGGCAAGGGAGGAGCGTCCGACGATGCAGGGAAGAGGTGAGTCATGCAGTATCAGAGCAGCGTTTTAATTGAAAATAAATATGGATTAGCTGGTTTGCTATTACGTTATCCTGCCTCTTTAAACTCCGATGCTGCAGTTCATTGAGATTTAAGAGGCTGCTGTTCATTTTGGCGTTTTGCTCCATTTTTTATAACTGTTGTCTTTGTTGTTCGTAACAAGAAAGGCTTTACAGTTTATCATTTTGCTTCCCTTTGGATGCATCTTTCCTTTCTTTTCCCTCTCTTTCTTTTCTATGTGCTGTACTTCAGTGAATTAGGGGGAGGAAGGTACTGTACTGACAAGTGTCCTCACCCTGTGTCACATCAGTGCACACACACACACACACACACACACATTCCACTGTGTTGTCAGAGCCCATAAACAAATGAACATCTCATCCACTGGTGCTCCTCTCACTCCCAGTTCAGCTAAAACCTGCTTTGTTGACTGCTTAGTAAACTGCCTGGTGTTTATTTGTATTTCTTTAGGTTAACACATACTTTCACCTACTTACCCAAACATCTAACCTAAACCCTGTCATGTTTCACATTAGTAACATTAACCAGATTCACTTGTACTGTTGCTAGCTGCTGTGTCCCTGTATGTACTCCTACATTGTGTCTAATCATGTCTAGACTTTCAGGGAGAGTAGCAGCTTTATCTTTGATATGTTGCCTTGCAGTGCTATGTTCTTACATATGTGATTAGAAGGAAACTAGTTGAGTCCTCTGTGTGTGTCTGATGAGTTTTCTCTCATATCAGTGGTAAGCAGTCCATAGCCATTGATGACTGCACTTTCCATCAATGTGTGCGTCTCAGTAAGTTTGACTCTGAGCGGAGCATCAGCTTCATCCCTCCTGATGGAGAGTACGAGCTCATGAGGTTAGTTATTGATTTTAAGTTTGAACATGAATTATAAAGCTAGTGGTTGTAGATAACTTATTATACTGCAACATGTTTGAGACTTAGATGTCTTTTAACATGTCATTTTAATAAGACGCAAACCTTTTTTTTACTCTTCGTCTATGCAGATATCGCACCACTAAGGATATAATCCTGCCATTCCGAGTTATTCCTCTGGTCAGGGAGGTGGGCCGCACTAAGTTAGAGGTGAAGGTGGTTATTAAGTCCAACTTCAAACCCTCGCTGCTGGCTCAGAAGATTGAGGTCAGTCGTCTTGTATGAAGGCAACCTGCTGCCAACAGATCTAATGTACCTGCAGTTGTGTGTTTTTTAGGGTGTACATGAAATACGGTTGGTTTTTCACTCTTTAGGTGCGAATCCCAACTCCCCTCAACACCAGTGGTGTGCAGGTGATTTGCATGAAGGGAAAAGCCAAATACAAGGCCAGTGAGAACGCCATTGTCTGGAAGTAAGCGGTCGCTTCGTTTGCACATTTCATTAAGTAAAAAAAAATCTTTGTGTGGTTTAACTTAATACGATCACTACTTTGGCTATCTTTTTTTTTACTTATTGAGGCAGTAGTTTTCCTTAAACATCTTCTCTGAGTTGGTTTTTGAGTGAAACCACAATATAACCAGCAGCATTTTTGCAGGATCAAACGAATGGCTGGGATGAAGGAATCTCAGATCAGTGCTGAGATTGAGCTGCTGCCCACCAATGATAAGAAGAAATGGGCCCGGCCTCCCATCTCTATGAATTTTGAGGTTGGAACGGTTTCTTTTTGCATGACTTTCCTTCTAACACATGTATTCTTTAACTGTTGTCTTTTAGATGTTAGTTGATTGCATCCTAAATTATTTGTTTTTTTTAAATGCCTTTTTTTTATTTGTTTTAAAATAACTTAAAGTTTTTAAAATTGTGCTATTAAATTAGTTTTGAAATATAATTGCATCATATTGCCTAATTGTTCCTGGAGGGCTTGCGTGAGGTCTGTTGGATTCATAACCAAACAGAATGAAGTTTGTAACAAATCTTCATGGATTTAAAGTTGATCCCAGTAGCCGTCATGCAAATCACAGCCTGCTTATTTATAAACGCTTCCTGTTCATAATGCAGTCGGAGCCACCAGCCTGTGTGGCCTACTTGTCCTGACTCGTTTCAGCTTCATCCTCTCGTCTCTTGCAGGTTCCTTTTGCTCCATCTGGCCTCAAGGTGCGCTATTTGAAGGTGTTTGAGTCCAAGCTCAATTACAGTGACCATGACGTCATCAAATGGGTGCGGTATATCGGCCGCTCTGGCATCTATGAAACTCGCTGCTAAATTTCAACCTCGCCAGGCAGCAAATTGACCACTTCCCTCCCATCAATCCTGTTGAGGATTATTTTTCTTCTTTCCTCTTTTGACTTGGTCTTCTTCCTTGTATCCTTACGACTTTATCTTCCTCCTTCATTGTCCCTTCTTAACTAGGTGTCGGAGATTGAATTTACTTCATTACAAAAAAGTTTTAAAAAAATTAAAAGTAAATATGGTATAATGCACAGACATATGCAAAATGTGAACCATTGTATCGTATATATCTAGTAGTGATGAGTACAATTGTAAACCAACTGGTGTCTGAAAGGAAAAAGACGAGTAATGCAGAAGCTCAGGGGGAGAGGACTGGAGGCTTACGTGGATGCCCTGTTGTTTTCAATGTTATTCAACTATTTACCCTCCTTTTTGGAAGTCCCACATGCCAGTTATTCTGTGTAAGCTGTTTAATTGCTGTTGTGATTTAAGATAAACTCTGATAGTTCCTGAACACAGCATCCATCCCTGTAGCTGTAGTGTCCCCTATGAATAAATTAGCTGTTTGTTTATAAAAATTTGGACCTTGTGTGCTACGTCACTCAACAGTACATGAAGCTGAAATCATACCAAGCCCAGTTTGGGTTGTTGGAAAAAGAGAAAAGACTTTGTGCAAGCAGTTTTTATACTTTAAAGCATTTCTTCTGTTTCTCATTCTGTAGTGAATAAACACCTGGTTGTTTTTGGAGGTTTGTCCATCATCCTGATGAGGTAGTTCTCACATTACTTCCCCTTCCCAAATGTTTTATAAGCACTAAGATAAACTGTCACACTATTTTTGATGCAAAGATCAGACCCTGAAGTGTTTGCAGTGAGGTGAGGTCTCCCCCTGGTGTTTGCTTCACTGCAGTCTGCTTCTTAGTGTTTGTTGCCCTGGTGACCGTTCTGTCCAATAAAATCTATGTAACCAAGCCTGCGTACTACCCTGTTTTTCTTTGTTCAGCTGATGTTTTAGTTTGTGATAATACCATTGTAAAGCAGTTTCCTTTCTATTGTCTAACAGGAAGGCGTCTGTAGGAACGGTGGATTTGAGACATCACACACAAGTTTTTACTGACACTTCTGTCAAAGTACTTTGTTTTTGTACTTTAAAAACAGTTTAAAATCATTACAAATACAGACATTGGAATGATCTGAATAGCTGAATTCATACTGGATGAATAATTCAAACTGTACCGCTTTGGCCAACATGTTTTTATTCTTCCACATCCAAGATGCAAGACAAAAAACTGCAAACAAGACACAAAACTACTATTATAAACATCGGTCTGCCTCTTGCTAGTAGCCTGCTATTTGCTTCACACTCAGGTTTTCCTGTGGACACGCTCACACTGATGTTTACGTCGATTTAAAGATTCCACAAGAATCAGGGCAAGGCTTCCCAAAAGTAGCTAAGCACCAGACTGGACTCAGCAATTTCTACTGCTTCTGTACTTTAAAGATGAAAATCAGATTATACCCACAATGAGAAGTAGAAATTGTTGCTCCTTACCAAAAAGCTTTTGGGAAACCAAGCCGAGACATCAGTCTGACATCTGTCAGACCCAAATGGACTGGGAATCTATCCCAACTTTGTAACAATCGCTCTGTTCAGAAAGATCAATTCTTTGTGCTCATATGGGACACATAGTTACATAAATGGATCTGGAGATTGTAAGGTCCTCCATACTCCGTACAGCTAGTCTATCTAAACATCTCAAACCCAAAAACATTTTAGGAAACTTGCTTTTTTTTGGGATCATCACATGGCTTTCCTTTACTGAAGGCTTTCAATGAAAAGCCTTTTCTGATAATGACTCCATTCTGAGCACATCCTGTTAGTAGGATCTTTAGATCATGATGTGTGAAAAATGTAACATTGAATCAAAGTGGCTTTCCCACAGGTCCAGATCTGCATCACATTAGCAGAAAAAGTAAATGGGCAAGTCCAGCCTTGCTTGTGTTGATTCTTTGCTCAGACTGGGAAATCACTGAGATGAAAAACTACAAAAATAGGCTTTTTTACATAAACATTTAAAGGTGTCGTCCGTTCTTACGCCACCAAAAGACGTCTAGTTTTAAACTAGTCTCGCAAAGACTGCTGTTCACCATCAGACAATAAAAATATGAAAAGAAAATTTATTACTTTCTACAAGTGAAGTAAAAGCCAAACCCATACCTGCCAACAGGTGGAACATGCTGCCTCAAAGAGCTGGCACACACAAAACACTGCATGCACGGCAGGCAGACAAACATATAGGGGGGGTATTGTTTCTATCCTCAGATTATACTCTGATCCCATGTAATATGGATTTCCTGTATAAAAGAGGTTGGTTTTATGTTGCTGGGAGCAGAGTATAAACGGTTCTGACACAACAGATTAGTGGTTTTCTTAACAGCACTGACAACTCTATCTAGCAATACCTTCTTTTCCAGCTCAGCCCTCCCACATCAAATTGAAAGCTTCTGCTGCAACAAGCGACCTAAAACCCAAAAAGGTATCATACTAAAACCATAACACAGATAAGAGCTACTGCACCATCAATCAGAGGTGGAACAGCGTGATGACCAGAACATCTGAATATAGTGACCGTGAATAAAGACGTAAAAAAAAGAACAGATTTGACGTAAAACTAGGTTTGACAGCTCAGGTGATGAGTGGGAAGTTTTACAGACCATTACAGAGAAAAACAAAAATGGCTGTGAAGAACTGAGCTTTTTATAATGAACGTGACGCTGAGTGGCTAAAAACAAAACCATAAAAGAATAAAAGTTAAAGCGAGAGCCCGATGGAAGCCACACATCTCCACTGAGACCCAACGCTGCACAAACTAAACTCTGGGTTTAGTTATCGTCGTCGTCTTCATCATCATCATCATCCTCGCTGATGAGGTATCCGCGGGCTCCGCTGTGGTGGGGTGGGGAGGGGGGAGGAGAAGTCTTGGAGAAGAAGGGAAGCCGGAAAGTGGGGGAGGGGGAGCGCTCCTCTCGGGTGGGGCTGCTGCTTGGGCTGTGTCTGGGGCTGATGGCTTGCAGCATGCGGCCTTTTCCTTCCTTCAGCATGTGCTTCTGTGGAGGGGAGGGGGAGGGGGGCAACAATGAGATAATCTGTTATATCAGCTGGTTATTTAACCAGTTAAACTAAAGGCCAAAGTCTGGGAATCCAAACTCTCTGTGCTGTGCTCGTACACAGGTTGGCCGTTTAATGGATCTGCTACCAAATAAAAACAGAAATGCTTTCCGTGTTTCATGATTCTTTCAGGCTTTGCTTTTATAACCCTGCAAACTTTGCCCGACTTGTAAAAATACAAACTGCTGCTGTTAAAGCACTAAAACAAACCCTCGCTCTCCTTATAGGTTTTGTTTTCTAACTACATATAGTAGATGTGTCCAAATGTACTCAAAATGACCCACAATCGATGGTCTCTAGACGGTTAATATGTTGCAATGCATTGCAGGCCGCAGCCAACAATGGCAGATATAAAAAAAAACGCTATGGATCGTACCTTTTTCTTCCATTTCCATAGAGTAGACAGGGTACAGAGAAAAAATATTTTCAGGCGACTTTAGATCAGATTTGCAACATCTTCAAGTGCGCTACGGTACCCATGGTTACGACTGGTAGTCACAGGATGTCCGACATCGAGAAAATAATGAGCTTTGCATCTGAATCCCCAACAGAATGAGGGCAGCAATAGTGCATTATGTAGTGCAGCCCTGTGTAGTGAATAAGGGGTTAGGGCACAGGGGGTCTGCACTGCAGCCTTGTGGTTACAGTGTGAGCTGTTTCCATGCCGATTATCTCTGTAGTCACGATGGGAGTTGCTTTCGATACATATGGGACCCTAGCAATCCCTAAAGTATGGTTTCCTCACCTCGCTCGTGAACATATTCTGTTAGAGACGCTCTGCTAGGCTGTTATAAACGGGGTTGGGGGTAATGTGTGTAATTAGTGTGTGACAGAAAGAGAAGGACGGTGTATGTTTTCTAAATCTGTGTTTTTAACTTAATATTTGGAGTAAAAACACTTTGCAATGCTTGCAAATAGAGTGTTATAATTATATTATTATTTAATTACCACAGTTCTTTGCTGATGCTACCAGCTCAAACACATCTTCATCACCGATTGTGAGAAAAGTTATGATCAATATAGACCCAAATCTAAACCGCATCTGTCTGGATAGATCAAAAGCATATTACCAACAAGGATGCCTCAATAAGAGGAATGCTCAGCTAAGCTCTTCTTAAACAGATCTGCATTTTAACACCTCATTTGGGAAGATTTACCAGGATTACAAAGTTAAAATAGAAGAAAGTAAAATCCTCCGTACATTTATTTTAAATCAGAACGTGTTTCAATCCATTTTCCTGATTATAAAATGAATAAAAAACCAACAAACAGCAGGATCCTCACCAGGGCTCCCTCAGGGCCGAACATCTGAAGGAAGTTGCCGATGAACTCTCTGGATTTTTCCTCCCATTTCTGGATGAGGTCGATGCTCTTCTCTTCCACTTTCTGGACAAACTCCTTGCTCTTTTCCTCCACATCGCGCACCTTCCTCTTCACCTTATCCACACGCTCCTGCAGGTGGTATTTCTTCTCCTGGAGTTCAGGACAGCAGAGCAGAAAGGTTACAAATATTTAAAACCTCAGATTTATAATTTATATTTTATGCAAATGGAGCAGGAAAAGAATTAACAGCTAAACACAGATTTATTTATTAACAGTGGGGAGAAATAGCAACACAATGCAGTGGGCTCTGCTGTAGCGCAGAAATCACATAAGCCTAACCCGTGTCGTACATTGATGAAGCTGACGTTGAGTTCTTTAGCGGTGTAACCTCTCTGCAGGTTGCGTCTCACGTACACATCATAGTCTCGGACAATTCGGGTGATGATGTCAGAGGTGGAAATGCCCTCTGTCCGTTGGGTGGGAGCAAACATACCTGATGAAAAGCAGAAAGGATCATGAGGAAAGCAGTGCGTAGGATCACAATACAAATGGATAAAAGTTCTGGTAAATCAGCTTAAGATGCCAAGAAGCCGTGCAGCATTTGGATTAAAAACCCTTTTAGGTCTGAATGTTTCTGCAGATAAAATGCAGCTCACCGAAGAGTTTACTTATACTACACCTTCCCATCTTACTACTCCTCAAAGACTTTTACAATTATTATAGCATTATGATAAAAAGGTGCAGTATTCTAACAGTTTAGGTAATTAAAGAGAAAAAGAACAACATTTATGATTATGTTATATAATTATATTTTTACAGTGCTGTGAATAGAAGAACCATTACATCTTCATTAACTTGCAACAGGAAATGCAACTCAATACATTTAACTACAGCAGATGCTTAAGTCCTTTCACCAGTCTGAGTTATTCCTGAAGTCAGAACAAGAACTAATGGCGAGGCGTCGTCCGGCCATCCACTGATTAAAGGTTTCTCATCCTGACGGTTGGTGGCAAAGAAATTTCCCCTCTATGAGGTGAATAAAGCTTAGCAATCCAACCTGCCAGAGACGGCTCATATCTTTAAAAAGCTCATGTTCTTTATTTTATTATTATTTATTCATTTTTTTCTCTCTTCTATATATTTCTATCTATACATTTTCTCTCAAGTTTATCATTTTAATAGATTTATATACTTTATTTATTTTAAATACAGTCTACTTAAGAGGCTCTGTTTTTATTGCTTTTGACACAAGTTAAATTGTATTTATGAAGTCCTTTATTCATATTTTACTTGTTGCTGTACTAACATTTTAACTTTAATGCTGGCTGGATAAAGACCTCTCCCTGTACTGATCGGGGTGGTCTCCAGCAGTGAGGGCCTCTGTGATCTTAAGTGGGCTGGACCCTGGTATGAACGAATACCTGAGATTTCCTCAAAGCAGAGTCAAGACAGATGTTTATTTTCATAATACTCACTTGAAGAGATAGAAAGGTGGGGGGTGGATGTAAAAATCACAGCAGAATCTACGCTGTAAGCCCAAGATATCTGGGCCTAACCATGAACTCACAGGAAGCAGCAATGAGAACTTACTTTCCTGCTGCATTGTTTTGGTACTCACCAGCTTCCTTAATGTGCCTGTACACATCATCACTGCCTGCCGACGAGTATGGGATGTCATCATGAGCCACAAAGTCAATCTGGAGAGGTTGTTACAACATGCATGAACAGAGTAGATGCAGATCTACAATTTGTGCAGAAAGAAACACACAAAAACCCCGGTGTATGGCCTGCTTAATGCATAAGGCTCAAAAAGAGACTAAATAAAAGTAATTCTGTGTCATCCACTCACACGATGTTTAGCAAGGAACTCTGGTGTTAATGTCCAGGGAGCGTTTCGCACCACTTCGTCCACATAGCGGCAATGTCTTATAGCATCGTATCGCTCGTCTTCATTCATCACTGTGAAGCCCTTGTACTTGTGAGTTAGATCATCACTGCACACTGTAAAAAGAAAAAGTAATTAAAGAAATTATCTTAAAAAATCTAATTATCAAAGCACTTAAACTGAATCCAACAAGATCTGCAGTGACAAACGATTTAACAAAGCGAGTCTGTCTGACAGACTGTCACACTCACCTCCAACAATGAGATGTGTGTTTGGAAAGAGGCATTTAGCCTGCATCAGAGCTCTAGCATGACCCGAGTGGAAAACATCGAAGATGCCATCTGCATAAACTCGTACCGGTCTGTCAGCTGAACACAACAAGACAAGACATGCAGACATGACTGAGATGACAAAACTCCATTCCACTTGTTTATCCACACATAAGATTACATAGAAACTCAAAACTTGCTGTCACATAAAAACAGAACAGGAAATTAAACGTGACTGAATTAAAGATGGGACAGTATAAAACAACTCAGGGGGCATCATAAGAAAGCAAATTCAGACTCACGAGGTGTTCCTCTCTTTGCTATTTCCATGCTGACTCTCTCATATGGTTTCCCATCTGGAACAAGCTCATCTGCAAAAGGTGCTGGGTGCTTCAAGCCCTAAAATGATGCAAACACAGAAGTATGAGAGGACATTACAGCAACACCACAGAGGATCAGATCACCTTCCAGCTAAAAATTAACGGCCTCATTTACAAGTGTGCAAAAATCCCCGGTGTAGCTCATTTGGGTAAACAAAGTCATTGATATGAAATCTTAATGACATTTCCTGAGAGGTTCAGAATACAGTGACTTATACAGACATTTACAGAAACTCCTGGACAAAGGTGTTGAGCAGTAACATGTGAAGCACATATTAGACTTACCACAGTGCATCTAGGGATCTTCCCAAGCCTCTCTCCCTCCTCAGTCTCCCCATTGGAACCATCTCTTCTTCTCTTCCTAGAAGGGAGCAGCTCGCCGGAGCTCTGGGCCTCCATCTGAGTGAAAAGCAAATACAACTAAAACACGTCATACTTCCCTGCTTTGCCGTCCCCTTCTGATCGATTGCAAAACAGGCACACACACGCAGAGACGCTCAGCTTTAATGTCACTTACACAGGTCCAGCTCTGTTGCATAATTTTAGCAACTCAACTGGCTGTAAATTTAAACAGCTGCGAGGTTTAGAGAGTTGCATATGCTTTGTCAACTTTGACCGAGAAAAGGATCTGTACTCCTTACAACAGCAGAAGAATTCAGATATAAGTGTGCTGATGGTCTCTTCATCTTTTTGGTAAAAAGTACCACAGAAACTTCAGCTTTGAAGGGGTGAAGTTGCTTGTTTATTTTAATCAGACTATTTTCAAAGGATTTACAGGTGTTACACACCATTGGAAAGGATTCTTGAGATGTGAGTGATGTTTCCCATTCCAGGCTATAATAGTAACTATAGATTCAGTGATGAGTTTTTCAGACCAGTTGCTGAAGCATTTTATGCTTTTAGCCATACTGTACTCCACTTGCAGATAAGAATACAAAAAAACAGACCAGAAACGATTCAGTAAAGTATGCAACATAAATAGCTTTTTAACCATTAAACCTGCTTAAGGCAATAACTGTGTGATTTTAAAGGGTTAAACCAAAAAGTCAACATACTGTTTCAATGGTGTTAAAAAGGTTGCAGTCATTTCCTGTCAACTAGTGAAACAACAAAGCAGCACACATGGGAGTGTAAGGTTTAAATTAATCCATAACTACCTTAATCCCATTCACACACCCATCTCGCCTTTTTAAATACACCATAAAACTTAATAAACTAGAAATGTTTGAGGCTCTTTCCATTCTGCCACAGCTCTAAGAATGAAAACACAGATTACTAAAGTTAAAACATCTAACCTTGTCACTTTCCTATCTTGTGATTAGATAACTAAACATTTCTCTCTATACTAAACTCTGTCGGTTATGGAAGTGGGACTCAGTACAATGGGTGAAGGACGGAGCGGGACACGTTCCTGGTGGTGACAGTGATCTGATCCAACACTGGGCATTTGCACAAGCAACCCCCACCTTCACCCCATGCCTCTTTCTTTTGGCAGCAGCTGAGCACGGACACTGTAGGGTTCACACTGTCAGAGAAGATTTACATGAACAGCACATGTCATCATTGCTGAAACAGGCTGCTATAATAAGAAGTCACACAAGGAAAGGGCCAAATCTTATTTGACCAGATGTTGCACAACTGAGGGCAACAGTAGCCACTCTAACACTCATATCTATTTTTCAGTGTTAAAAATGCTATTAAAACTCTGGTTTCACTTCTAAAGTTTTTCTAACTCTGCTATTAATGTTTAAATACAATAAATCCACAGCATATTGCCATTAGATTAATGTCCTCACCCTCGACCACCCGGAGATGCGCGAGCTTCTGATGCATATCACAAAATGTTCCCAAACTGTATAAATGTTTCTCACATACAACCAAAGTATGAGGCCAAAACTCTTAGTGTTTTACTTAAAAATGCATTAAAACGCATTTAAAGGAAACAAATGACCAGAACAGCTGACGGAGTAATTGAACTGGTGACACTGGTTGAGCCGTTCAACCCTGGCTTGCTGAACGATGTCAGGAAAGCATCAAATAAAAGAATTAGCCAACTCTTCGAGCCGTATGGTTAGCTTAAATAATAAAGTACTATAACTAATATAAGTGTGTGTTTACTTACTGTTTACTCTTTGTCTGGAACCCTGCTTAGAATTGGTGGGCGGCTTCCAAACCTCCTACTGCCAGCAGGCTAGCTAGCTAAGTTCAAGAAAGCTAACTAACGCAGGTAGCTACCGTCAAATGTTAGCTAGCTGTCAAACTGGATGGCAATGTGCTAGATTTAGCCGTTATCTGACATTACTAGCAAAACGAGCAGCGTATCAATCCTGTGCATCCGAAGCTCCAATACTATCTGAGCCCGAGGATGGAAAGCCAGAAGAAACTGTTTATTAGCTGTGACAGCTTGTACTACAACGGTGACAGGTCACCAACACAGGAACTACAAAACTTCGACAGCCTAGTAAATCCCAGGAAATGACGTAGCTGTCGAACAATCGTAATGTGACCTTGTGAACATATTGGTGCAAAATCATTCTTTTTCTTCGGAAAAGTATCCATAAGTTGTTTTAAAATCTGTATTTCTTTGCAATATTTTTTCCTTTTTTTAAGGGTTACCCCCCTCGCTCAAATTAAGTTGTCGAATTTAACACGTCTTTTGGCACAACTGTAGACGATGCTTCACTTTTTCTCCTGTTTCTCTGACCCCATTTTCCTTTATCTTTTATCACAACTAAAACATTTTCACTCAGTTGCTCATTTATTAGGGTAAAAGATACCTCAATCCATCACATAGAATATAATCAATGAAATCATATTGTCAAATAATTAGCTTGATTACTGGGTTATCTTTCCTGAGGATGGATGGATGGATGGATGGATGGATG
>JBAMIG010000008.1:8494628-8512368 GCA_037177335.1 Kiunga ballochi
ACAGTCTGACAGCAGTGGGGATGAAGGACCTGCGGTAGCGCTCCTTCCTACACTGAGGGTGTCTCAGTCTGCTGCTGTAACAACAATCCCCCTCTTGCAGAATGTCTGACAAGAGTGAGCTGAAGGCTGAGCTGGAGAGGAAGAAGCAACGGATTGCCCAGATTCGAGAGGAGAAGAAGAGAAAAGAAGAAGAGAAAAAAAAGAAGGATGTGAGTAATCAAAAGTGCAGGTTGCAAAGTGTTTAATGTCGACACTGATATGTTGTTATGCTTAAGATGAAAATGCTCTGACCTCCATAGGGAGACTTGAAGCGTGGACCTGAGGCAGGGTCCTCACTGGGCCATGAAGACACTGATCTGGAGAGGAAGAGGAGGGAAGCAGAGGCATTGCTGCAGAGTGTTGGCATCACCCCTGAAATCCCCCACGGTAAATGTGGTTGCTGCATGCTTCTCTTCTGACCCCCCCACCCCCCCCTAATACCCTTTAATGTTCTGTTTAAAGCACTTACAAAAGTCTGTCTTAACTTTCTGACCAAGCTTAGTGTCACTCCCATTGCTCCCATTCACAAAATATTTGCATATTTTACATGTTTTGTGTGCATGAGACCTAAAACCTGCCTGCCATTTATTTTCATTCTCTCTTCTCTCCCCTCTGTCTGTCTTTTTGTGTATGCCCTCCTTTACTGCATGAAAACTCATTCACGCACTCATTCGAACACTTCTGTCCCTCACACATTTACCGTCTCTGTCACTGTGCTGCCTCCCTCGCTCACTCATCGCTCACACACTGCCAAACACACACACTTGTTCACAGCTCAGCCCCTGAGGGTAGTAACAGAAGATACGTGTCTGTTTCACTACCTAGTCCCCGCCCCTATGTCTCCTTCCAACAAATCAGTGGGCAGCGATGCAGGAAGCCAAGACTCTGCGGATGGAAACGCAGGACCAAGGTCTGTGTGAATGAAGGAGAAAGAGGCTGCTTGTTTTTGGGGTCATTTTTGATGTGACCTGCATGCAAAATGTGTCTTTCATAAAGTTTGATAAATTCTGACCGGTCTCTTTGCCTTTTCGCCAACATGCTGATGTTTCTCAATTAACACACTTCATTCTCTTCTCTGTCTTTCTTTTGCTTATCCTGTTTTTTTCCCCATCTTTAATGTCTTGTTGTGTGACACACCCTTTTGCTTGTCTTCTTTCATCTGCCTCCTGTTTCCCCTTCTCTTTCTCTCTGGCCTGTCTTTCTCTCACTAACACCATCTGGTGGTTTGGCTGTTTAAGGACATTGCATTGGGATCCTGACCCCTCTACTCTGCAACTCCACTCCGACTCTGAGCTGATGGGGTACTGCTCCTCCTCTTTCCTTTAGCTTGTCGTCCAACGTTTTGTGGTTTCACCTTAAATATGTCGAATGTGTTAATGTATCAGATGTGTCTGTACATCATTACTTATGCTATTACGTAGGATTTGCATTCAGATCAGTCTCATATTGCCAGTTTATATCTTTTTTCTGCAATCTTGCGCATGTGAAGACGTGGAGCGGTGAAGCTCGGCATGTCCAAACTGACCCAGGTGGACTTTGTTCCCAAGGAAATGGTGTCCTATTCCAAAGAGACGCAGACGCCTACAGAGGCCCTGTCACACACTGATCAAAAAGGTACACAAACACGGACACTTTTTCCTAAATTTTGTCCCTGATTTAAGCTTAATTGATTCAAATAATCTTCATGTGTGTCTTTTAGAAGAAGAAGAGGATGAGGAGATAACTGCTCCCCCACTGACAGAGGACAACAAGGAGGATAAGGATGAACAGGGTGAACAGCAGGAGGATGGTAAGGACCGAAGTGTCTTGTGTAAACTGTATCTTATTAATATTTTAGCACGCCAATTCATTTTTAAGAAGTTTCCTTGCATTCTGTTCATTTTGATGCTTCATGAATTACCTGTAGACACCCCCAAGGAGCTGACAGAGGAAGAGAAGCTGCAGGTTCTGCACTCCGATGAGTTCTTGTCATTTTTTGAGCACAGCAGCCGAATCGTGGAGAGAGCTCTGTCTGAGCAGGTGGATGTGTGTTTTGACTACAGCGGGAGAGATCTTGAGGATAAAGAGGGGTGAGACACAAGAAAAAAGAACAAAAGATTTAAGAGACAAGAAAATTACAGTGATTTTTCGTGGCAGAGACGGTCATATCTCTCTTTATGTCCTCCCAGTGACTTGCAGGCTGGTGCAAAGTTGGTTCTGAACAGAAAGTTTGGGGATGAGCGCTGGACTAAAAACAGAGTCGTCACCTGTCTCGACTGGTCTCCTCAGGTGGGATGAGTATTAATACGGTAAAAAAAAAAAAAAGCACCTATTGTTTGCATTTGGTCTCTTTACTGGCACAGGACTCCTTATTAAATCACCTCAGGTGGAAGTTCCTGAGAGATCCTGCAGCTAACCACAGACTGAGTACTGATCGACTACTCCTTTGTTCCTCTCAGTATCCAGAGCTGCTTGTAGCCTCATACAACAACAACGAGGATGCTCCACATGAGCCTGATGGTGTGGCACTGGTCTGGAACATGAAGTATAAAAAGGCCACTCCTGAGTACATCTTCCATTGCCAGGTAACGAAGAGGAGACTTTTCATACAGTTCGGGTGCAAACCTCTTGTGTGCAGATACATTTAGTAAAAGTACTGAAGACTTTTTAAATTGCCTGATTTGCAGTCTGAGGTGATGTCGGCAGGATTTGCCAAATTTCATCCCAACCTGGTGGTGGGCGGGACTTACTCCGGACAGATAGTTTTATGGGACAACAGAAGCAACAAGCGCACTCCTGTTCAGAGGACTCCCCTTTCTGCAGCTGCGCACACAGTAATGCTGAGGGGGTCATGCTCCAACATATCTACACACTTTTAATACGTTTGTCAGACCAGTCATGACTCGTTTATATTTTTATGCTTTTCCACTGTGTTCTGTAGCATCCAGTCTACTGTGTGAATGTGGTAGGAACCCAAAATGCCAACAACCTGATAAGTATTTCCACGGATGGCAAAATGTGTTCTTGGAGTCTCGACATGCTCTCTCAGCCGCAGGTAACTTGTTTGGATTACTGGGAGACATCGGATGTTGTGCCTGGAGGTCTGAGGCAGCTTGTGTTTTTCCTGCAGGACAGTCTTGAGCTGGTGTTTAAACAGAGCAAGGCGGTGGCTGTGACATCCATGGCATTTCCACTTGGAGACGTGAACAACTTTGTGGTGGGGAGCGAGGATGGCTCTGTCTACACTGCTTGTCGCCACGGCAGGTAATGGCTTTTTGATTCTGTCCTTGTTAGCAACAAACATCTGGACAACAAACATCCTTTTAACACAGTTTTTATGCGTGTTACAGTAAGGCAGGGATCACTGAGGTGTTTGAAGGACACCACGGACCTGTGACCGGGCTGAGCTGTCATAGTGCTGGAGGACCAGTTGATTTCTCTCACCTTTTTATCTCCTCATCCTTTGACTGGACCGTGAAACTATGGAGCACAAAGGTGAAACATTTACACAACGCCGTTATGGAGACTGATGGCTACTTGTCACGTTGCTTAACATTATTTTTACCGTTCTGCTTCAGAGCACCCGTCCATTGTATTCATTCGAGGACAGCTGTGACTATGTCTGCGATGCCATGTGGTCCCCTACACACCCTGCTCTGTTTGCCTGTGTGGATCTTTCTGGGCGGCTGGATCTATGGAACCTCAACAATGACACTGAAGTGCGTAAACACACCGTTACATTTCCTCCCTTAATGACAGGATGAATTGTGGTGTCATTATGAACCTAAATGAGTTTGATTACCATCAAAGTTTATGCATAAGTGTGTGTGACTGTCTAGTAAAACAGATGTGTGCGTTTTAGGTTCCCACTGCTAGTGTGTCGGTCGAAGGGTCTCCGGCACTGAACGGTGTGAGATGGTCTCACACTGGAAAGGAGATTGCCACAGGAGACTCAGAGGGGAACGTTCAGGTCTATGATGTTGGAGAGGTGAGATGTGCTTCCCATCATCCCTGTTGTATGCTTATTTTTATTTACCTCTCTGCTTGACACGCTGTTGGATTGTGTTACTCCTCGTCTTCCTGCAGCAAATCTGCGTGCCCAAGGCAGACGAGTGGACACGTTTCGTCAGGACTCTGGCTGAGATCAATGAGAACAGAGACGAAGCTGAAGAACTGGCCAACGTCTGATGCTACAACCGCTCACCTGCTGCTCCTAAACTCCTTTCCCGTACACTAATCACATATAGCACATTACATGATACGACCACAGGAGCAGCCATCTCCTGTCCGGCTTCCTGCTTTTTTTTCCTCTCCTACAACTTGTCCTGAGATGTGCAGAGCTAGAATGTAGAGAAATGACAGGTTTAGACAAACTTTGTGTGTTGCATTACGTTGTCTGAACTTTAGAGTACATTTATAGTAACAGTGAGCGTCACATGTACCGGTTGTAAGGCAGAAACCAGAGTAAGACGACTGAAGAAGAGGGATGCAGGATTTTCATCTGAAGCCATCCAATCTGAATCTTCTAGTCGGGACATCTTCAGGGCTCCATAACATCTCCTCTCCTGAAGCCACAACAAACTCAGCCCTTTTCTAAATATGCAAACCTTTATACTCGCACCTTTTTATTACCATTTGAGTGTTTTTATGTTGTAATGTTTTATAGACATGTATGCTCAGCTGACTAACAAAGAGGGAAAGCTGACCATCATATCCTCCTCATCCTCAGCAGGACTTGATGACCACAGCTCATGTGCGTAAACATGCCATACGGCTTGTTCAGAAGCATCATTCTTACATTTTAACCACTACAATATTTAATATTTATTACAGTGGTTGCACTTATTTAAATGCTTTGTGTATCATTTTTTTAAAAATACTTCTTTGTACTTAAAACTTACAGTACAATCTAAGGTGCAATGTATTCATTTACTTTGCTTGAATTGACTAAAATGTTTTTTTCTGTAACAAAGTTTAATTTTTCATATTCTGTATGTTTGTAAGAAGGAGCGAAACTCCGACTCGGTTTCCTGAGGAGAATTTTACTATTTCCACCTTTAAATGAAGGAGCGCTGATGAGGTTGGAGACTTTTCACCACAGAAATTAAACTACTTTCCCTTCTCTACATTTTTCCTTTCAGTGATGCGGACTCAGTCTAACCAAGCTTGTACAATTTAACTTCAAGTAATAAGAACGAAAAATAAAATGGGCATCAACCATAATGGATGTACCATCAATGCCTAACTGTACTGTATGTTACGGATTTAGGAATGGTTGCACTTTGCTGTTTGAATAAAAACTCAAAAACATTGATAAAATTAAAACCATATGGATGATTTATTTAATTAAAATACAATGACTTAATTGAGACACATTTAATTTATTAATATCTAATCCTCTGCTCATGATCCTTATCAAGAAAACACTTATTTGCAGGTTCTGTACATCAGTAAGAGTGATTCTCAGAGACCAGGACCGAAAGCCCTGTGATGCCAAAGCATTACAGTTACTGCGTAACGTTGCAGGCCGAATGTTACGAAGCTTTGTTTCCTCAGTAGTTATACAATATGTACAGTATGTAGCCTCCTGTGTGACGAGTTGCAGAGTGAAGTCTCACACTGTGCAGATGAATCCATTTCTAAGCTCACTGTCCCGTAAGAGAAGTCCTACTCGTACTGAGTATCAGACAGAAAACAGAATGAATCATCTACTCATGAGAGACAGAGAGGAGTGCCCAAAGGTATGGTTTTACACAAATGCTCAAGAGAAAAACAAAAGATGGAGTTCCCAGGAGCACACAGCCACTGAAGATATACCGCTGTCTGCTTGTGCAGCCACCAATCTACAGCTGGCAAGTGATTACTCGATTCACCTTCACCCCGCAGAGCGCTACAGGCTCTTGCTGTTTGATCATAAATAAATGGCCCCTAATGTGAGGTACCAACCACGTGCCACCCCTTTTCTTTTTACATTTTTTAAAGTGTCTATCTAAGTGACTGGCTCCTGGTGTAGGAGGAGAGGAATGGTGATGTGATATGGAGATGTATATTTTTATGGTGCCTGAACTGGTGGGGCAGCCCCTGCCTCTGTGTGATGTATAGAAACCACGCCAGAGGACTTGAACTTGGGAAGGTGGAGACCAAATTTGTTCTCGACTCCAGCAAAAGTAGCTGCAGCCAGGCGGTAGCCTCCGACATGATCTGCATTAATGGGAGGAAGCTCTGAGATGCGAGATTTTGGTGTTGGTTCAGATCCTGCTGGTCGACTGCAGAGAGGAAGACAGAAGTTATTACTGACTGCATAAACAAACCAGTATTTCAACTGTAGCCTGCAACGCCTTTCTTTCTGGGATCCTTGATAATGATAATCTGAGAATTTTTAACTTACTGTCCCCCAAAATCAACGTAGAACCATCGCTGCAAGAGCTCATAAGTCACCAGAGTTACACCAAACTGAGGGGAAGACCGACACATACGAGCTGGAATACAGGAAAAACACTGTGATTAAAATGCACCTACAACTACAAACCATGTTTAATGTATATTTGGAAAAACAGATACCTCCAGCTCCCTTCCACAAAGCCCTGAAGCCTTCCTCTCTCATGATCTTCCTGAAGCAGTCAATAACTCCTGAATAAGTTGTCTGTCCGGCCCTTGCTGCAACTTGCAAACGCGTTTTGATGACATCAGCCGGTGTAACAAGGGAGGCCGCGGGTATACCTGGACACAGTTAAAGACATCCCCCTCTCTCTTTATAAAAAATGCATTTTAAGTGAGTCATATTTGATTAATTCTTATATATTGATTTACTCTGAGGTTACCTGCAATCGCTCCAGCAGTGAGAAGCTGCAGAGGTCCCAGCCTGCCTTCTTCATCAGCTAACTGAGCCTTAATGTGGGCATACGCTGGGAAATAGATTGCTGAGAAGGGGATGTCTCTTAGGAAACAAGCTTTGGCTCCCTGAACAGACACATTAACACAGATACATGAATAAAACTGGACTGACGGTACATCTGTGCCAAAGAGAAGGTGAAAAAATTTGTGTTTGCTTTTACTATTTCTAACTATTCCTCCAACCTTAATCACATGTATTGAGGATTTTTACCTTGTAGAGTCCAAAGAAACCCAGGTCACGAACCACACTGAGTGCACTGACTCGAGGCCCCGTGGTGATCTCACCTGCTACTTGCAGGCGGATTTTCACAATCTCCAGAGGATTAGTGAAGATCACCTGAGAGGCTCCAGCCTGAAGAAATGAGAAATGATTGATGAAGAATTTCAAATAGATAAATATTAATCTGCTCCTGCATGTAGCTCATCTAAACTCTTAAGCGATGATATCTTGACTTATGTACTTACACAACCACCAGCCATAATTTCAGCATATAAAGGAATCGTGCCATCTTTTTCTGTGCATTTATCTCTGACAAAGTCATTCACCTGTAGGACACAAATACATGTAATGTTTTACTTTTATTATCTAACAGTTACACTGTCCAATCTCCTGTCAGACATAAATGTACTTCATATATTGTTACAAGTTGATATGAACGTAACAGATGTCAGCCATTTGTGATCAAGGGACCTTTTAAGGTCTGAAACCATCTCAGCCTCTTTGTCTTACATGAGTTTATTAAATTAATGTTCTTGTCTCCATAATCATTGTTGTTAGTTCAGCACATTCTTAGTTGTTATACCTTACACCTAAACGTTGACACCATAGTAACACTCGCAATAGGTTGCCAAGCAGAAGAACATTTAAGACCCATAACAGAGCTGGTTGCCTACACCAGTGTGTGGTCTGGCATTCCAAGTATTTTCCAATAAAAAAAGATCCTCTTCTGAAAACTTAATCTGAATACGAGTATGAAATGCTGTTGGAGAAGCTGTTATAACGTGGCTGTGAAGTGAGAATGTGGATAAGGAGAAGTACTCACTGTAAGTTTGATAGCCTTCTCAGGTGCCACACCAATGAGCTGAGGGACCAGACCTGCAGGGCGTCACAGCAGATTGATGGAAATATCAGACACAGGAGCATGAAAGGAGAAAAGAAGAGGAGGAAAGACTGATGAGAAAAGAAGCACATTAACAGAAAAAAAATGGATGATCTGATAAAAGTCAACCCAAAAATAGTACAAAGTAAATCCACTAAAAGTCCTGTTAGAAAAAATATCCAGTCTACACTTTTCTTTTATTAAATGAGAAACATGTGATACATCTTTTTTTTTTTGCTGGATGAATTTCAAGCTCATGAAAAAAAACCCCTGTAACTTACCTCTGTAGAAGCCAAAGAAGCCCTCATAGCGAAGGACCTTCTTTGCACAATCAAAGCTGTTTTTATACATCAACTCTCCAACAAAAGATCCTGTGGACCTCTGGTTCTGCATTCGAGTCTTCACCAAGTCAATGGGATACACTGCCGTTGCTCCGGTGGCTATTAAACACATAAAACCAGACTGAATACGATCCATCAAATTAGATATCAGGTGCCGAGGCAGGTTTATTTTGTGTCACAGGATAACTCACCTCCAGCAATGGAGCCCAAAGTGAACCTGTAGGCCGATTCTGCAACCTGGAGCCACACGGGCCTGGAAACATCTCCGTGGGACTGTTTGAAACAAGAAATGTGACCATGGTGACTTAAAAATGGATGTTTATGATGCCACTAAGCACAAACATAGAATGCCAACTAAGGGTACTTTTGCTCACACTACCAGCATAAGCATCCCACCTGTTTTTGAGTTTCAGCCAGGTGGTAGGGCAAACAACCCTCCTCTAACGGAGCTATCCTTTCAATGTCAGCAAGGTTCAGACGTCTGGAAAAACATCGTTCATTGTCTTTTTACATCGTCACCATAACATTTGAGAGGCATTTCAAAATAATAGCATTGTAGATTTTCTCTGGCTGAGATTTACCCAGAGGGAGAGTGCAAGCCTGACAGCTGATACAAGATGTCGATTTCCATGGGAGTTATCTGACCAAACTTGTTGGCAGCGTGAACAAACTCCTCTGCAGAGAAAAATGGAGGGGTAAATTTTCACAAACACAGATTTTTACGTGGAGTAAAAACGAGCTCAAAGACAACGCTAGGAGCACCTTTGGTCACGAGCGTGTCCTTCCGTGTTCCAGCCAGCGTGCTGTAGATCTTACGGATCAGCTCCATGTTGTTCAGGAGGGAGTTGAAGGCATTGAAATAAGAGAAGCTGACCATGTGAGAAGTGCTGCCACCTGCAGCCTGGCAAGGGAGAAAAGCAAACATGTTCAGGTGTCACTAGAGAAAAATATAATGTTTTGTTACTTTTCTAACCAACTTAACCCAAGATTTACACATTTAAATGTTAACCACTAGTATGTTGCGTATATTAAAATCAAGCATCAACGTAATTTACTTTATTAATTGCTTCATGACCATTAAAAGGCAATAGCTTTAACCAAGCGGGCAGTCATTCCTCTTTATTATGACCAGATAATAAGGGGGTGAGACAACGTATGAACATGCTAAAATCAGAGCATTTGGGGTTGATGTACACAAAACGTTCTCTCAAATATGTCTGATCTGTATGCTTCATTCTGATTGATTCCTGCTATTGTGGACAGCCTGCATGCAGTACTCATATCAACACATTAAAGAGCCTCTATCTGCTACTTTCAACACTCCATGAAGAAAACACGGTGATCACGGTGGCCTAATTTTGCACCGTGTGCTGTTTTTTGCCTCTCCATACAGCCAGAAAAGCACGTGTTAAGCGGTGTCCTGCAAAGATGTGCTTGTTTTAACACAACATGGAAACACATGAATAAAATACTCATACACATCTGTGTTCACGTTGTGAAAACATTGTGCGTTTAACCTTTTAGAATCTCAGCATGGCTTAAAAGATTAGCAAAATAAAAAAACTCTAGTGGCCCAAGCTGAAAGGAACCAGTGATGTTTTTAAAACTGACCCTGGATGAGGAAGGGGTGAAGCGAAGTGTGTGGATTTTAAGAAACCCAAAATTTGGAGTGGAGTATTTCTGAAACTTTTCGTACCCGGTCAGTCTTGCATTCAACTCCAATCCATATCCTGCACCTTTCTCACAAACGCTTACCGAGACAAGGTTTTCCTCCACAAACGGTGTGAGCATGTGGTGCCTGATTGTAGCCATAATGTCACTGAAGTCCATTGCAGAGATGACGCCGTTTTTTCCTTTGTCTTTCTGGGCAAATGCCTGGCGTGCATGCTCCAACTGCAGCTCCTAAAAAACATGGCAGGACAAAGCTGAGTGTAAAAATAGTTTAAATAAATCAGTGTGAGAAAGATGCAGAGACTAAATAAAACAAAAGTGAGAGAAGAGAAGAAAGGCTAATCGGTGTCAGTGTGCTGGATGTACCTGCAGGAACTCAGTGAACTCAAGGTAACTAAGCTGTTTCTTGCGGTCGTGCCCAAAGTGCAGATGGATGAACTCACAGTCCCAGTTGAAGGGAATGTGGTGGTGCACTGTGGTCTGGCTGAAGATGTCTCGGACATTCTCTGAAGCACAAGTACACACACATCATTCATTTCTACACAAATTAATAATAATTGTGTTAATAAAAAATATCAGATTTATTGGATATGAGCGAGCAGATCAGGGAAAAAAACTCAAAACAGTGTGGCAGTGTTATGCAAGTTCATTAATGTGCAGTGATTAAGTCCAATGAGTAATCTGGTTAGGAATTTCATGGTGGGAAATTTCCCCCACCGCAGGAAAACGTGAACTGCTAATGATGACGTGGAACTAAAAAAGGATTATTTTTTTCTACAGCTGCAAATGGATAATATAAATATGCCAGTTCTGTCATTTTATGTATAGAAATAAAACAAAAATTCAGAAGTACTTTGTGAACTTACCCAAAATCCTAAGAAGAAACTAAACAAACACACACACAAACAGTTCATACCATAGGAAATGGTCCCGGTTCCGGTCTTGTCAAACAACTGAAAGGCTACTATGAAGAGGGCATCTGGTGCACACAACACCGACTCAAATGCAAGAAATTCCTGGAATGAGATCAGCCTGCAGTTGTGTGCAGGTGGGACGGTAATATTAGGTCATACTGTATTACCAAACACAAAAACAAGGATATTTCTGAATACATATAGACTCATGTTTGCAGATTGTGAACACACATTTTACAAGTTATTATAAATGAAATAAGGGAACATGATAAATAGTTTTTTTAAACAAATGCAAACACCAAGTTGCTCTAATGGCATGCATGTGCAGTCTTCCTATATAAAAGACAGGAGCAGACAATCACAGTACATGCTATCTTATCCAAAGGGTAACTCTAATAACAAGTAGTAAGACAGCTCCATAAATCATTTGAATGTTGATAAGACCTGAAGCAATTGCATCAGTACATACCCGTCCTTTGTTGTGTCGGCTACAGCAGCGATGAGTTGGACTGTTTTGGGGTTGTGATGAATTTGTGTGTGTAATCCCAGATACCTCTGGACAAAGTCTCCTGGGGTCATAAACCTCTCGTCATCTTTGTCCACAATACTGGCATACTGAGAGGGGGTCAGAAAATAACATCAGCATGGGATAATTTGTCCTAAATTAACCGGCAGCAACATAATCTAATGGATCACCATTCTCCAATGGAAAGTAAAGACCAGCAACAACAAGATCAAGCCCACACACAAAACACATCCAGGTTTTTTCTGAGTAAGTTACACAACTTTCTTATCCCTCTCAAAGCACCCAAATCTGCTATGTGTGGTAAGTGTATATTCTCAATAATAGTGTTATAGTTGAGATTAAATACAATTATTAGGGCCATTTTGTTCGAGTTATCCAAATGGTACTAGTCACAGCACAAACTGTGCTGGATTTTAATGCTTCTGGAAACAAACATGCATTAATTGTTTTGTTTAGTTTGACAGCTATCAGATCTGAGCACCTTAAAACCACAGGTCCACATGACAATTACACGATGGTAAACTCATGCAGTGGAGCAAAGTATAGGTAAACAGTCTACTGTCGCTGCAGTCTTTCATTACATCTCATGATCAGAGTGCTGACACTATGCATCTTATAGCAGTTTCAAGTCTAACAAAATATCTGAATAAAGGGTGGTAAAGAGATCCAGAGAGAATCAGAGTTCAAGTATTTTCTAGGAAAAACACGACATGCCAAATCCAGGATAATAACAAACTGCTTCTAATTACTGTTAATTCTCCAAGTATAAACCATTATTTCTGTCACCTAAAGGCTTATTGACCCACAAAGTTAAAACAAACCCTGACGTGTCATTTTCTAAAAACTGTCCTTTACCACCAATACACCTGATCAATGTGAAATCCCTTTTCATTGGATGCTGAACAAAATATGAACTCATGTTGATTATGAGAACATAAACCTGTGTAAACTCTTACCTTCTGGAAAATTGTCTTCAGCTCATTTGGGTCTCCTCGTTTGGTAGATTGCACCTAAATTACACACAAACACAATTAACATACATGTAGACATAAGATCACAATAACAGTATATCCATTAAATAAACGTTTAAACAGGCCGCTGACTCAAAGTATGAGTCCACAGAGTAAAATGGGCCAAAATCACACACGTTAGAGGTGATGTCTCCTTGAAACAGGATAATAAAGAGAAAATAGCCATCGCATCAGAAATTAACACGATAAAGGTTAGCCGTAAACTGGTCGTTGTTTAGTCAAGTTGAACATGTCAGGTAAATAGCTTAACAAGTTAACAAACCACTAAGCATATGATCAAACTAACGTTTGAAGGTAACCAGCTAGCAAGTACAAACTACTTATATGAAGAGGACACAAACCGTTGCCATCATGTTAGGAAAAAGCGACAGGATGAGAGAAGAGAAAAAGGTAACTACTCCGAAAAGCTGTCACTTAAGATAAGCCGGGTGCTCTTTTTTTTTATATATCACCGCTGGAAAGGCAGCCTCATAGCTGTTTTAGCATTATCTCGCTAACTTCGAGGTTGTCGGTGTCTCATCAAGGCCAGTCACCATCGAACCGCAGCTAGCCCAGTGATGCTACAGCGTCGGAGAAAGCCGCATCCGAGACAGCCTACGCGGACAGGACTATAAAGTAAGGCTTCGGTAACCCCTAAAAAAGAAAACTGACAGAACACATGCACACAGGGCCATGTAGAGGTTTAAAAATCACTAAGAGAGCGATGCCCAAGTCACCTTGACCGCCATGCTGGTTTTGACGTCACGCGCAGTGAGAGAGTAGAGCGGAACCCACACGGTTTGATGTCAGGTCTGGAAAAGAAACCAAACACAACTTCTTTTTCTTAAGTATTCAGGTGCTGGTAGCTAGTTCAGTAAACATAATTTAATTACTAGAGTCGGTGGAGATGATCTGTAAGATAAGTCTCACACACGCTATAACTGATGCAAACTCCGGGCTGCGGAACGCGGAATTTCTTACATCAGCTCAGGCTGCTGTCAGTGCGCTTATAGTGTAACCCAACTCACACCACCGCCACACGCCAGGTGCCACCCACACCAACAAAACACTAAAGTATCATTTAAAAGAAAATCACTGCAGGGTGCTGAAATCAAGAAATTATACGCCTCTGAATGCTATTTAACTGTAATGTCAGTAACAGTTGCAGCATCAACTTAATGGGACAAAACAGACTAAAAAGTTTTTGAGTGTTAAAAACGGAAACAAAACACGTGGAAAACATGTTATACTACATAAAAATAAGTAATGGAAATAATGATAAACATTACATATGTAGGACAGTATCTATGCTGAAATGCATCTCATTGTGTTGCCACATCCAACCCATATTAAAGCAGATTAGTTATGGAGTACCATTAAACTGCAAAACACACTCTGGACCCAGGAGATATGAGCTGTGACCAACACTAGAATATAATGCTCCTCGTAGTGTGTCACCATAGGAGCTGTTTTAAGTTTATTTTATTTGGCATGGACTAATGAGTATCTTTGAAAAGGAAATAAAAACCTAAAAAAACACAACTTGTTGGCATCGTGTCTCTGTTTGTGGTCTCTTAACACAATCCAAGGACAAAACAACTTGTTCTATGATCAAGTAATAGTTTTAGAGTTCAAGCCTCCAGAGGAAAGGCTAGCTGTAATGTCAAATAAATATGGAGTATTATGTTAGATTTGATCTAGTACAGATGATTATCTTTGCATGCTGTGAAATGAACAGGAAAATCCCGCTGTTATTCCATATTGATCACTTTTTAAGTGTTGGGTTTGTATAAATGAAAATAACAGAACATTTCTTTCATCATAAATAAACATCTTTATAAAGCAGAACAAATATTTCCAGGTGAAACAATTAAAAAAGATTTTTACTTCCCAAAACAAAATCTTTTAGATTTCTAGTGGAAATCCTCATTAAAGCAACAGGAAGAAAATCCCCAAAGCTTTAGTTTTATGCTGTTTATTATCCTGCAACTGAAAACAGGTTCAACAAACTACAGGAGTCACCAGAGCACTTTTATTTTGCTCAAGGCATTGGCCCACAGCTCTTTTAGCCAATCACTGCATCACTGAGGGTGTGGACATGCAAGACAACAAAAGTAGGACAAAAAAATGACCTACAGCAAAACACTGCCCACAATTCAAGCAAAATATAAAGTGTTATATGGAAAATAAGAAGTATAGTTTCAAAACTGTATGAAACGTTAAACTGAAAATCTTGTAATTTTGCATTTCTGGTAAAATAATCGAGAACTGGGAGAAATCTAAAAAAGTCTTTTCACTGTAGATTATGTTTGGCTTTTATAGGGAAAGGTATGCTATGAGTCTTGTCTCAACCCAAAGGCCTTCTATCTGTTTGTTTTATTTCAGTTTTGTTTGTTTTTTTTTTCTTTCTTTCTTTCTTTCTTTCTTTCTTTCTTTCTTTTTTTTTTTTTTTTTTTTTTACAAAGGATGGTCTCTTCTAGACAAATCTACCAGTGGGTATCAATAAAGTTAGAATAACTCCCTAAAACATCAAGGAAACATCTGCAGGACACACAAAAACACTAATATACTAAAGTACTGATGGTAAAACTGTATTTGCAAGTGGCTAAACTTAGTAAGGGTGCTTCCAGAGCAGGCGGTGAGCAGGGACACACCTGTGCTGAAGGCAGCAGGGGCTGTTTTGCTTGGTCTTGTCACATTGCTGGAAACACCTAAGCTGCTTGAAGTGGTTTATTCTTACAAACATGACACCTGTCACAAATTCCTTTCTTCCTTTTATTATGGACTTTTTCTCAAGTCAACTATCACCACAGCATTAGCAAGTTTATTTCTGAGCATAATGTGCCATGTAAGTCATCATGATTATTGTATAAGCTTATAGATTTGATATACAGATACGGATCCACATGCAAATTCTCACTGAGAAAAAACTCCAAAAAGGAAATTGTTCTTGTTATGATGATTTAGCATCACAATAAAATAGCTGTTAAATACATTAAAGTATAGAATAAATAAATTCGTTTGCTGACTCAAGGCATTGAAAAATGTAAGCGTATCTAATAAAGGATAGTTAAATGATCATAAATGAGGAAATGTGTGATTTGTTTTTGCTTTATATCCTTTGTGTCTGAGCCTGAGTTTAAACAGTCGATCCATAATAATAGTGAGTTCCATTTTAATTTACTGGTACCATACTGGACAAACACAATTTCATATTTTTATTAAATACAATGTGTTAGTAAAACATTAATGTACTTAGTGCATTTTTTTAAATAAAAAAGTGCACTAAGAGTAGCTGTATTGATTGTCATTTCTAAACTGCTTATATATATTTTTCATGTACAAATATTAAATAAATAATATTTAAATTGTTTGATTGTATTTACTACAAGGTACCAGAACTGGAGGAGATGAAGCAGTACACTTGTTACTATGCCCTTATCCCAGCATTTTAAAACTACTGCTATCAACACCTCCGAGTACCAATATATTCTTTTTATTTAAATGTTTTTCATTTAGTTATATATTAAGTTTAAACAAGTTGCATTTTAAAAAGAATTAAAATTTTTTTTGGAAACAGATTATTACCATATTATTTCAACTACAGTATATTCTCACTTACTGCGCTACAGTGATGTGTGAGGGGTATTATCACCCAGGGCTGTGATTATTACTCTGGTGATGCTGTTTGTTGATATCAACACATTAAATAGAGCCCACTCATTAAAATATAAATGGATTCCGCTAATTAAAAGTCAAAGTATTTTCTATTAAAAATACTTGCATGGGCTCTTTCATTGAGTAAAGTTATACTTATTAATCCTCATTCACTCCAATATTTAATAAATATTCCTTTTTTTCATCTTTTAGGATTAAAAAATACTACAGCATGTAATTGATTCTGTGGATTAGAGTTTTTATCTTGTTGGTTATAGTGAACTGTCAATAAACCGTATCTATAGTATTTGTTTTCACTGATAAGGCTGTGACCTTCATTTGTTTATTGGAAGGAAAGAAATGTTTGCCTTCAATATAAACCTGTCTAGCCTACTTTACCTAATTTGTCCAGGTTTCAGTGTATATTTCAGATTTCTATAGCTTGTTTATTAGAGGGACAAGTAACTAATTACCAACTTAAAAAATCCCATTGACATGTATTTTCAAAGAAGAAAAAAAATGAGTATATTGATGGGGATTGTGGCTACAGGAGAAATCTTTGCAGAAGAGCTGGAATTTTTCTACTCAGGTTTTATAAATAGATGAATTCAACACATCTCTGTAAATGTGCTAAATGTCCCAACGAGGGTCTAAACATAGTTGTTTCTGTAAATAAAATGTAACATGCAATGCATGGTAAAAATTAATCAAAATAATGATTTACTTTAATATTTTTTAAGCTATGAATTAATAATCAAATCATATTTCATTAAGTAAATTTAAGTTGGAATAAAGACATTTGGGTTAATGTTATTTACATTAAAGAACAAAAGACAAAAAAATATTAATATTTTATTTAAAGGGTGACCTAAAATCAAAGCAAAGACACGAGAATGAAATGTTTTTCACCTTTTCTTAATGTGGCTTTTCGTGTTTAGTCTGTTCTCTTGTCTGCACCGACTGAGTCTTTAGATCTAGAGCTCTGCTAGGTGTAATGTTTAATGCTCTTTTTGGGAAGTCCAGTTAAAAGACCTTAACTCAGATTGTTTAAGAAGACTTGAAGCAAATTTTAACCTAGTTTTCAAGCATGTGCAACAAGATTCTGTGGTTCTGGGATTTTTCCACCTGATATTCTTCTAGACTTGTTACGATTAGGGATTCCTTCTATTTCATAGTTCATAGGGCATCATTTGCAGAGAACTTGGTCACTAATAAAATGTTACAGGGGCAGAAAAGGAACATGCTGCTGTCTTTTTACACGTGTAGTGCAAGCAGATGTTTGTTTTTTTTACACAAAATGAAGTGACACATGTCTCTCAAGATAGTGTCAGGGTTTGTCAGTCATGCAAAACTTTAAAAAGTTATTACATAAATTTATTTTGTCAGATGTTTTTAAAGTTTCGGCCAGTCAGCTTGCTTCTAGAGCTGATGAGCCAGACCCAGGCGGGGAAGAAGAATCAGCCAATCCTGGATGCCACCCAGCCAACCACAGGAAAGGAACAGTGCAGCCAGTGTCAGGATGAAAGTAAGACGGCCAGCCAATAGTCCAGAGGGGATCAAACAGCCAGGTTTACATTGTGTGGCTGAATGACATAACATAGAGATACTG
>JBAMIG010000008.1:8512468-8524618 GCA_037177335.1 Kiunga ballochi
AAGACAGGCTAAACTGTAACATTAAAAAATCTAAGTGCATTAAACTGTTGCTTAATGAGAGATTCTTTCACAAATTTTAATTGTTTTGTTACTAATCTTATTGTGATATCTGATACTGTTGTAACCAGTGGTCTGCAAGACAACGAGCAGATATGTCCAATAAGTCTATTACTATTTGTGTAAATTATTTTCTCTGAGGGGTCGTATGATAACGCTCAGTCATGTAATAATGAGGGCTGCTACTATTCACTTACTGCACCTCAGAATTAAAAGTTGGCCTCCTAGTAGGCAACAACAAATTATACTATTCATGTTTTGCGGATGGTTAAAGCTCTATTGTCATGCAACAAAACTTAATATAAAGACTGATGCTTTTTCAAGCATTTATCTCAGAGACATCATGAGTATGACTGGGCATATTTTCTCGTCTCTTGTCCAAATGATGTGATTGGGGAATGACCTCAGGCCCTGTTTCAAACCTGTCTAAGCAGTACAATTCAAAAGAAATATAAGGCTCTCCAGTTGTTATCAATACAAATAAATGTATATAACTAGACTTAAAGGAGGTATAGCATGCTTTTATATCCTTCCTTTTAACATGTAAATTATTAATTTATTGTAATGAATAAAGCAGACATGTTATGCCCCGTCCCCCTCCAGGTCAAGGTCCAGGTCTCAGTGCATCCCACATAGTGTAACACTGCTTCCCACACTATGTAATGCAAAAATGCCAATGTAAATACACTCAAGGTAGTGTTAGTACACTGATTACCAAGTTTACTAATTACCCACAGAAAATACTGTGACATAATAGACAAAGAAATGTGATAGAGAATAGAGAAAATTAAACAGACTGAAAAATATGACCAGAAAAAAATGAAGATATATGTGCAGCATCAGGAAGAAATAACTTGACATTTCATCTGCATCCCTAAACACTTCAAATTGCACGAAATTGCACACTTTAAGGGCTAAAAAAGTGTATTTTGCATATGTCCCTATGATTTTGCATGAACCTTTTTGTCAAAATGCAATGACATAATCGTGTACTTTATTTTGAAATCAGAAAATCCGAAAGTTGTGCTTGGCGTTTGGCATGCGCGTGAAAGAAGACAGAAATAAACTATATTCTCTCACGTGACCACAGACTCTTGCATCACGTGACAACAACAAGAATTTAATGGCGGCGGTCGGTCATTGTACAGTTTTACTCACAACCAGGACAGGTACTGTAGTTTAAATTTTCCTTCAACATTTATTTTCAGTTTATGTGCCCGACTACGGCCTTTACGTAAGACAACCATACAATAGTAATTTCACAAGCACTTTGATAAAAGGAGTTTCTAATAAATTTGTCTGCTCGTGCCGCACGCTTTTAAGCTAGCGTTAACATGCAGTCACCGGTGCGACCGGGAGCATTTATGTTAAGAGCAGACAGTGACCCACTTTGGTAAAATACTGCACCACGAGTTCAAGACTATTGTTGCTATAAGTTGTGGGTTATAAATCTAATGTTTACTGATTCTTTGCCTCTGTAAGTATTTTTACCGTTGTTTAGCATCAACAGCTTTGTTCTTTCTCGATTAGTTTGGTATCAGTATTTCTATTTTTGTTATCGTTAACTTTCCCTTGGCTGAGACGTCTTGAAGAACCTAAACCTTCGCCATTTCTTTAAAAAGTGTTTATTTTTTAGGCAGGTTTTACGTCGCAGTAGTGCCACCTGCTGTTTACCTTTTTATCTCTTAGAAATGTCTCATCCTACACAGATCCAGTTATATGAACCTATTTAAATCTAAATTAAATTTTATATAGTGTGTAATCCCTCATTCAGAAACTCAAATTCATTGTTTTATTTGTGCTGATTTTCTTGTGGTTTTAATTAAATGTTTTGTCATAGCAGTCATACAATACTCAAAGGTCCGTATTACCACTGAAATTAAAGAGCAGTTTCAAAGTTTTGGGGTAGACTCATTGATTGTGTGACCATAACCGGATCTAATCCTGCTGTGCGTTTTTGCAGTTGGGATGTTTGAACTTGCCTAGGATTTTCCCAATCATCTGCTTAAATGGTTGTTGGGGCCTGTAAGAACAAGCAGGGGGTGGGGTATATTATACAGATATGAGGAAGAAGAAACCCTGAATAAGAAGTCGAGAGGGAAATGCCCAGATCAGTTGGCTTGAACTGATGTCAATAGAATTGATTACGTTTTATTGGGAGTGAAGCTTTATTTATAATAATAAGCAGCAATGATTGCTCTGAGAATGGTTTATCATTTTACTTATGAAAGCTAATACCAGATTCCATAAATTCCAACCGTAAATGTTTATTTTAATCTTTTGCTTTTTGTTTTACTTCCAGGACTGGGAGGTTTCTTACAAAGAGGTTGTTATCTAAGAAGCCTTAATCCCTACACAGCTTTTCTATGTCAGCAACATCGACGTTTTTTCTGGAGGAAGTGGAAAAGTTCTCACAATGTTGTACATCCAGCAACTGTACTACCAGCTTATTCAGTTCCCAAGGTAGAGTTACCTGCTCATAATATGACTCCCAATCGATTCTTTTTTCACATAAGTTTACGCAAATGGTGTTTTCTGTTTAAATTTGATAAAAGCCATTATTGAAGTAATGTATTTTATACTTACACTAGAACTTAAGAAATACACTTTATTGTCAAGTGCATTTAAGTCAACTTAATGTAAATAAGACTGGATTGCACAAAAAGAGAATTTCTAAGACACTTTCTTGAAAACATCTAATAATTATTTATTTTTAGCGGCACAGTATATGGTGACTTAAACACCCAGTGAATCAGTTAAGCTAAATATAAGCTATTGAAACTTAGCATGACAGAAAAACTCTGACAAAATCGTGACCCACACTTTAATACCCTGTTTTTTGTTTTTTTTATTTCTTGTGTCTAGCACATTGTGCGACCTGAGTATGTTGGCACTGGACTGGTCCCAGAATGGCCAGACTACATTGAGATCAAAAACCAAGAACAAATTGAAGGCCTTGCCAGAGCATGTCAGCTAGCCAGACAGATACTACTACTAGCCGGGGACAGTCTGAAAGTAAATATCTCATCACTTCAAGCCCTGCTTGTTGTTTTTGCATAATAAAAAATAACACATCTACACTTGCTTTCAGGTTGGCATGACAACAGATGAAATAGACTTTATTGTACACCAGGAGACGATTAAGCACGATGCTTACCCCTCCCCTCTTGGATATGGAGGTTTCCCCAAATCAGTGTGTACATCAGTGAACAATGTGGTCTGCCATGGCATACCTGACAGGTAAACGAGTCAAAGATCTCCCTGTATATTTGACCACTCAAAAACCAATGTGGATGGAGTGGGGTTTTTTCATCTAAGATGCATCAAGATTCTGGCATGAATGATTCTGAATCAATGTAAAAAAGGTTAAAAAAAACAAAACAACAACAACAACTTAGTTTATTAACACAATTCTGAGACACACAAAAAGCAGAACTTGGAAAGGCAGCTTCTGGACTGCCAGGTGTGTGCACATAACAGTATGTAGTTCTGTAGTTTCTACACAAAGCTCTGTTTGTCTGTTTGTTTCAGGAGTTCTGAATGTGAAAACTAACTGATGTCAATCAAAGAAATGTACTTGTGCCTGCTAACAAATGTAGCTCTCAGTTACCCTCAAGAGAACCAAATACAGGATGCAGAATACAACTCAAAGGAATTATGCGTTTTATAGACGCTTTTATACAAAGCAAGTTACAAAGCATTATTTTTTTAATGATAGTTATTTTCCTAACATGCATGTATTGTGGGTGGGTGGGAGGAAGCCGGAGTACACGGAGAAAACCCACGTAATATGGGGAGAACATGCAAACTCCACACAGAAAGGCCACTGGACAAACCTCCCCAGCCTTTGCTCAAACCAGCAACCTTCTTGCTGTGAAGCCACAATGCTAACCACTGCGCCACCACGCTGTCTTTCTTAATGTTTAAAGACAACTCAAACAAATGCACATGTAGGGCACTCTGGCTGGGAACATTTTTTTGCTGCTAGATGTGGAAGAATGCGGTAAAAGAGCTCAGGTTGGAGTGTAGTCCAAATCAGGGGAGTGACTGAAGGCTCTCATCCCCATGGTGGTTAGACAGCCAGACGGAACAGCAAGGTGAATGGAGGAAGATGACCTGAGAGTAAAGGAGGTAGTGGTAATGTGAAGCAGATCAGATAGATGGGGAGGGGCCAGATTATGGATACATTTGAAAGCGAAAAGCAGTATCTTAAAATTAATTGGAATAAAGTTATTGGGAGTCAGTGAAGTTGTTTAAGAACAGATGTTATGTGTTCAGAGGAAGAGGTACGAGTGATGATCCGAGCAGCAGAGTCTGGAGAAGCTGCAGTTTATGGAGTGATTTGTTGGGGAGACCAAAGATAAGTTGCTTACAATATTTAATTCTTGAAGTGACCAGACTGTGTATGAGGATGGCAGCGGCATGTGGAGTAAGTGCTGAACGATGTGATGATATTTTGAAAGTGGAAATAGGCACCATGAGTAATGCTATTTAAATGTGCTTGATATGAAAGGGTGCTATCAAGAATGACGCTGGAGAATCAAGGAGCTGTCAATGTTAAAGAAGAAACTGTGGGACTTGGGTGGAGTGGAGGCCTTGCCAACAGCTAGAATGTGTTTTTACTGCTATTGAGTTTGACAAAATTAGAGGAAAACCATGATTTGATTTTCTGAAGACAGTCTGAGAGGGAGGTAGGTGGAAGAGAAGAGTTTGGCTAGGAGGAGACATAGAGCTGGGTGTCGTCTGCATAAGAGTGAAAATTGATATCATATTTAGGAATATGTGGCCAAGAGGGAGAAGAAAGACAATGAACAGAATGGGCCCCAACACAGAGCCCTGGGGCACATCGACTGGGTGATGATATTGAGGAGTGAGCCTTAATTTTAATAACTGTATGGTCTGAGAGATATTTGGTCTTACATATGGTTCATTAAAACAATAAAGGTAAATAGTCATGAAAAATGTCTGTGTTTGTGTAATAGGTCAAAACCTGTAATCAATATAAAAATGTTAAACTGTGTAATCCATATATCTTTTAAAATGCATTTTTTCTGCAGTCGAAAACTTGAAGATGGAGATATCATCAACATTGATGTTACTGTAAGTTGGTGCTTTAAAGAAACTAATAGATAATACTATAGATATCACTTTACTGACTTTAGCCCTTTCATAATAGGTGTATTTAGATGGTTACCATGGTGACACCTCAGAAACCTTCCTGATAGGCCAGGTGGACGAGACTGGGCAGCGATTGGTGGAGACTGCCAGACGGTGTAGAGATGAGACCATTGCTGTGTGCAAGCCAGGCGTACAGCTCTGTGTCATAGGAAACACTATTAGGTATGCACACATATCAGATATACACACAATCTACATGATTGCATCAGTGTTTTCTCTTAGATTTATCATTTTTCTCTTCTGCTAACAGTGAAATAGCCCATGCTAATGGCTTTCAAGTGTGTCCCTATTTCATTGGACATGGAATAGGCTCCTACTTTCATTGCCATCCTGAGATATGGCATCACGGTAAGTTGAGGTCTGATATTGGTTTAAATAAGTGGTTCTCATGTTGTGCTTTTATCTTAAAGTTTATTTTAAGTGTTATTTTATGGGGAAAGATTTTAAAACAGGAATATTAGTACTTATTTCTGTTTGCAGAGAAAACTAAACATAAAATGTGATAAGCCACTTTAAATTTCTCTTGATTAGTAGGTTATAAAATATTTATACCATGAAGTTTACATTTACCAGGAACCATTATGTTATGTTAAACATCACTTATATGTTTGACAAATATGTTATTTGGATGTGCATGGGTACAGTTTCTGATTAAGAATGACTTTATTTCAGCCAATGACAATGACATAACCATGGATGAAGGGATGGCTTTTACAATAGGCAAGTTGCACAGTATAGTTTTTATGTAGCTTATAAAAATGCACCTGTGGATGAATGTGAGATTGATTATGTATATGAATGCCACCTTCTTAGAGCCCATATTAATGGAAGGGTCCGTGGAGTTCAGAATCTTAAAGGACATGTGGACCGCTGTTTCAGTCGATGATAAAAGGTTTGTGATTCACATAATAAAAAAACAGAAAGCCAAGGCAAGTTTATTTGTATAGCACCTTTCATGTACAGGACAATTCAAAGTGCTTTACATGGAAACAGTAAAAGCATTACAGATATAGAGAAGAATTAAAAACAGCAAAAATCACAATAAAAACAAATTAAATAAAAGTAATAAAAGCTCATGTCTGTCATGCTGCCAAGTTTTATTTGGTTGACCATGTGGTTTTAGTCCTAAATAAAATACCTTTGTACTAGCTGAGGCAAAACACTTGTGCTGGTGTGCTTCATCACGTGTGTTCTGACTTGCATGTTTATGCTACATATTAAACGCAGCCATCTAGTCTGGACGGTCACCTTACCCTATTTGCTCTGCACTTGTAGCTATTACTGCAGCTACCACGGTCACTGCAAATGGTCTTTTGTTTTGAGACACTATACAAATCCAGCAGCTACCTGTGAGGTCCTTCTACAGCTCTGGCTGGATCTTGTATATTTTAGTAGTCACAGTTATCTTAATTGCTCAGCTCTGAACAAAATCCTTGTTTTCTGAAACAAGGTGAACTTTTAATTACTATTTATAAGTTAACATTTTTATTTATTTTTTTTTATAAATATGATCCAATATTTCTGTAACTTTAAAAAAATTAGTAATAAATTTCTAAATTAGTAAGTTCCAGTGACAGCATGTGACTTCAGAGTTTAATCTAATCTTATTTCTGCGCTTTAACAGGTCCGCTCAGTTTGAGCACACAGTGGTCATCACATCTGATGGAGTGGAGATCCTCACCAAACTCCCAGAGGAGAACAATCTGTGATGTGAAATGGTCTCAGCACTGACTTCAAGAGAGCATCATTAGAGAATGGAAAACAATAATAGGCTATAAGCTGGACTGATGGTTCATTCAGACATTTTAACAAGTACACAGAGCTTTGAAAGGAAACCAATGTGTTCTTTTGATTACAACCTGAGGATTAAAGACGGCGTGAGGTTGTAAACTAGAACTGCTGGTGCAGCTTTTATTCATTATTTAAGTTGGACTTATAAATGTTTGGTTTATCTATGCTATTGGCAGGAAGTTGATCAGGCACTGCTTATTCTTGTATAATGAGTGTTATCTATGGACAACAGAAACGGCAAACTAGTTTATCCTACTTAAATCTGGTCTTCCTAGTTACCTTTGGTACCACTCTAATGTCAGCTACTGTAATAAAATCCATAAACCTGCATCGATTACATTTTCTATTTCACTTTCTTTTGTCTTAAGGGTTAACCCCACCAACCTGGGGTCCCCGACACCCACTGGAAACACACCATGCTGCACTATAAAATAATACAAAGTTACTGACTGGAAACATTTTCAAAGTTACTTGGTTAAAAAAAAAAAAGACTACACCTAAGTAACTTGTGCATCTATTTTCAATGATGAAGAGCATGATGTAGTGAGGTGGGAGAGGTACTGGAGTAGTGTATTGTACTAGCTGTTATTTTTTGGCAGTAATTAATGTAAACATAAATGCATTGTGATAGAAACACTTAGACAACACAGTTAGAAATCTATTGCCACACCCCTTCTCCAACACGTGAGTTAAATCACTAAATTCCTTCATCTACGCGTCATCAGGTCTGCTAGGTCTGGCAACATGCTGTTCATCTGATTCAGTAACCCTGCGGTAGATTTTCCCATTCAGATTAATTGGAAAAAATTTCAATGTAATCATGAAATCCTTGTTGTGATGCCTCAGATAACCTATTATTGATGTCACACAGCTAAGATGTTCACTTATGAATTAATCAGTGAAAAATCTGAGGTGCACTTTTTTTATCACAATAAGCAAACTGCTTATTAAACTCCATTATTTATCTTCTGTTTAAATGTGATTGTGTACTGTAAAATGAAGCCACCAGAGGGCAGCATGTACTGTCAGACATCCTTTTAGCACAGGTCTTACATCTTTACTGTGACCAATCCTGACTTTACTGCCTAATGTTGCCCAATACTATGAAGGAAAAGTCCATGTTATACATACATGGTGCACATTTCACCACTCAACATGGAAAACATCTAAAAAGCTTAAAAACTGCTGTTGAGAAAAGCTTCAGACATATCGACCTAAACTATTTTTCCCCTATTCAAGTCTTTGGGGTGAATAATGTCCATTTTGATGTTTTTCCATTGTTTCTACCAAATATAAATTAAATCAGGATATGGGTGAACTGAGTATGTTTTATAGAATAAAAAGAGGAAAAATGGAGGAATAATTAGATTCTAGTCCACAGAAGGGTGTGTTTTCATTTCCTGCCAATATGTTCTTAATGTGCGTGCGTGTTGGGGGCGGGGATTATATATAATGTGTGGTCATACCAATAATAATTTATAGCTGATGCAGGAAGGATTGAACCAATAACAGTGGGTCAGCTAACCTGTGATTCAGACATCACCATCCAGGAAATGATTCACTTTTTAAATTTTTACAATTAATTTTGATTTTATATGAAAAAACTGTGTACTGTTCTTTTATCCTACCCCCATCAAAAAAAGAAACACTAAAGTGAAAAAACCCTCAAACATGTTAAAATAACCTCACTACTTAAACTGACATCAAATCTAAAAGTCATGAGGTCTGTATAAGAGAAGAATAAATTGAAAGCCCCAGGTAGATGATATTAAGACAGATAAAAGTGGAATATAGTGGGAGAAGCAGGGAGTGGCAGAATGAGGTGTGAGGTCCGGGTTGCAGTGATTCTTTATCTGCATGTTGGGACTTATTCCTAATCTCTTGGCCGGCATTTTTCCTCGCCTGGACATATTAAGCACACAGAATAAAAAGTCAGTTTTTGGAAAAGTGAGACTTTCCCTTTGTCTATATCCAGTTAAATTTATAATGTTTTCTCTTGCAAAAATTCTACATATATTCCCACCTCCCAATGTTTTTACAGATGATCTAAAATAAGAGAATCTGTTTTAATAACCTTGCATTTGGCTGAAGCATGATAATAATGTAGCCCATGCCGTTCCCAGCAGCTTCTGGGTGAAACGCAGGGTACTTTCTGGACATGTTTCCAGTTCACCACAATCTGTAGCTTTGTAGATGTTACATTGTTCTGTAGCTGGAGTATAAACAGATCATTTTGTCCCTTTTTTCCTGATATCCCCACATTCCAGGTGAGTATTTTGACATGACTACATATGTGTCAGAGCCAAACTGTGACATATCACACCTGCCTGAAACCTTTCTGAGTTGAGAACCACAGAAAGTTCTGGTTTCCAAGGTGACCTGTAAGATTGTACAAATAATAAAGTTATGCATCATTTCCAAACTTGTACAGGCAGCTCTGTCCAGGACACGCATAGATGTAAGTAAGCAGCCAAATTACTGCACCAAACCAAGGCAGCCGAGTGTAATCCTTGGAGCTGATCATTCACTGTCCCAGAACATGTAGCCGCAGGTTGGTACTGAGTCAGTGAACCTCAACAGCCGCAGGGTTATTTGAGGTTAGGATGGAAAGAAAATAAAGATGTGTTGAGATAAAAGACCGTTGAAAAGTATAACAACTGCAGAGGGACACTAATTTGACATTCTTTAAAGGATAATACCAAGATTTACCTGGAACAATAGGAGGAGGCAATCTGGGAGTTTACAAAACCACAACACTCAGTGTGTTCTATGAGATGTGTAGGATTTTAATAATGCATGCATATGGGGGTGAGTAAACACTTGGGACACCAGTAGAGAACATGAATGTCCCCTCCTGATTGAGACTTACAAGGTGAAAACTTTCTATTTTGACCTCTTGACTTTTAAAAACAAGGAATGTATCCTGGTCTTTTAGCACAGGGAAAATGTTTTGGAAGGTGTGACCTTGTGCTTTTAGACCACAAATAAACAAGCAAATCTATCCACTCTTCCCTCTGTGTTGCCTTGTTTTTTTTTGTTTTAATGTACCTGTTTGGCTGCTGAGTCTCTTCATTCCACTGCTATCCTTCTCAGGCCTAAGCAACCAAAGCAGAGTGTTGTGTCTGTGTTTGTGTGTGTTACTATAATATAAAGTGCCTGAGGCGACTCTAAAAGGTCTGTGATAAACGTTTGACTGTGTCTGTTTTCTGAGATTCACACATCACATAAACATCCATAAAAACACAGCTATCTGCTTAATTCATTAGACCTGAGAAAAACAGTAATGCAGCTTAACACAAAGATATTTCTGCTGGTGAGAGTGTGTGTGACCTTACTGGAATGTGTGGACACATTGAGTAAATAAACCACAAAAAGAGAAAAGTATTTACTTTTACCAATAATTCCTATTCACCCACATGTCATCTCTGATCTATTTCAGAACACTTTCCCTGTAATGGTCTCTTACTTACATAAAAAACAGTAGCACACAAAATGTATCATCAGTACTCTGTGTGTGTTTGTGTGTGTGCGGTGTTGTGTAGTGGACAGAAAGATGGACGGAAATGTTCTCCATGGAGCTCAGATCCTCGCTCCGAGAATCCTCAGAGTGTGATTAAACAACTCTGGATTTATGTTTACCTACATGATTGTGGGAAAATTAAGATTTAGTCCCATTCTCTAATGTACAGCCTCTTTGGCTGCTTAAAAAGCCAAAATAGAAGCCAGGCTTTTGTTTTAGCTTTGGGTAATGGACAAACTCAGATCCACTGCGATGGTTATTGTATATCCTTTTAACTAAAATGATTGCAAGGGCAGTATGATTCATCGTATTGATTTGTTAAAGTTGTAGCAAATGACATAATTGTTCAGTATATTTAGGAAGTATATTATACAAGCCTGTATCTCTTTGGCACAATGATGATTTAAACTTATATTAACTTGCTTGCCTGAACAAAATGATATAATATAATACTTCTCCTCTAAGTTCAGATCTAGTAAGCTTTATCATCTCTATTACAAAAAATGTACCTTATCTCTAATGTGTCTGTATGTAACAGAAAATACTGGCAGTGAGATTAAGAGAGTAATTATAGCATTTTCAGAGATAGATGTGTCTCATACACACATGTACTGTATATTTAGTACATGTGTGTAAACCACTCAGTACATGAGGGTTGAACACCAAAAGTTAAAACAGTCACTTTAAATAAAAAGTTTTCTTTTTCAGGACATTTTGAGTATTTTTTAATAATGTTAGGACTGTTTATATAAAAAGCTGATTTAACTGAGTCTCTGTTGGATCAACTGGAAACTGATTTATTCTTTTATAAGTGTTTCAGTATTTTCTGAATGAATTAAGTTACTGAATGGGAGACAGAAAATAGAAACTGTTGCTCCTCTAAAAACAGGTATGGTGATGTAAATAAATGCAAGACTCGAAAGAATAAGAAGAGCATAATTGACTACAAATAACTAATTAGACTCATTTCATGCACAGCTTTTGTTAACTATGTTTTTTACCTTCTAGCCGCTACATCTTTACATGTAGGAGCTATGGAAATCACATTTACCTCTTATTTTATCCAATCAGCCAATTTACTGGGACTTTTCCAACTTGTGTCATGTGTCTTTATCAAGAAGTGGGTCATATTTACAACCCAACACGCTAATGTAGTTAAGTAAGTGGTTGGAACTGAGGGAAGACGTTACACAGCCACTCACCACAGTTTATAGGTCATATCAGGCTTGTTGTACTTGACAACAACTCTAAAATGAAGGAATGTACGGTTTTTTTCTGATGCTTTTATGTTGTTTCTGTTTAATTTAGGCTTGATGTAATTGGATTTTGTTAAATGATATGGACAACAAATCTAAAAGTGTGACATGCAAATGGTGCCTAATTTGGATGTTCTAAAAGAAAAGCCCATCTGACCCAGTAGAGTGTAGCAGATGAGTCGTTTTTAGGTCATACGTGGGATTTTTTCTAAATTTAATTGGTTATGTTATAATTCCTTCCAATGCTGAAGGTAAAGCAGGAATTAAATACAGATACATCTCAGGAAATTAGAATATTATGAAAAAGTTTAATATTCTTCATCAGTCATTTCAGAATGTGAAACCCAT
>JBAMIG010000008.1:8525042-8543706 GCA_037177335.1 Kiunga ballochi
TTCTTTTCCATGCACTCAATACTTGGTTGGGCCTCTTTTTGCATGAAGTACTGCATCAATGCGGCATGGCTTTTTCATAATATTCTCATTTCCTGAGATGTACCTGTATATGACAGTCCAAATGTCTGTAGAGAGCCTTGTTTAATATATAAACATTCATTTAGCACTATTTTATAATCAGTAACTTATAGAATCAATAAAAATGTCTGTATCTAAGCATCAATTTGCAAGGTGGTGCCACATTAACTGCTTTAAAACTACTTTAAAAACACCACAGCATGTGAATTGCAAATGTCTGCTCATTTAAAGGCACATATGCAACTATGAAGATCAATAGAATGCAATGGACTCTTCCCATCCAGCCCTGTGAGTGTGCGCTTCAGCAGTTCTTTGTTAATGCTTACATTTACTTTAATTATCAACCATACTTTACCGTCCTAATGTCACTGTTGTTACAAATATGTGTTTAATTTGTATAGCTAGTGACAGACGACTCTAACTACTAGTTTTTCATTTGCCTCATAATTTCAGAACATTAAGCGGTAAAAAATGGATGGATGGACACTATGCTTATTGACTTTTTTTTGTATTAGCTAAGGGGATCTGAACCAGTCAGGAGAAAACAGAAGGGAACTTTTCCCACTCTGTAACCCACTCAGGTTACCTAACATTTTTGTAAAGCACACCTGGAGCCATTAGCACTGGAGCCCAGTCCCACAAGTACTACCAGCTCATATTACATCCTCCATCCAGGGCAGTAACATACCGACAGTTTACTTATGAGAGAAGCCTACAAATGTGTGTGTGTGTGTGTGTGTGTGTGTGTGTCAGGGGGAGGGGGGTGTCAGCGATTGTCCCAAAGGCCCTACAGAACAAGAGAAAACATCAATTACCTCTTATTGACTGTAATCAGTGCACTAATTGAGAAGGCTAGAGGATTGGTTTCAGCCTGCAGTGTGAGTGTGTTCATGTTTTAACCATGAGTGTTTAAGTCTCACAAAGACACACGATCAATAGTGTATAAAGAAGAAAGCAGACAGAAGGTAAATTAAACCTTAGTCTCCATGATGTCCCTTGATTACTAACCGATATCGTTTATTTTTGCACTACATAAAGCACACATTGTTCTCATCATGTTTACAATGTCATGAACCTAAATGTGCCGAGAACCAAGCTGGACTGTGTGAAAGCTTTAAAACTGTGATTTTTTTTTTTATAAGAGACTTTCATGGACTGGACTGATCACATCTCGTGGCTGACCTGGGAACGCCTCGGGGTCCCCCCAGATGAGCTGGTTAATGTAGCTGGGGAGAGGGAAGTCTGGGCTTCCCTCCTTAGGCTGCTGCCCCCCGAACCGACCTCGGATAAGCAGCAGAAAATGGATGGATGGATGAAATAAACATCTTCAAGTTAAAGAATAATAAAAAAGTAAATTTGCTATTTGTAAAATGAGCTTTTTATGTTGAGAAAGTGCATTTTGGAAGTTAACACACCTGCCTGTGTCCCGCTTCCTGCTTTTACGCCAGCTTTATGTGACCATGATGAATAATCAGCTGGTTATGCTGTCAGGTGATCTGACTTATAGATCCTTGAGATTCCTCTCATTTCTATTTTCTCAGCTTGAGCTGGAGATCATGAAAAGTGAGCTGGTGTAACTCAGGAAAAGTGTTGTACTTGTGAAAGATCTTGGATTTGAGGTTAAATGTGATTATGAAGCTGATGCAAGCATGAGTTTATGCTGCATGTTTGTACAGTGTTACCAACCCACACCCTGCCACACCCTCATGTTACTGTGCCGTCAGTGAACCTGGAGGGACAGTTTTATGAACAAATGAAGGGCTGATGTTTAGGCAAGTCCAGACGCTGCCTTTTAAAACTATCCGTGTGTGTCAGAGAAGATTGTTTAGTCTGTTTTTGCACCTGAGGCAATGTTTTTACCCCTGCTGCTGAACATGCTGTACATAAATCAGTTCACATGACTCAGTTCTTGATTCAAAAATATGAATTTTTGCCAAGAAATTGTCTCTATAGTGAAAAACTTAAAAGCAAAATAATTTAAAACCTAGAAAATGAGACGATTAGGGATCTCAGCTAACCATGTGTCATTGAGTTCGTTATAAACATTGATTAATTATATATAGATTAATTTATAACACCTGTTCTTAAATGCATCATCAAATGTCAATATTTTTATTTATTCAAGCAGTTTCTGATTTGTGCTTATGTAATAATAGCGGATCCTCCGCTGTCGTACCATCAGGAGTAAATGAACGGATTAAAGCGTGACTGGAACTGCAGTGGCTTCTCGCTTGTCACATCATATAAGCCTTTCATTTCTCTGGCGAAAGGAGAATTTAAACAGTGTATTATGAAATATTTTTTCTTTATTTTACATCTCAGTAAACCCAACAGACTGCAGAACAAAAAATAAATCAGTAAAGTTGAAAAGAGAAGCAGCATAATAATAAGAGAAATAATGTAATGACTGTCATGTGCTGGCTTATTGAGGTTCCTTGCACAGAAACACAGCTGCACGAACCTACTGCTTTGCTTCACACACTGCCATGCTTAGCTTATCTTCCATCCATCCATCCATGTTCTACCGCTTCGTCCCTAACGGGGGTCGCGGAGGGGGGTGAAGCCTATCCCAGCTGTCAACGGGCGAGAGGCGGGGCACACCCTGGAAAGGTCGCCAGTCCATCGCTGCTGAGCTTATCTTAATTATCTAATTAACTTCAAGGTTGTGTTCTTTTTCCTGGTCAGTCAAACACACACCGTAGAGTGTAGGAGGCCAATAAATTAGGAGATTCCTTCAGAAAGAGATTAAAAAAATGATAAACTATTATCATCCGCATATCTGTCAAACATGTGAGCAACCAGGATGAGAGGATGTTTTGAAATTCTGATTGAATTAGCCTGCTTGACTGTTCAAATATGTATCAAATGCACCTTTTTTTTCCTTATTTACTCGTGACCGACTGAACTTCTGTTTTCTTGTTTAGGCCTTGGGAAAGTTAAAGCCCTTGATCTTCACTTGATCTTTCCAAATCCCGTTAATGAGGTCCTGAGTAGATAACAAACCTGTGTAGGAACCACATTCCTACCCTTCCCTTTTTCCTTTTCTGCATTCCTTTATTTCCACCATTATTTGTGCCTTTTATAGTACTGTATGTGGGCAGTTTCTGTCTCCCTCTCTCTTTCTGTCTGCCCTCTTTCTTCGTGCGCAGACAAAGCCGGCGTTGTCTGCTGAAATGCTGTGTAGCGAGGACAAGGTTTGGGTCAGGATCTCATGGAATGCCTTGAAAATCATCTAGTGAGAGGAGTCTATTAATGTCTGTGAGCTCCGTTTTCTTGCTCCGTGACTCATCTAATGAGTCACTACAGAAGACACATGTGGCATGGTGATGCTGTTTAATACCGAATGACAATGCCAGGAGGGTTGTCGCTTTAAATTCTTAAAAGAAAAATATTTTTTGTTGCTGCGTTTTTCTATTTCCAACTTTGATTTGACCCAAAATATGTTTACCTGAAAATGTATTTTTCTTTTACCCTCTTAGCTCTCATTTTTCAATCTGTTTCACAGCTTCTTGGGCAAGTGTGTACACTGTTATATCATTGTGCATTTTGCCAATAGTTTATCTCTTGTGGAGCTTCTGTTGTGTTTATTTATGCCTGTATCCAAGGGACTTTAACAGCAGCTTTTATAGTGGTGTCATACTCAAAGACATTGTGTGTGAGGGCATCAGTGAAGCCTGAAGCACTATTATTATTGCTGCACATGAATGCTGAAGCAGCCTCAGGCATCACTAGCCGAGATAAATACACTACTGATCTAAGAGCAAACTTTCTACAAGGAATCCATCATTTCCGGCGCAAATATGATGGTTAGATGTGAAGCATTTTGAGGTGTGGTGGGATGGAAGAGGGTGCCAGGAGATGACAGTAGGAGGGGCAGCTTGTGAACAGCATTCAACTCTCTGACAGTAACTCAGGCGCACTCTGCACCTCCTCACACAAGATATCAAGGTTTACTACTAGTTCAGAGGAGTTTTACTTTGTTATGGAAGGCTGTATCATCCGTGGACTGTGGCTGCTCACCTTTCTGCTGGGTTGTGACCGACTGTCTACTTTCAACTTGGACACCGAGAATGTCCTGAGGAAGAACGGGGACCCCGGGAGCCTGTTCGGCTTTTCTCTCGCCTTGCACCGGCAGCTGAATCCGGATAAGAGGCTGTAAGAACAAGAACTAATTACACTTATAAAAGTATTTTCTCACTTTTAAATGACTTATTTTAATGTAAATAAAATATTACTGCAGTTTAGATTACTTTAAGTTTTGGAGTTGTTAGAGCTGCAGGTGGAGGAGAGACATCTATTGTAAGGCTACCGGACAGCATTAAGCTAGCTATCAAGGTGCTAGCACTGATTTCTAAGCTCAGGTATGTCGCAGGTAGATCAAAATAGGTATTTCCGAAAACCTCCTAAAAACTACATTACTTTCCAACGACTAAGTACCGCACCCCTTTATTTTACACCTGTTGTGAGTTTAACTTCCAGCCTATCTTTGTTGTTAGTCTTTTCGGCCCAGGTTACTTTTTTGCGAGGTTTATTTGGATTTTCATAACAGCTCTGTGCGCACGTGCACACTGACGTCTCTCTCTCTCTCTCTTTTGTTTCCACTTTTTAAAAATTTTGGTAGAATAAAATGAGCTTTTCATACATCTTTTGTCGCTGCTATTTTGTTTTGTTTTTAATTGTTTAAGCGGCGTTGACAATTTTGTATAAAAATAAAATAAAATGGCATCAAGTGAACACTTCTTCTGAGTAAGCATGTTATAAACTGATCTAAGATCAGACTGCACGTGAGATGTGATATATTATTAAAGACTTATTTTTTCAAGTTCATAATCAGTGGCAGTTTAATGTTAGCCTTTAGATTTTTTGGTTTAAACAATGTATTGAGATGTTCCTGAATGAGGAACATACACATAAGATGAGTGGCATAGAAGATAACAAGCTTAACCCTAACCATTTAACCATAACCCAGACATCTGTCTGTGTTTAATACATATATAATAATTCCTCTAATTAATCTCACATGGTGTGAGCCATATTTAATTGATAAATTCTGTGAATTTTCCCAAGCCAACTCCTGAGACGACTTTTTCCTTTTCAGCATTTTTAAGTTAAAGCAATGCATCTTATGGCTGTAGGGATTTACTCACTGTGTTTTGACTCATGTTCTTCAGGATAAATAGCCTTTGCTTCTGTTGAGAGAAACACCTGAAACATCTATTTCCTACCTGTCTGGTTTGTTTTCAGAATACCTTGATTTCTAGACATTTCCATAAACACTGTTCTGTCACGCTTCAGACAGAAATATAACATTTTGCTGTTACGTAAATGAGGTACACCATCTTCCTGTTGATTGTAGAGAAATTTCCTAGGTAGTATTTGTAGATTTGCACAAGCATTAAACAATCACCAGCAGTGAAGACATCTGTGTTGAGGATAAACATATAAACCAGGAATAGTATGTGCAAAGTGCTTCTGTTGACTGCATTTCTATACAAAGAAAATCAATACACAGGCCTTCCTGCTTTGTGCCCAGAGGTGTGCGCTTGGTAAACAGAGGTGTCACAAATGTACAGCTATCCCACACTGTTAAGACAACTGTTTTTAACTTGCAGATATTAATTTTACACACACATTTACTCTTAGCTTAGCTAATTCTTTCTTTGGCTTTAACTAATTGAAAGACATATGGCAGCTGGGACAACGCCAGAGTCCCCACTAAGTCCATGTGCTTCAGGTGTTAATGTTTACTGGCTGTACACAGTTAAGACTCACTGAACTGTAAAACAACACAAACCCGTTGGAAGATGAAGTTTGAGGTATAACAGAAAAGTGATTTTTAAGCTAAATATTAGCTGTTTCTTGATTGAGCACATATGCTAATGGATGGTTTGTGATTAGAAACAGAACATGTCTGAGTTTTGAACTGGTTGCCTGATTTAAAAAAAGAGATTCAGCGACTTTTTTTAGGAGCTTATAGGAATTGTTTTTTATTTACTGCAAAGTTGCTGTAAGGTTGCTCAGTAGTGATTTACCTTAATTGCTTTCCAAAATGCAAAAACAAAGCGGGAGAAGTTTGGTTTTTTCAATAATTCACGTTGGTAATTAAGTTTATTATGCTGTTATAGAGGTGGAATCTGCTCTCACATATTTGTGAGTGCACACTTGTATTTGTGCTGCCTGGGGATGTTTGTGTGTTGGAGTAAGTGCCTGTTGGTGTGTTTTAAATGGTGCTGATGCATGCTGTGGCTGAGCACTGAGGCGTTGCCTTGTTGTCAGTCATTTGGAAGAGTGTCAAAGAGCAAAGTGTGCTGCTTGAAACATTCCTAACGTGAGGCAAAAAGATAGCTAGGCTGATCATTTGTCCTCCTTGGTTTTTTTGGGGGGGAGTTTTTGCCACAACACATGTGCTGAAATGCTAGTGTGTCACTGCTGGGTGTGCACAGTGAGTCACAACCCTTTAGGCAACCCAACATGCAGACTTTTAGTCAGACTTGGATATTCTCCTGCAGGGTTGAGGGTTACAAGTACCTGCAGGAGAGGGCGGGACCTGTACATTCATGTGTGCGCTGGTTTGTGCTTGCAATGTATCTGTTGCATTCCATGCTTCTTTATAATTGCTGGATAGAGACGTCTGTATAATATCTAGAGGCAAAACAGAAGTAGTGAGAATCTAGCAAAGTTGAAGAGGTTGGACTGGGTGTGACAAATGTGTGGGAGAAAGTAAATACATGTGTGTATATTTGGCAAGTAACTTTGGAGAAAGTGCTAAGATTAGCATGAAGAAGAAGGGACAATTGGACGGGGTGAGAGGGGGAAGAGAAAGCATACAAAGTGGGGTTTAGTAATAAAGTTTGCTTTGTATATGAGAGCATGTGGTTTGTCTGCTTCATAGAAAAAAAAAAGCATGAGAGTCAGAGAGTCCATCCCCTCAGGTTAGTTAAGGTTATCCAACATCAAAGAGAAAAGAGAAAGAGAAGAAAGAAGCGATGGCTGAAGGAATGCTGACAAGAACATAAATCAGTTTTACATCTGGGCAGCAAATACAAGCTTTATTCTTCCGGTCAGATTCAGTTGGATAACACGTGTCACGAACCTCTGGATCTGCAACCCATTTGGAAGTGAACCCCATCAAGTTGATAAAGTGCCACCGGCTGTTGCCAAGCAACATTCTGTACCCGAGCAAGCAGGCGATTCACTGCTGTAAAAACAACAACACACCTCTCACAATGAGATGTCTCTCCCATGGCCACCCTGCACTATTCGCTCTGTTGTCCTACCATGCAGAGCCAAATTGTGTACCCGAATACCACTGCTTGTGTGTGTATTTGTTGCGAGTCATTGCACAGTGGATCCAAGCATACACACCCTGTTTCCCTGTGTTTGTGTTAGTCCTTCCTGTGGTCAAAGCCGGCATGTCGGGGCTTCCTCTCCGGGTGGTAAATGATTAGATAAGCGGCCAGTGGGGCAGCAGTGCTGACACATCATGTCAGCAATTCAGGTTGTAAAATCCGTACATGTTTTAAAAAATAACTTAAAAGTGTTGCTTTATTAGCTGTATTTCATCCCCTGTAACACTGCAATGAAGCAAAGTTTCACAAAGAATTCCCCCGTAACCACTGAGACGCCATTTCCCAGAGTCTTAACTTATATCTTAACAATATTTTGCAGGCATTATCCTGATGTCCTGTGTCTCACAGGATAATGACGGTGAAGAGAAGACAACTGCCACTTATTGCTGGTCAACATGTCTCTTTCTATAGGAGTGACATATGTTTACGGGCTCACGTAGTTTCTATTTGTGTGAAAACTTTTTTTTCTTTGTGATCTGGTAGAATGCATAGAGGGAGGGAATCGACTTCAGATTATGGAGTATTGAATGTGAAATGTTATTTTACTCCCTTTTTATGATTTAAAAAGGTTTTTATTTGACATTTTGGGGGATAGTGACAAGCTACAAAGCTGAAGTTTTTTAAGTACAAACCCATTCAGTGCTTAAAAAAAGGATCAAATGAATTGTCATTGTCTTGCTTGGAAAATGAATTTGCTTTTACGTTAATCATTGATCACATTGTAATCTGGTCTGGAAAAAAAAAGAGCATTTCCACAGTGAATAACTTTCTTCGTTTGGGACTGAATGCATGGGATTGTTTAAAGAAGCCACAATTAAAATGACATGAAAACATTTAAAATCCTTTACATCCCTTCTTCTTTAAGTCAGTATATATTCTGTGTCTAATGCTCCCTTGTATTGTTTGACATCTTGTGTTCAGAGTTCGCAGGGTGGAATAGTTAGGTCTGCATTGTAAATGTGCTGATCTTATTAGGCCCCGTGGTATTCAGAATGTCTCAATGAATTTGTTCTGAGATGCTGTGTGCATCTAAGGATGCTTTGTTTTCTATCTAAAAATGGCTTTGCTTAATCTCATCTGGTGAAGACAGGGTGCTGTACAACATTAACTCTGAAGGTCATCATAGAGACAACTAACCAGAACATGCAGATGGAGGAGAGCAGTGTGTGTATGTGCCTTGTTCTTCATTATAAACCTTAATAGGAAACTATTTAAATGTTGATTTCTAGTTTTATATGTAAAAAATCTCTTGAAGTTGATCCATCGTCAACGTCAATGCCTGGGTGTGGCAAATTTCCCCCTTTCTCTGTTCACAAAGGCAGTGTCTGTGTATATAGAGAATCTGGTTCTATACAGCAGAAAGCTTGGTTCAGACATCCACAGGAGGGAACTGAAAGGGCTCTTTGACTTTGCTGGGCTGTGAGGACGTGGAGCATCAAGTTTGGTGGCAGATGTGCATGTTTGTGTGTGTGAATATGAGTACTGTGTGGCACAGGAATGTGTGATTGTGTCATGTATAAATGGAAAATCTAATTTATTTACATGTAAATGTCTTTTGCAGGTTGTTGGTTGGTGCACCACAAGCCAAAGCTTTACGTGGTCAAGCAGCTAAAGTGACAGGAGGCCTCTACAGTTGTAACATGACTTCCACCACTGGTTGCACGAGAGTTACCTTTGATAATAATGGTGGGATTGTTGCAGAGAATCGCACATTTCTTGAATATTTTCTTGTGTAAAACTAGAGTCACAGTGTTCTTATTTTTTCTGTGCTTTTGCAGAGGATTTATCTAAAGAAAGCAAAGAAAACCAGTGGATGGGAGTGACAGTCAACAGTCAGGGGCCAGGAGGCAAGGTTTTGGTAAGGTTGTCTTTGTATCTACATCTATATTAACCAACATTATCATAAAAGGTTTTATATAGGCAGGAACAGGATCAACAGAAAAGCTGTGTCTTTGTGTTTCCCTCATAGGTCTGTGCCCATCGCTACCAGAGACGCAGCAATGTGAACAGAGCCATTGAATCCCGAGACATCATCGGTCGCTGCTACGTGCTGAGTCAAGACTTAACAATCGATTCCTCAGCGAGTGAAGATGGCGATGAGTGGCACTTTTGTGATAGCCGACCCAGAGGCCATGAGATGTTCGGGTCCTGCCAGCAGGGCCTCTCCGCTACATTTGATAAAGACTACCACTACCTCATCTTTGGTGCTCCAGGAGCTTACAACTGGAAAGGTAGCTTTTTGTTTGTAAATGTGTTGTCATGGCACAGGAGCACATTATACAGAATGCGCTATTGTCTTTTTTTTTTTTTTACTCATATATTCTTTTCTTCTCAAGGCATAGTACGCTTGGAACAAAAGAACGCAACTTTGTTAGACCAGGGCATTTTTAGCGACGGGCCATTCGAAGTGGGAGACGAGTACGAAAAGAACCCCAATCTGGTTCCTGTTCCTGCCAACAGCTACATGGGTAAAATGTTTCATAATGGCTGCTTTATTGAAGATGTGTGTTGTGAAGTCCTATGATGGAAGTGATTGTTTTGCTATGTTCCTGTCTGTCAGGTTTCTCTTTGGACTCTGGGAAATATTTGACCTCAAAGAACCTAACAGTGGTGGCAGGAGCTCCAAGAGCAAATCACAGTGGGGCTGTGGTGCTTCTGAAAATAGGGGAAAAGTCAAAGAACATCTTAGTAGAGGAGTACACCTTTGAAGGGGAAGGTCTAGCCTCGTCATTCGGCTATGATCTTGCTGTTCTGGATCTTAATGGAGATGGGTGAGGGTGCAGGGAGACCTGTACATAATTTTATTTATGCTTTAATCCTTGTTTAGACAGTTCACTCATGACTATGCTCTTGTTTATTAGTTGGCAGGACATCGTGGTCGGAGCGCCTCAGTACTTTGAGAAAGATGAAGAAATTGGGGGAGCTGTGTATGTTTTTATCAACAAGGCCGGCAAGTGGAACAAAGTCACCCCCATTAGAATATTTGGACCACAGGACTCCATGTTTGGCCTGGCTGTGGAACACATCGGAGATATTAATCAAGATGGTTACTCAGGTAAGGTGGCACTATTTGTGTGTCAGCATGTGCACGCTACTTTCTGCTGGTCATTTACTGACACACATCCTGACTGTGTTATTAGATTTTGCAGTGGGAGCTCCTTATGATGACAATGGGGCAGGAAAAGTTTACATCTACCATGGATCAGAAACAGGTCTTAAGTCTAAAGAAGCTGCACAGGTATGTATCACTCATTTATCTGCAAAATGATGTTGATTCTATAATTTGATCTATTTCCTCTGAAAACAAGATCCTGATATATATGTATGTATATATATATATATATATATATATATATATATATGTATGTATATATATATATAAATAAACCACTGCAGTGGACTTTAGTGTGTCCTCTAAAAGACAATAATACAACTATATTTTTATAGGATATTTGTAAAATATAAAACATAATAATAACATAAGATTTTAGAAATATTTGATAGAATAATGAAATAAATAGAATGTAAAATATTATTAAACAAAAAGCCCCATTGCACATGTCTGTGGGTGAAAAATGTACCACTGTTGTGTTGCATTAATGCCAGTGTGAAAGACTAAGCTTATGCAAGATACAGACTATCTATTCCTAATCTGAATATGTGGTCTTCCTGTTAAAGGTGCTGTCTGGCCAGGCTTCAAATGTGCGCTTATTCGGCTACTCTCTGGCAGGGAACATGGACCTGGATATGAACTCCTATCCAGATCTGGCTGTCGGATCCCTTTCAGATTCTGTCTTTATTTATAGGTAAAAAATAAACTAGCAAAACCAATTTAAAAAAAGGATCTTTATTCGGTTTAAGATATTGGTTTTCTGAAGTGCTCATTCACAATTTCCTCACAGAGCCCAACCAGTTATTAACATCAAGAAGATTGTCACATTCTCACCGAGTGAAATTGACCTCAGCAAAAGCAACTGTGGCAAAACGTTCTGGTATGGATGTCCTGACTGAGTCATTGCATCATGATATTATTCCATCAAGTTTGTAACTTTATTAGTAAAAAATAAGCTTTTATATTGAAAAAATGCCAATACTGTCCAATTTATTGCTTCGTATTCCCAGCTTGGAAGTTAAAGCATGCTTCACATACACTGCCAGTCCTAAGAGCTACGCTCCCACACTGAGTAAGGACTGTCCTCTTTATTGTATTGTCTCTGCATACGACTTCCGTCTTATACTCTCTTTCGCTGTCCCATCTAGCGGTGGCATACTCCCTTGAGGTGGATGCTGTCCTCAGAAAGGATGGTCTTAAACCTCGAGCCTCGTTCAAAGAGTCCTCTGTCTCTGCTGACTCTGACTCTGCTTACTATGAGTCCAAGGGAAAGATCAACATGAATGTCAAAGGGAAGGAGGAGTGCATTACACGCCAACTTATCATACAGGTAGTTTACATTTCAGTATCACATGTGGATAAAGATTTGTTGTGGCTTGTGTGTGTTTATATATGTTTTTAATGTTATCATAACTCAGGAAAATATCAAAGACAAACTGAATGGGATTCCCGTTGATGTAACTGTGGACATCCAGGATGCCAAACGTAAGCGTCGACAGAGTCCAGTTCCCCAACCATCACCTGTACTGGACGCTAATGAACCCAAGACAACTCGAGCACTGGTAAATATGCAGGATGTTTGATCTATATGCAGACTCATCAAAGAGCTGATTTTGTCTTAGTTTCTCTTAAAACGTTGTTTAATTTAAATTTGATGTGTATGAATGTGTTTAGGTTCATTTTCTAAAAGAGGGTTGCGGAAAGGACAATGCGTGTCAAAGCAGACTGCAGGTGAAATATCGCTACGGTCTTAAGACGGTCAACGATGAAAAGTTCACTCCATTTAAATTGTAAGAGGAGATTCTTGTTTTTCATGTTGTTTACTTTTATTATCAAAGAAAATATTAAGGCAAGGGTCTCTACTTTGTCTTCCACGCTGAGCTTCATAAGACTTTACGTCTCATGTGCCGTTTGTTTGAAGGGAGGAGGATGTGCCAGTGATCCTGCTCAGTGACCAAAAGGAAATCGCTGTGGAGGTCACAGTGACCAATCCGGGTGGAGACGATGCATACGAAGCCTCCTTGATCGCCCTATTACCCCGCTCCCTGACATATTCTGGCTCTCGAGCTTCATCCAACGTAAACGTAAGATTCCTTCATCCAGATGCTTTTTGTACGTCACAGACACATACGTACCAATTACTGATTTTGATATATTATTGATTTTAGGAGCTTCAAGTAACCTGTGAAGCCAATACAGATGGCTCTGAGGTTAATTGTGAACTTGGAAACCCATTCAAACGTGACTCAAAAGTGAGGAAAAAGTGACTTTGCTCATTTTTTTTAGAACTTCTTTTATACAATTTTCCTTATTCAATAAGTATCTATCTCTAGGCGACTTTCTACATTATTATGGGTACTGCTGGCATCTCGCTCAACACATCTGAACTGGAGATAGGGCTTCAGTTGAAAACGTAAGCATGGGATCCTGCATGGCAACTAGTTCAGCTGCATTGAATACACTACAAAGGACACACAGTCTCATTGGAGTGTAAATAACTCACATTTAGTATTTTGAGTTAAACTGTAGCTTAATTTTATCTGGCAGGACAAGTGAACAGAAGGACCTAACTGTTGTCAAAGCCCGGGCTAAAGTGACTATCATGTTGCAGTTGTCTTTGTCAGGGTAAGAAACACACATGTACACACATAAGTTAACAAGTTTGCAATGATGAATACAGCTAACAGTGCTGACATCTGTCTTTCCAGTCGTGTCCAGCCGTCTCAGCTCTCCTTCTCTGGAAAGGTCAAAGGTGAGTCGGCCATTGTGACTGAAATGGACATTGGCAGTGCCATCACCCATCACTTCAAGGTAAGTACAAGGAAGCTGCTTGATGCACAAATATGTCCTACTTTAACAATATTTATGTTCTCGATGAATAATTGATACTTCAGCTACTAAAGTATGATAATGTTAATATTCTGGCAGATAATCAACCTGGGAAAGAGCTTAACAGACTTTGGCACCACCATCCTCAATATAGACTGGCCTAAGGAGACAGAAGAAGGAAAGTGGCTGCTTTACCTGATGAGCATTAGCATCACCGGCGTGAAACAGATAGACTGCAATCCCAAAAAGGAGATAAACCAGCTAAATAAGGTGAGAGAAAATGTATTTATGATATTTTTTCTCTCTGCCTACTTTTTACCTTAGTTGAGGTTTAAAAAGATATGGATAAATAACCTCTTATTTAAATTAGAAATGTTATTAATATGATCTGTTAGGATGTTGACAAGTTGAACTAAATGCCATTATTTTTGCTTGGCTTTAAGGAACCGGGTAACACAAGGAACAGGAGAGAAGCAGGAAACACCCAGGCAGAAGACAAGGGCATATTTTCACAATTAATTGAGACAGAGAAGTACAAAACTTTGGTAATGCCACACAATCAGTTTCTGTTCTCTTCTTTTGTTTTATATTATTAGAATACCATTTATTTTTAGCCCATATATTAAGAATTTAAGGTAACTTTGTGCTTTATTTGTTGACAGTCCTGTGGCAATGGGGCCAAATGTGTGAGGATAAGCTGCCCCCTGGAGGGCTTGGACAGTAATGCAGTCATTACTGTTCATTCTCGTCTGTGGAATAGTACCTTTATAGAGGTAACCGAGTCTTTTTTTTTTAACTGTTAAATGTAGTTTCAGTATGAGATACAAATGATATATTTTTATAAGGAGGCTTGTTTCCATAAAGGAAGCAGGATATCTACAAATTGTTCTATACATAAAATACAGTATATAACAAGATTTTACATCTAAATTGCTCAGTGGCACAGTTGATTAGCATTGTGGCCTCACAGCAACTGGTTGGAGCCTCTGTGTGGAGTTTGCATGTTCTCCTCGTGTTAGTGTGGGTTCTCTCCGGGTACTCCGGCTTCCTCCCTCAGTCCAAAGACATGCACCTTGCGGATAGGCTGATTGGAGACTCTAAATTGTCCATAGGAGTGAGTATGAGTGTGTATGGTTGTTTATCTATGTGTGTTACCCCGCCTCTCGCCAAATGTCAGCTGTGATTGGCTCCAGCCCCTCCCGACCCTGTTCAGGGAATAAGTGGTGGATGATGGATGGATACATATAGGCTTAGATTTGAATGCTAACAAGTGGCAGAAACTTAAAAATCCAGAATAAGAAATTGATTATCCTTTTTTTTTTTTTTTTTAAACAGGGTTATTCCAAGTTGCATCATGTGGATGTCATAGTGAAGGCATCTCTTAATGTTGACAGCAGAACAGAGAACATAGTTCTGCAAAATGCTGAAACACAGGTAATAATGTTTCTCAACCTTAGAGAAAATACTGTTTGTCTTCCTGAAACAGCTTTGTTTGTCTTTTTAATGTAAATTTCTACCTTGGAAGTGTGAATCTTATGGTGAAATCTTTGCTTTAATTAGTTTTTTTATGGTAAACTTAATATTTTTTTTTACCTCCTTTAATGTTCTGTGCTTGGGTGGATGTTGAGCAAAGTGTTTTTTACTCCTGCACTTCCAGGCTATTTCCTCATAGTGATCTTTCAGAGTACTACCTTTGTTTCACTGTTGATTTGGTGACTCCTGGCTTTCCTGCTGTCTCTCTGGTGTAGTGCTGATGCTCTGTTCTTTTATTATGTTGTGCAGCCAAGACTGACTGTATATCCAGAGAGACGTGCCCTTCAGTATGGAAGAGTGCAGTGGTGGATCATCGTACTGTCTATCCTGCTTGGGCTGTTGCTGCTGGCTCTGTTAGCGTTCCTCCTTTGGAAGGTAGGACTGAGATGGATAAAGACTAAGTACATACACTTAGTCTTTACATTTAGTTAAACACGCTTTACTATATAACATGCTTTCATAGAATAACTTATAATTTATAAATGATAATTTTGCATTATTCTTTTATTATAGGGTTTTCACTGAACAACTTTCAAACATTCATATTGAATACCTTGCAGTGTGTAATCCCCTTTCACCAAACAACTTTAGGTACATGCAACAGTAATCACAGATCATTCTTAATAATTTGCCTCTCCTCAGTGTGGAGTCTTTGGGAAAAATAAAGAGGACCCATCAGAAAAAGAGAAGCTGGCATCAAATGCATAAAAAAGAAAAAAGGGTAAAATATCAGGGACTGCCATGAATGAAACTTTCCCTCTTGCTCCTTCTTGCTACAGAAAAGCTTCTTTCTGGTATCAGGCTGATGGTGGGTTACTCTGACCTGATACCAATGCTTATATAGAGCTAACTGTTGATTTTTGTAGGCATAACATTTCAGATTTTTTTTACACGTGTGTATTATGGTTTACTTGCATGGCCTGGGGAGGTGATGGTTAGTAAGCAATGACTGAATTGCTCATTGCTTAGGAAAAGGGAAAGCTCTGGGGGCTTAGCTGCAGTTTACTGATTCTCTTCTACCACATCCAGTTTGTATTTTGGCTACAGCATACAATCACTTGGTCTGAAGATTTTTTTTTCAGTGTCTGCGTTCACAAATGGGCATAAAAATGCTTTTCTTTCTCCATAGAGGTGCACAGATGGCTCATCTACACCTCTCAATGGATTCATTTTGGCACCTGACAAACTTCTCAACCTGCTTTGCTCGCTTTGAAAGTCTTTTAATGGTTTTGAAAAATGATACTTTTTCTTCCCTGCAGTGTGGCTTTTTTCAGCGTGCCAAATATGAAGACAAAGTTCCCAGTTACAATGCAGTTCGGATCAAACGGGAGGAGAGAACGATAAAACCAGGAAATGGTAACTGGGAAAGCCTGGAAAAGAGGCCATGGATGACAACCTGGCATGACAATGAACACTATTCTTAACAGCAGCCTAAATCAATTTGCACATAGTTTTTTTATGTACCACCAGAACCCCACTGTTTTCCTGCCCTGCTTTTGTGCAATGCAGACCATAGATGTCAAGAAGCAAAGTCCATTTGGACAAATGTTTTTAGGACCAAATACTGAATCAAACATTCAGCTCCTCGATCCAGATCATTCCTAAATGAAATGTTGGAGATGGTCCTGCAGAGTAGCTGCCTGTGGAGGTTTTTGGGTCATTTGGATGAAAAGTGTTTCAGTGTTTTGTATATTTGAATGTTCTGAATTGTCTGTATTTATACTTGCAAGGAATGCTGTGTTACTTTGAGGCCAAAGAGTCATGAAAAGCAAAACAGGCACTGGTTACTTAACAGTTATTTCCTTACTTAAATCTTTCACAGTACATCTGATTTCCCTTCACTCTATGCCTCCTGTTGTACATCCAATTTAAAGTTAGACCTAGGCTTGTAAATAAATTGAGCCACAGCAAGGGTATGTTTGAAAAAGGAAAAAGAAAATCACCTTTTACAAGTTAGGATGGGTTCAGAACTGCAAGTGTTTGTAAAATAAATGTTTACCTTTATAAACATGCATCTTTTTTTACAAATAAAATATAGTAAAATAAAGTTATCACAGTGATGAAATTACAACTTGAAGGAGAATTTAAGTAACAGCCGAAAGTTTTTAGCATAATTTATTAACATTTAAAAAAGCATTTACAGCAAATACCTGAGTGCGGAAGTTAGCACACATTAAAAATCGTTTTAAGAGTTTTAAGAGTTCACAATTAAAAACATCAAAAGATTTACACACACACGGTTTAAAGATATTAAAATTAAAATGATAAGACGACAAATGGAACGTGTGGAGTTGATTTAGACATTTGTTAGCTCAGAATTAGGTTTGAGTTTAGCTTTGTAAAACTGCAAACATCTCATGCTGGTGGTAGATCTCCAACTTCACTTTCCTTTTACAAGAGTGACTCGGTCCGGATGGTTTTTCCACCGCTTCTGGCGTCTTTTACAGACTTCTCCTCCCTCGTCATCCTCGCTTTCTCTTTGCCTTCACCCTCCTTTTCGCCGTTTAACTTCTTGTCTTCCTTCCTTTGTTCCTTCTCTTCTCTCTTCTTGATGTCCTTCAGCTTCCTCTTGAGAGCAGACCGGTCACTTTGACTGGACACACCAAGAGCCTGATGGAGAAATGTGAAGATTAAAAAAAAAAAAAATAAAATTATAGAATAAAACAAATTATGCAACTTAAAAATAAAAGGTGGTGATGATGCCTCTAAAAATCAAATGGACCACTATCACTACTATATTCTGCTCACCTTGAGTTTCTGGCTGTCCATGTTTAGCAGCTGTGTCCCATTCACTCCTTTTGCAGCAAACTCTGATGTGTACTGATCCATGTTCATGGCAATTAACCACAAACACACCTGCTGATTGCCCCACTCCGTCATTGGTCGGCTTTGCCACTGGTGGTTGTTATTGTGGGGAATTGGATAATCATCCAAAGTCTGACAGGATACCAGAGAAAGAAAACCAAGTAAGAGATATTCTTGGCAAAAGTGAACCAGACAGGAGGTCTTCATGGGTAAGAAAGAAGCAGAAAAAGGGAAAGAGAGACAGACTCACCTCAGTGGAGGAAAAAGTGCAAGTGTGAGAGTGTCCAGAGAGGGAGTGATCAGAAACGTGTCCCACCATACTGGAGCTGCCCACTGGGGAACCAATACTCTGGAAGTAACAGACACAGTCCTGGGCTGCCTACGTGCTTCCCCAAAATGGACCACTATTTGTATTAGAGGCTTATTTAGCTCCAAAAGCTGATATGGAAGGGTGTGGTGCTCAGAAGGATAGGGATATTTCCCATCCCTGTTCACTCCTAATACTTACTAGTCTGTCAATGTTGACATGAATGCCCCCTCAGGAGAAAATTTCCTTACCTCATCTCTACCAGTTGTCGTCAGGTAAGGCAAGCTGCTGCTGGACACAGACCGCAACCTCTCCCTGTTACTCTCCCCTTTTTCTCTCCCCCTCTCTCCAAACCAGGGGAAGTGCAAGCATGAAGGCATTGATGTGACCGAGCCTGATGGAGACACTCGACTGATGGGTTCATCTACCAGGTCACCACATGAGCCCCTAATAACAGCAGATAGGAGTTTAGCCATTTCTCCCATGTTTGAAAAAAGGGAATACAAATGTTATTTTACTAAATATAATTTGGTTTCATATGCCTACGGTTTCTTTAGTATATAAGTGACTTGCCCACTGTTCAAGGACCTTCTGTGATTCTCACTTTTCCTCCTGCCAAGAGACTTGCGAAGACCACTGCAAAGATTATGA
>JBAMIG010000008.1:8574567-8585735 GCA_037177335.1 Kiunga ballochi
TACATAAGTATCCTACATAAGTATCCTACGTAAGTATCCTACATAAGTATCCTACATAAGTATCCTACGTAAGTATCTGACGTAAGTTTCCTACATAAGTATCCTACATAAGTATCCTACGTAAGTATCCTACATAAGTATCCTACATAAGTATCTGACGTAAGTATCCTACATAAGTATCCTACGTAAGTATCCTACATAAGTATCCTACATAAGTATCCGACGTAAGTATCCTACATAAGTATCCGACGTAAGTATCCTACATAAGTATCTGACGTAAGTATCCTACATAAGTATCCTACGTAAGTATCCGACGTAAGTATCCTACGTAAGTATCCGACGTAAGTATCCTACGTAAGTATCTGACGTAAGTATCCTACATAAGTATCCGACGTAAGTATCCTACATAAGTATCCTACGTAAGTATCCGACGTAAGTATCCTACGTAAGTATCTGACGTAAGCATCCTACATAAGTATCCGACGTAAGTATCTGACGTAAGTATCCTACATAAGTATCTGACGTAAGTATCCTACGTAAGTATCCGACGTAAGTATCCTACATAAGTATCCTACGTAAGTATCTGACGTAAGCATCCTACATAAGTATCCGACGTAAGTATCTGACGTAAGTATCCTACATAAGTATCCGACGTAAGTATCTGACGTAAGTATCCTACATAAGTATCCGACGTAAGTAGCACAGGCAGCAGCCGGATTACTTTTTTTTTTTTTTACCGATGATCGCTATGCAGATGCATGCATTATGATCATCTGCAACTTCCAAGGGAAGTTAAAAGCACCAATATATAATTTTTAATAAAAATGAACAAATGTATAATATACAGTAGGCCTACCATAAAACAGACACACAACGGCTTGGTGCTCTACGCAGTACATGATGCGCGTGGAGGAAACAGTGGCCCAGTATTTAGGTAGCCTTAATTTTTGAGCCAATCCCAAGCACTCAGGGGGTATCAACTATAAGACGACTTGGGGAAACAACACATCATAACGACGAGTAGTAACGACAAATAAAAGGAGTCGCATCATAGTAGCACATAACAATGTGGTTGTCACAGCAGGTTGGTTGATGGAATGACGCACCGTTCAAAGTCGCAAATGCTTCTTACTGTGCAAGTTCACAACGTAAGGTTGTTTAGCATCAGTGGAACCTCACACCACAACGACATGGAGTAACAACACATCTGCAAGTTTACTTATTTTTATTTTTGGCACAAACGGAACCTCATAGGACTCATGCACTGAAAGCTTGTAATGTTCCTTCATTGTAACCAAATAATGACATTATAATCTATATAGAACACACATCATACAATGAATAACTAAGAATAATACTCAGCATGGATGGTTAGTGATTAAATCACTGAACGACATTTTAAAATGGTGCTTTATATTATTTAAAGTACACCTGACTTCTTAATGTTCAAACTAGGTGCTTTGGGTTGCAGGTGAAACGGGAACTGGCGAGTGTTGTGATCTTTGAATCTCATGCAAAGGCTGGAACTGTGTGTGAGTTTTCAATTTATCTTCTGCGTTGTTGCTTTGTTTTTAGTAAATGTTTTAACATTTTGATGGAGAAGAAAGAGTAAAAGCAGCGCTGCAAGTTGGAGTCAGTTGAATATAACTCCTGTTTGGATTTGGTCTATAATTGACCATTATACTGGACAAACAGCTAAATTTGTAACTTTGACCGGAAATCAGATTGCTAAATTGTGCTAATCTCATTAATTATATTTTATTCCAATGAGATTTTAAACAACATATCACGTGTGAAAAATGAGATCGGTAGCTCATTTGTATTTAATGTCAGCAAACCGTTTCAGTACTACTGGAACTAAACCAAAGTCTGTAAAAGTAATTAGCAAAAATAAAAAATGAATGGAGGGGTATTTGGCAACTCCGTTTGAAGATAAAAAATTAATAAATCAGGAGGAATGCTGTTAAGCAGGAAGCAAAGATGAAGGTCAAAACTGGATCCTTGGAGTCTTAAGTTTCTTGTGCTGCACTTTATTAAAAACAAGCACAGTTCTCTTTGAGAAACCACAGTTCCCTGTATCGGCAACAAAAACAAGTTAAAGATATATCATTTAAAGAAAAGGTCATGCGTAAGCATGATCCAGAAACACCACTTTTCCTGGACTAAATTTAATTTAAAATGAAGTTAGGCAAAAAAGAAAATGACTTTATTTGTCACATTAATTAGGAAAAAAGGGATCAGGAATGTGTGAGCTTCTAATATACATGGATTCATGTGTTAACTTTCTTTTTCTTTATCTCTCAGTGTTCAACCAAGGAGAGGAGGGCACCTCATGGTATATCATCCAGAAGGGCTCTGTTAATGTGGTTATTTATGGCAAGGTGTGTGGGTACGCCTGCGTATATCCATCTATAGGCATTCTTTGGTTTTTCCACACATAAGCATTTATATAGTATTTAGTTTCATAGGGAGATTTTTTTTTTGTATGTAAGTGATTAAAACATGTAACTCATCATGTCTGCAGACCAGGAGTGACATCCTGTAGGGCTGGGAAACACCAGCAGTGTAGTTTGACGAGCGCTGAACAGCTCAGCATGATTCATCACTGTGATTTACAGGCTTAAGGGATTGTACGCATACACAAATTCATGCCACACAACTTGTATACAGGCAAATACTTTGCACACACACTAATGAGCATTAATCATGCGTGCACAGGCACAAATGCACGCCAACACACATGAATGAATGATTCAATCCTGTCTTGAGTGCTTGTGCTCCCCTTTGATCTTTTTTTCTCCAGGGCTTCAGATGACTTTGAAACTGTGTTAGCTCCTGAGCTCATTTGTACCTTAGCGTGTGTTTGTGATGTGCATATAATCAAGCATTTATGCTTGTGTGTATCTCAGGGTGTGGTGTGCACACTTCATGAGGGGGATGACTTTGGTAAGTTGGCCTTGGTAACAGATTCACCTCGTGCTGCCTCCATCGTCCTGAGAGAGGACAACTGCCACTTCCTTCGTGTGGACAAGGAAGACTTCAACAGGATACTCAGGGTGGGGCTGCCATGTATCCCTTATTCTGATAGGAGTGTAGATACAACACACACAGACACATGCACACACACATACCTGCTAAATCTTCCTTGTTTCACATGTTATAAATAACAGTTTTATCTGAATTTATTCAGATTCATCCCTAATCAAAGAGAAGTCCCATTAAGGCCATTTGAATCTATCCATTTTCCATACCACTTCTTCTAGTTCCGGGTTGTGGGTAGCTGGAGACTATTCCAGCAATCAAAGGGTGAGAGGCAGGGTACACCCTAGACACGTCTCCAGTCCACCACAGGGCAACAAAGAGAGACATACAAGCAGGCAAACAAGCAGGCAGATGCACATTTACTCCTGAAAACAATTTAGAATGACCAAATGACCCAACATGCATGTCTTTGGATGGTGGGAAGAAGCCGGGGTACCTGGAGAGAACCCACGCTAACACAGGGAGAACATGCAAACTCTACATTGAAAGGTCATTGTCTGTTCTGTGACCTTCTTACTATGAGGCTGCAGTGCTAACCACTACACCACTGTGCAGCCCTGCCATTTGGATCGAACCCATGATCAAACCACATTAAAGCACTGGACTGATTCCAGCATGGTGTTTTAAAGCTGTGATGTTGTTCTGTAATGTGATGCCTGACTGTGATGCTTGTCTCCCTCCTCAGGCAGAAAGGCTGCATGGCATTATGAATATTCTATTTATGCTTATTTTGTTCTTCTTGTTGTATTTTCAGGATGTGGAAGCCAACACGGTACGTTTGAAAGAGCATGAACAAGCTGTGCTGGTTTTAGAAAAGAGTCCCCGGGCATCCACACTGGGAAGCATCAAGTAAGAGAAAAGTGATAAGAGCATTTATCTACAGGTCTTTCTATTGTATAGTATCACATCACCCCATTTGACCCTTTTCCCCATTTTTTATTTAAATATTTTCTAAATGTTTAAAGTATAAATAAGCGATATTATCAGCCGTTATCGCCATTAAAATGTGATATCGGAACATATCTATATCAATTTTTACTTTTCCTTAATGACATCTTTTACAAAACATGTACATATTATATATCAAACTCTTTAACAAAGTCTCCTCTAACTCAAAATGATCAAATATAAGAAATGCTATATAGACATTTCCAGATATGTTTGTTTGTTTGGCACAACTTGCAATAAATCTGTGGCTGTGACATTATCAAACCGCTTTATGACTTACAGCATTAGGAACTTGTAAGGGGACTCATTCACATGTTTTAAATTATTTTTAGGGGTCTGCAGACATTGGATGGGCTGCAAAAAGGATATCTGTATCAGTTGATAACTTTTTTTTAAATTAGGAGTTGGACAATGTTGGTATATTGGATATTGATAAAAACGTCCACATTCAAAATCCTTATTTTAAAGCTTATATAACTACACAGCACAGATATTACCATTTGTAATCAAAGTAATAGATATCATCTTATTCAGGCTTCCTGTACTTTATATCCAAATGTGACCACATTATTGCCGGCCTGAGTGGCCTAAATGGCTGTAAATATTATTTTAATTCACTCTTGTTTGTTATAAATTGTATTACGTTTGACTTTGTTTTTTAATATGACTGGTATTTTGGACAATTAAACAGCAACGTCAACTGTTTTTATCTGTCTTCAAATATAAAATATCTGTAATTACATGAAAGTACATTTATAATTAATATGTCAGTACTAATTTCTGTCTTATTATTGGCAGATACACTGTGATATCAGGAACACCAGAAAAGATTCTTGAACACTTCCTGGAAACTATGAGACTGGACATACGTCACAATGAACCAGGTACTCACAGGGAAAACTAAAGCATGCAAAGTTAAATGGTGTAGCCTGTAGTTTGAGTTGAAACTATAAGCTTAGTCTTATATAACCACACATACCTACACACATCGCACACACACTTATTGAAGCTTAGAAAAGTAGACAAAGACTTTTATTTTGTATAATAAAAAAAAAATTCTACTTTAGCAAAGACTTTCTTAAAAAAGCTGTTTTACTAAACTCCAGAGAGGGATTGGGACATGGAGCAAATCTGGCAGTAACTAGAGGCATTGATAAAACCAAGGTCATTAATAAATGGCAGCAGATGTGACGCTAATAAAGAGAAGATTGTGATGAGAGCTGGAGACCTCTGCTGGAAAAAAGACTGAACAAAAAATCCACAACAGTAACCTGGACGTTTCCATTTCTATACCAGAACCTCATCATAGAGCACATCAGAGGGGCAAAGAGTTAATACTGTAAATAAATATCACATACATCTCCTATATTATCTAGTACCACAGGTATAGCCTTCTGTGGTGAGCCATGTTAGCTTTATTATAACAAACAGAGAATGTGAACAATGAAAGTAGTACAACCGATTTAGCTTTGCAGTATTTTCTGTTCTTCCTCTGACTCTTCTCTGTTTCCCTTCTCATCCATTAGATCCAGCAGTGGATGATTATGTTCTCATGCACTGTGTCTTCATGCCCAACAGCCAACTGTGTCCTCTACTAATGGCCCAATATCCTTTTTTCCACCTTTATTCTTCATTATTTTGCCAACTTGGATTTCACTTCTGCATATTTTAATCAAACCCTCATGTGTAAAACAAACAGCACACATTTATCATTTTCCAGCACTATTAGCTGTATTCTAGTTCAGATTTAAAGTGCCGACGCAGCCAGTGAAGAGTAAAGAGCTGTGCCATGGCTTTTGTTTTGTCCCGTTATCCTCATAGCACAAATGTATCAGAGTTGCATTAAACTTGATCAGTAAAGTATTATTTTTTTGTTTTATTATATTTTTTTATTTGCTAAATTGTATAAAAGCTAATAGTATTTCAGTGTTAGCAGTAATTAAAAAAACTCAAGCGTATAAAAATCTAATTTTCACATTCACCTTTAACCTTGCGTGCACCTACCATGCGGCATCTCCTCCAGGCTCTGAACAGGAGCGGTTGGAGCATGCACTGAACAGTAAGAGGAGGGTCCTCATTCTGGCCCTGCGGTGGGCAAACACACACACATACATGCTGCAGGAGGAGCCCACTGCTGTCTCTTTTCTGGAGGTGAGCATGCGAATGCTTTCATATGCAGTCAGTTACACAGTTTGTACACCAACTGAATGGGTCTCGCTGTCTGTAGGAGTTGTACGGAAGTGTATCAAATGATTCCCGGATGCTGAGAGGCCTGAAAGACTTGGTTCCCGACCTGGAGAAAGTGGTGAAATTACAGTATGTCTCAGTTTCTACATTAAACTTTCAGTTTGATTCTTTATGTGCCAGCCATTTTTATTATGTCACTTTTGACTTTTTGTAGTTCAGAAGAAGCCAAATCAACGAAAAAGGTATGACTGGTGTTGTGGAAGCACATCTGTATACTATTCAAAAGAAGTTTACTGTGTTTATTATGAAACTATCATCTGCAATGTATTGATTCGGTACTGTAATTTAATTCGACAGAAAACTCTGATACGACAGTTCAGCAACGGAGAAGAAAGGCTGCAGAAAAAACAGCCCATTAGAAACCAAGATGACAGTAAGGTTTTGTGCATGAAGGCAACAATGCAAAATATGACCAGAGATCAAAAGAGCATTTAGATGTTTTTTTTTAATTGTACATAGATGTTTTTCTGTGTATTTTAAGATTTTCTAAGACTCCTGTGAAAAGCCTAGAGCATCATTTTTAGTCTTTAACTTTTTTCAGATCAAATGGTAAATGGTTTATCATTTTTCAGATCAGAAATGTTCACATAACAAAAATTCCTTATTTTTGCAGTCCTTTTGAAGGTGTATTGCAGTGATCATACCTACACTACGATCAGGGTTGCAGTGGCAGCAACAGGGAGAGAAGTAATCAGTGCTGTGACTGACAAACTTGGCACCACTGATGAGCTTGTGCTGGTCCACCTCAGCTCTGCTGGTGGTAAGAAGACAGCAAACCTATTTTTTTTTCTATATATAAAGCATCCCTTAACTACATTGTCTGTGTATATCATCTTTGCTGTGTTAATATGGGCTTTAAGTTAATATATTTAGCCTCAGCGAGTGCTCTACATCGTCCTTTTGGAAACATGCCAGTCAGAATGAAAGCTAACATTTCTGTTACAGAAAAACACATCCTGAAACCCAATGATGTTTCAGTGTTTTCCACTTTGACCATCAATGGGAGACTATTTGCCTGTTCTCGAGAACAACTAAGTAGCCTGGTAAGAGAATCTCAGATGATTATGCTTATTCTAATAAGTTACACTTCACAGATTCTCCCTCTATGGAAGGATTGTTTGTGCTAAATTCAAGCTAACTTAGTGTGTAAAAGTCAAACAGTTGTCTCTCTCATTATGTGTGAAATGTGTTTTTATTTACACCAGAGTCCTCTTCCAGACCAGGAGGGCCCTTCTGCAGGATCCATGTCAACCTTTGAGCTGATGAGCTCCAAGGACTTGGCTTATCAGATGACAGTGTTTGACTGGGAGCTTTTCAGCTGTGTGCATGAGGTACTTCCTATTAAGAGGCTTTTGATGCACAATTAAATAAGAGGGGGTAGTGATTCCTATAATTAAACAATGGAATATTTTAAAGTAAATGCACTTGTCCAATGTAGGGGATTTTAATTGTAACACTAGACCAATGTGACATGATGGAGTCTGAACTTATTCATCTGGTTGTCTCACCTGCAACCTTCCTACAGCATGAACTCCTCTACCACACGTTTGGCCGCCAGAGTTTTAGAAGAACCACAGCTAATCTGGACCTGTTCCTGAGGAGGTTCAACCAGGTCCAGCTGTGGGTTGTCACTGAAGTTTGCCTTTGCAGTCAGCTCAGTAAGAGAGTGCAGCTCCTCAAGAAATTTATCAAGATAGCTGCACAGTGAGTAGGGCCGGCTGGTGATACAGAGGATCAAAAGTATAAAGGCAAAGCAAATGAGTTTGATGGCTCTATTAACTGTTTTGCTCTTGTGTGTTTTTGTAGCTGTCGAGAATTTAAGAACCTCAATTCATTCTTTGCCATCATTATGGGAATGAGCAACCCTGCTGTTAGCAGACTGAGCCAGACATGGGAGGTAAATCATAAAAATGCAATCACATCTATGAAGAATCTACAGTAAACTAAAGGTTTTAGGGAGTAGCATGGTACAGCTTGTCTAGGCTGTTTCTTTATGCTACATTTTTCACGTTTTACAACATTATTCCCTCAATATGAGCAGGATCAGCTTTTATATTTATAGACATGACTTAAATAGCAAACAATGTGGCCAACTTTTAAATTACTTTACAGCATAAAAACCACATAAGCAAAAAAAGGCATATACACTTTATTTATCCCTGAGGGGAAACTGCACTTGTACACTTCTAAGTGTTAATGAAAGCTGAAAATGTCAATTTATTCCCTCCTGATGCTGCGCATATATCTTTATATTATTTTTGGTCATGTTTTTCCGTCTTTTTAATTTCATCTATTCATTATTCAGTTTTATCTGTTACGCCACAGTATTTGCTGTGGGTCTGCCAAATAAGGTTGTGGACTTCCAGGTAATCAAATTTGTGAATCTAACATGTTTATTATGTTTATAAAAAACTAATAAAATGTTTTTCTGCTGGGAGATTAGCGTATTGCTGATTATTGATAAGCTACAAACATGGCGGAACAGGGTAGAGTTGAACTTCCTGTGACCGGGAGGGGGGCGGGGCATAACAGACCTGTTCACATTTAAAGAGACCACACCAAAACGAGTCGCTCTGAAGACGCACCTAAGAACAGGGTTATAAGTTGTGTGTGGAGCGAGAATTAGCAGGAATTTTGACAAAAGCATTGTAGTTCTACTTTATAGAGACAATGAATGAATGATTTACACGTTAAAAGGAAGAATTTAAAAGCATGATATATCTCCTTTAAGTTCCACAGTTGATAATTCTCTCTTTTCGGCAAAGTGATCTGCATATTTACACATCATTATGTTTTGAGTAACTCACTCATCTAAGCTGAAGTAAAACCAATAAAATATTCTCTGTAGTTAGTTATGTAATGTTACCTGCCATAACAAATTAAATCGTACGTAAAAATCTACCATTCTCTAAAATGTAATATAAAAATGAATCTCCTCTGTCGCTGAGATCCCTTTTTTTTACCCACAGAAACTCCCTACAAAGTTCAAGAAGTTTTATGCTGAGTTTGAGAGCATGATGGTAAGTCTTGTTTTGACATCTCACAAAATACATAAAAAACATTTCATTGTAGCTTTAAAAGGTCACACACATTTGATCTCATTTAAACTGAACTGTAGTGAAGTGAGAAACAAAATGAATTTTTTTTTAACTCTTAACATATATAAATATTTATATTTAATGCAAAGACATGTTAAACCATAGCTGTGTCTAAAGATTATATACTTAAAATCCAAACCTTAAAACTACTAGTTTAAAATGGATATTGTGTAACTTTTGGCCACTTGGGGTGCTAAAATTACCAAAGGCCACACAACAGTGTCAACAATAAACTCCATCTATTTATAGTAGTATTGCTTCCTATTAAACAGCTAGGAAAACCATAAATCTGAATCAGAACAGTTGGTAATTGTTCTGTCATCTCTTTGATACTAACATGAATTACAGGAAATGTATTTATTGCATTAAAATCCGCCTGCCTAATGTGAGATGTTTATGGCATTGCATTCTTTGGGTCTGTAGTTGATTAGCTTCAACTAGCCACATTTAGCTTCTACTAAACAACAAAATAAAGAGACATGTACTGCATCCTACCACATCTCATCAGGCATTTGCTATCATTATTTTACATAAATGCTGGCTGAAAGCCGTGAAAACGTACATCACATTTTGGTATGTTTGCGCAACTAACAAAGCTAACTTGTTTACTGAGACAAACAGAGAGTGAGTTTAGCATCCTTTCATGAGATTCCAGTGAGGGAAATCATTGCAAAGGTTGTCTTGTGTCCTTCTTCTATGATCTCTCTCTGGCTTTCTCTATTTGGCCTCTTTGGACACAATTTTTTTTCTCCTCACTTTGTTTAGCCAAGCCAAACTTTTGTACAAAGAGATGAAAAAAGTAGAACAAAGCAGAACCATAAGTGTTAGAAGGGGAGCCGTAACACAAAGTGCTTCAGGTCACATGATCTCATGAGAGACAGATCCGCTCCCGTCTTGTTTCTGAAGAGGGCAGACCCCAGAAATCCTCCATTATTACTCCTGTCAGATCATTTTTGAGGCAAATGTTTCACAGTACTCTTTTTCGGGACTTTTTATTTTGTTACCTGGTGAACCTCTATATGTATTGCCATTTTTTACCATTTGCATGTTTCACAACAGGACCCATCAAGAAACCACCGATCTTACCGACTTACAGTTACCAAACTAGAACCACCAATCATTCCCTTCATGCCTCTCCTTCTCAAAGGTATGATTTGGTGAATAAAAAAAAGAACACAGAAAATAAATAAATTCAAAAGAAGGAAAAAATCTGCTTGTTCTAATTGGAATAACTTTTTTTTCAGATATGACATTTACACATGAAGGCAACAAAACATTAATTGACAATATGGTCAATTTTGAGAAAATGGTGAGTTTCTGCGTACACTGAGGGAGTAAATAAGCCATGTCTGGAGTCTCCTAAATGTGGCTTTTTGTAGTTTCTTGCTGGTTTTTGTCTGCCGTATGTTAATCGAACATATCTTTGTTCCATTAGCGTATTATAGCAAACGCAATCCGACAAGTCAGGCACTGTCGAAGTCAACCATTCAGTGAGTCGTCACTGCTCTTCGTTAGATTCATCAGCTGATATTACAAGTTAGAAACAAACATTTCAGTCACACTTTTCCTGTCCTGTCTCATCCCTCTGTTTGGTTAGATCCTGACATTTGCCAGCCGAACAAGAATCAAGCGGAAGTACGGGGTTACGTTAGGAAGCTCTGTGTGATTGACAACCAGAGAGCTCTGACCCAGCTCTCCTACAGGCTGGAGCCTCGGCGAACATGAACTCCAAATCTTCCACCACCCTCGCCTTCTCTGTGATGTTAGCATTACCTCCCCCAAACACACACACATACACACACACACACACACACACACACACACACACACACA
>JBAMIG010000008.1:8592751-8630944 GCA_037177335.1 Kiunga ballochi
TGAACAGAATTTCACTGCGGGCTGTACATTGTATAACCTTGCATGTGACAATAAATGCATTCAATTCAATTCAATTCAATATATTGATTTATTTAGATACCAATGTTGGTTTTTATATTTTTCCTGTCCATATCAGCCTGCCTGCCTCCCCCCCAAAAAGCTCTAATCATGTATCTATGTAACAGGCTTTATGAGGAGAGTGGAGCAGCTGGCTTACACTGCTTGATGCTCAGTGGTATCTTTCCTTAGAGCTCACACATCCACAAACACCAAGCGATGCACATTAACCCAGTGACAGAAAAATCCTTTCCTGCTGGATTAAATCTCAAATATTTACATTTTGCTTGACATCAGTTTGATCAAAGACAATTGTTCTTGATAATTATTTTAGACACATTTTAATTGAGAGTGATGTGTTTAACAGAGCTTCAAACCATAAATGAGGCAAATGCTCCAAGTTTTACTGCAGCACAAACTTTCTCTGTTAACCCCGACTCCATTTGAAGAGTTAATATTCACAACTTTTGGGGGAAACTAAAGTCTGAAAAAACTACTGAGCAACTTGATGACATGAGAAAAAACTTTTTAAAAAACAAAACATTTTTTTGATGAATTTGCACGTTAGTAAAGTAAATAGAAAGAGTGGAGGGGTTTGAATATCCTATATTGTTGTGACCACTATCACTCATTTGAAGGAGCTGAGTGAAGAGGTGGAGGAAAGCAGGATAAAGCAACTTCTTAAAAGTTTACTTAAATTAGTCTTTTTTTTTTCCCAATCTTACGCACTAAAATATGGATAAAAAGTTGACCAAACCAAAGTCAACCAAAGCTATATGTCAGTAATCTGCCCCCTCAACAAGTATTTATAAATAAGACTGCACCATACTGGATATTAGGATGGCACATGATAGTTTTACAGGAGGCAAAGTCAAACATTTATTTTTATTTATTATTACTCATAATTTTGTTTTTGAGTTTATTGAAGATATCTATTGTTATCAGCGGTATGGTAGCAGCCAGCTTTGTCAAAATGATGCCGTGATTCAGACTAAACATATATCATTCATGTTAAATCTTTGATTCATTGCATTGTGTATATGAGGCATCATCCACACCTTCTCTTTTCTTGAGTTAATTTATGCTTTTAGACTTTGGTCTAATTCATAAATCCAGGTCAGACAAAAGATTACTTTAGCTAGTTGTGGCATGCAAACATGATCAATAAATCTGGATCTGCTGATCAACCTGCACAAATGAAGATTTATTCAAAGCAACAACAGAGTAAATGAAGAATTGCATTTAGTTACAGAAGAAGCTGAGACTGAGAAGCAGACAAATGTGATATATAAAAAACGCAAAATTGAAATTTCACTTTATAACTTGCAGGAAAGTCACAAAAATACCTTTTTATTTAAAAAAAAAAGGATAATTTCCATATCTAAATTAGGATTACTGTATAGTTATTACATAAAAAAGGGCAAGGGTGTCTGGCTCCAGCAGTAATCAGTCAGTTTTTAGATGTTTCCCTGATTCAAACTAAATGGCTCTCTTCAAAATGTTTGTACTGTTCTGCAGAAACATGTTGACCCATTAATCTGATTCAAGCTGCAGCAGAACATATCCAAAACCTGCAGAAAAGAGGACTGATTGTAGACACCCATGAAAAGGGACTTTCTTTGACTATGTCTGCACTCTGAACTCAAATGCATTCAGACTTCATATACTCCTCAAAAACAGAACATTAAAAAATATTTTTTTTATTTTCCTTCAGGATTGCATTATCTCCATGCAGAAGCTCCAGTCAAAGTGATTCATAGAGACCTCAAGTCACGAAATGGTAACTTCACTCTGATGTGTTCCTTGAACTTATATTAAGTATTAAAGCGTGAGTCATGCGTTCCAGTCATTAACTGGCAACATCACATCACTACTTGATGAGGAACGGTTTCTGTCTTTTCTCTTTGCAGTGGTATTAACAGCAGATAAAGTGCTAAAGGTTTGTATCAAGTAACATCTGATTCATGTAAAAGAAAGTAAATCTTTCCCAGTTTGTTCAAACTTCATGTTCATAATATTCTTTCTGTTGGGACTACAGATTTGTGATTTTGGAGCATCTAAGTTCCTGTCCCACACCACCCATATGACAGTGGTGGGCACTTTTCCATGGATGGCTCCTGAAGTTATTCAGAGCCTACCTGTCTCTGAGACCTGTGACACCTACTCCTATGGTGTGGTGAGTTGGCACCCCGCTATAAACACCAACACGGCAACACCAGGAATCAAACATCAGTATAACCTGATTAGCAATAAGTACTGAAATCTATAAATGTTTTTTTTAATACGATTGATCTGCGGCCAGGTGTTATGGGAGATGCTGACTCGAGAGGTTCCTTTCAAAGGCTTCGAAGGGCTGCAGGTTGCATGGTTGGTGGTGGAAAAACAAGAGGTAACCTACACACATTGTGCATTTACACACACAGCTTTTTGAAGCTGCTGTATACATGCAGACCCACCATGAAAAGGCTGCAGAGTGCAATGCTGGGCTCTCATGGTTTCCACTGTGAGCTGGTGAGACTGAGTATTTTTAGGCCTGATGTCAGTTTTCTGCTCATGTAAGGCCTGGATACACAGCAGTGGAGCTTGGCCAGACTCTCTCCAGGCTAAAGTGTTTACAAGCATGGCTGGAAAAGAAGAATTGAAGTGATGGGAAGGTTGTTTTTTTAGGTTTCTAGGTAGTAGGGAGTGATAGTAATACCATGTCTGTTTGACAGTTACTGACTTCAGCGTACACACACACACACACACACACACACACACACACATGCACACACACACACACACAGTTGAGCCCAACAAACAAACAGAACTTGATTCCTGCGTAGCTTTTGGCTCATCTCCAAATACCCTCCCTAAATAACTCCCCCTGTCTCTCTTCCTCTTTCCCAGTCTCCCCTGATTTCCCTCTCCACAGCTACACCACTCTTCCTGACCTTTCAACTTTCTCCCTCCTCTCTAGCATGGGGATATTTTAAGATTAATCCCCGGTGAAAAACTGTTTCCACCTACTGCTCTGTACCGTGGTGCCATGAGTGCACATCCAGACTTTTGAAGATATCTTGGTGTCATTTAATGAAAACAGCATTTTAGTAACAGTAAAAGTGTCACAATGTTTTTGGTAAAGCAGCTGAAAAAGAACAGTGTAGTTTTTCATATTTAGCTCTGGATCTAATGTAAGCAAATGTAAGGAGGAAAAATAAAGTATAACCTTTAGAAGGACAAAAGAGCTACAACCAAGTTTGTGTTTAAAGAATAAAACCAGACCACGATTATAAAATCAATTATTCTAAACTTAGCCTGTTTCTCTAATTAATACAGCAAGCAGAAGTAGTTGGTGTAAAGAAATGGTGGTTTAGTGCTTCCTGTACTGCTGCTGAGTGAAAAGATGGACAGGATTAGATGTAAATGTGAGCAGTTTTGGATCCAGACTGCAATAACTGGAAAAATAAAGCAGCAGATGGAGAACCTTAGAGGAAGTAATATGATGCAGTTCTGGCAGAACGATAGTGTCGTAATTATTCATTTAGGCATCTTCCAAATGGATTAAAGATGAATCCAAAGTATTTAGCACCTGACCTAAAGTACTAGCATAGTTTTTTTAATATGTCACTTTGGACAATGAGCTGCTTATTTTTGGTTTGATTTAAAATGTAGAGAAGTGTGACTGGATTTATTTAAAAATCAAGTAGCTACTTTAATTTCAATAGTTTTTATTTAAAATTTAAAATCTGCACTACTTCTTTTAAACTTTAATCTTTTAAAAACAGTTTTTAATAGTTTTGATCTAATGTTCTTTATTTTCTTTTTCTCTCTTGCTTTTTCTCCAAACTCCTAATGATGCAGACCAACTGTGCTTATAGACATTGAGCAGATAAAAGCATACCAACATCCCTAAGCTGACATTCTTGGCAAACCTGCAACACTTAAGTATGCCAGGATTTTCCCTGAGATGTTTTAAAATACCCCTGTGGTCACAGGATGTGAAACCCCACAGGGACATTACTGATACTCAGACTCGGTTTGACAGGAAGTGTTGTTTATTTATTCACAAATAAATACACTTAAGATTGGAGGTTCAGTTTTCTATTATGCTAAAATGCTTAAAGGCTGATGTGTTTGTGTGAATCAACATCTAGAGACTAACCATTCCCACCAGCTGTCCAGCAAGTTTCGGGGAGTTGATGAGGAAATGCTGGCAAGCAGATCCCAAAGTAAGATAAGCTCCCCGGAGATACAAAGTTGAAAAATAATTCATTTGACTGAATTAAATACTTCTAAAGATGACAGAAAAAACAAGATTTCTCCTGTTTACGTCTATGCACCCACAGGAACGTCCACACTTTAAGCAGGTGCTTGTAACTCTGGAAACCATGGCAAACGACAGCAGGCTACCAGACCAGTGTAACTCCTTCCTACATAACAAGGACCAGTGGAGGTACACACACAAAGTCAAGTAGACATCTAAAAGAAAGTTGAACAGCTGTGAATCTAAATTCTGTTTTTTTTCCTGTCAGACCCAAAAGCTGTTTTTATTTTTCTGCATGTATGAATTCTTAAATCAAGTTCCACACATCCCACATGCACACACACATAGATGAGCATGCATGGATAAACTCTGTGGGCTCTGGTGAAAAGCTGGATATGTGTCCCTGTTCTCTGCTTCAGTCTATATTAAGTTCTCTGGAAAGTGTCCATGGAAGAGATTCCACTACTCCTCATGAGGGGAGGGACATAGGAGTGGGGGTTGAGAGGAGGTCCGGGTCGATGTAAGGCCTGGAGGGGAAATCAAATGTGACTTGACGAGAAGAAGTTCTTAGAGGAATAGAAATGCATGGTGTGAATGTGAAATATGAAACACAGAGAGAAAACTAGGGAGGATAGCGAGGAAACAAGGGTGGACAGATGTCAGTGGGAAAACAAGGCAAAGGGAGAGACATGGGCAACAGACCAGGAGAGAGAAGGTGTGAGATTCTGTTCATATTTAACATGAGCGCTGCGAAGGCAATCAATTCTGAGTGAAGTTTTGGGCATGGGTGGAAAAACATGGGCATGGAGGGAGGGGGAAACTGAACGCAAGAGGTGAAAGTGGTGGATGAATGAGTAGGGAAGGCGATAGTGCTGTGCGGTGAACCTCGGTCTATATTTAGCAGCTGTGAGAATTGATTGTGAATGCAAGCTCAGGGATAGTCACTGCAACTCCCACACTGACCTTTTGTGGAAGTAAACAGTACTGCAACAGAATAGTTTCCATTGGTGCTCAAATATTCTGCACAAGCAGCGTGATGTTGTGAAAATGGGTCACTCACTACGATAGATGAGATTAATGGAGTCTCTCTAAGGAAACAGGCCAGCTGTATTACTTCTGCAATGCTGTCAGTGCTGTGAGTTGCATGTTGCAGGCCATGAAGTCATCATTAGTAACTTTCAGTCTCTTGTTATTGTACAAAGAATGTTTTTCCAAATTATGCAAAAAACTTAGTGCTTAAAATCCTTAAAATAAGAGAAAAACAACATCAAGTGCAGAAACAGCTTTTTAATTAAATACATACTCATTTGATTTGGAATTTGGTCTCCACAATCTATTAAAATAAATGAGAGGCTGTTTGCATCTGTGCTGCATCATGGTGCGAGTGTTTGGCAACCGAGCAAACCAGTAACAGGAGCTTTGAAGGTGTTCTCTTTTTCTTGCCTGATGTACAGCGTGAGCTACCCAAGAGGTTTGGACTGCATGCATTTAACACGAGGAATGTTTACTACAGGGCTGTTCTAATGCAGGTACTCAGTAAATTGACACCATCCTGTTTAAACAAACATGATTACATTTACATAAAAGCATATTCTTGCCTTCACTGATGTGCAAGTTATCCACCAGACCACATGAAAGTTTTACTATGTAGCCAGATTCTATCTTAAATGAGTTTATGCAGAGAAAATGCATTTTTGTCAATTTTGTCACAGATCTATATATTTGGTTTTGTATGGCATCATTTTATATTGGCAACTATGGATCTGGAGATTAACTCTGCCCACAGATGATTGTGTTTCTGAGCCCATTTCATAAATAAAACTTCTCACTCCTGTCTGTTTTTAAAGCAGTGCTGCTTGCTGAGAGTCTATTAATATAATCATGCTGCAGGGTTGATTAAATGTTAAAATGCACAGAATTTTTAACATAAAAAACAAGTTTATTTTTATTTCCAATAAATCATTTGTCCCAACCTCTATGTGATGATTTTTTTTATCATTAATTAAATAATAACAGTTTATGTTTTCCATTTTCTTTTACATGTAACATATTGTCTCAAATTAAAATGTATAATAAAACAGATGCAGTGCAGGATTAATAGAGAATTATAAAAACTAGCAAAATGTAATTAAAATTAGCAGAACACACTCCGTTGAAACAATTTTATCAATGTTTATGCAGGTCTGAAAAAAAACTTTGTATCTTTGTTTGAGGTCTCTTTCAGTCTAAATAGGGAATTAATTATTTTCTGACTGCCCTGATAATCCTGTGCAAACTAAGACAAATCTGCATGTTGTACATCTTAACTGATGTTTCATTTGTGTGTATACACTGTGCACATCCTATAGGTGTGAAATTGAGTCAACCCTGGAGCGCCTCCGGAAGTTAGAAAGGGAGCTTTACTCTAAGGAGAAGGAGCTGGAGGAGCGAGAAAGGAGGCTTAAACTATGGGAGGAGAGGCTGATGGAGCGATCCAACATGACTCCCAGTCCAACCTCTCTTCTCATGGAGCGCTCAAACATGTCACCAGTAAGCAGAAGTTAGATTAAATGAATGGACTACACTTAAAAAGAAAATCAACACATACATTTTTATCGTGGTGACATTTCTTATCTGTTTTTCAGTTCTTCACACCAATGTCCATCGGTTCCACTGGCTCTTTCTTCCGCTCACACTCTCAGGACTCCAACAGCACTGGGATGGGCAGTGCAGGTGTCAGCAGTGCTGGGGTCAGCTGTATCCTTCGCACACTCAGCAATGGAGACACAGAGAGAGGCAGCAGTGCCACGCTAGAGAGGAGGATAGGTTCACTTGACAGCGGAAGGCTGCATGTCATGCTCGGAGGGTTGCAGGGAAGGTTTGGAGAGGATGAGGACGAAGAAGAAGGAACTATTGAGGAAACAGGTTGGGGGCAGAGGGAGCGGAAGGATAGTGGGAGTCTGGAAGGAGGACGGGTGCAAGTAACACTCAGGAGCTTCCCAGGAGGCGTAGTGGAGAGAGAAGAGAGGACATGGGAGGAGGGAGACAAGGAAAAAGGAGGGATGCAAAGAAGCAGAGTGACCACCATTGTCCGAGGGTACTCAGGAGGATTCGGGGAGGCAGAGGCAGAGAGTGAGAAGGAAGGAAGATGGGAGATAGAAAAATTTGGGGACAAGTTAGAAGAAAAAGAGGTGGAGAGACCACTTGAAGGAGGTAGACTCCCGACCATGTTTAAAGGTATCCATGAAAGTTTGGGGAGCTTAGGGGACATGCTTTCCTTAGATATTGATAAGATGGGGGAGATGGACAGATTAGGTGACATGGACATGAACATGGGTGAGATGGAGATGATCAAAATGGTGGGTCATGGTGTAAGGGGGGAGCTAGGGGTCAGGGGTCGCAGGAGCGACATGGGAGTTGTAGTCCAGGGAGTCCGAAGTGACCACAGCGAGGCTATCAGCCAAAAGATTAGAGGTGAAGTGGGAGTCATCGGTCACTCTGGGATGCAGGTGAGCATGCGGTCATCATCCAATCAGAACTCTGTGAAAAGCTGCAGTGTGCGACACGGAACCAAGATCAACATGACAAAGTCGGCAATGGACATGATGGAACTCGACTGGTCTGACAGTGACTAGAAAACACATTAAGTAGAGTCAAGCACAGACAACACAGAAAGAAAGAGGCCAAAATAGAAAGATTTGGACTTGTTAGCAAATATAGCATCTGAGCTACGGCATGCACATGACAGTCAACAGATGAAGAACACCAAACACTTTTTAAAAAAAATATTACTCTAATATGTGATGTGAAACTGCAAGGAGAAAACAACAACAAAGTCCCTTTTAGAGATGAGATTCATGTAAAAACGGCTTAATCAACCTCTCTAAACCTCAGCATTCATTTATTCTTTTTCATGTGCATGTCCACTGCTGCCTTTGTGATGTTTGCTGAGCATGTCAGAGAGGAGACTGACAAGAAATACCTCTGAACAGAGGTACCCCCCCCTTCCCCATTCTTAGCTCAGGCATTTGGGAAAAAAAAACATTTAATACAAGTGAAAACCATGTTAAAAGTAAGCCACCACTGCTTGTTCATGTCTTTCCTTTTAATGTGACTGCTTTGCTGTTCAGACTGTTCAGAAAGAGACACGGATATTACAAAACCTGACCAAGTAAGATAACTGACTTTATTTTTAGTAAGTGTATTTCTTTCAGAAACAAAGTGAACATGTTCATCCTGAATCACACAAATGATATTTAACAGAGTATGTGTCTAAGCTGGACTCACAAAGTTTTTTTTTGTCATGCTTTCAGGATGATTTTCCCAGTAGATTTTATTGTGCTATTCAAACTTCTGCAAAGCGTGTTATAAAAGGTGCAAGTGTAACAAAATAATGCACTTAAATGTTGCTCTAATGAGGCAGCACTACTGTTTTTCTCCTGCTTTTAGAGTATCTTGTGGTTTGATGATTGGATTCGTTCAAACGTGCTTTGACTTTACTAGTTCTACTTGTGATGAAGTGTGGTAATTTTTGGTATTTGTCTTGGTATATTTGATCATTTTTCAATAAAAAGAAAAGCAGTCTGATTCTACTCACTTAATTTTGTTCTGCAAAATAAATGAATAGCCTCCAGTATCTTCAATAGATTGTGCTAAATGTGTTTGGAATTGCATATGATGAGAAAAATTGATGACTTGTGGTTTAAAATTCTACAGAGCTGCACTGTCACTCGGTTAACACCTGGTACACACACCAGTTTCCCTGATAAAATTCTCTTTCTCAGCCTCCCCCTCACACACTAAGCAGCAGGGCCACCCCAGCAAGCACCCACTTGGCTGGTCGTTCCCTTGTTTTTAGACTTAAAGTCCATACATATGTTGGTCCTCTGATTTTGGTCTTGTAAAGTGGACATTCATAGATGTTCCTGGTCTCCTGACGGTCATTGGGTACAGCTCGGACTGAGATGACAGGCATGGCTGGGGTCAAATCTTTGAGACGGGCTTCGGTAATCACCCCACTCTGAATGTCCCATCTAGCACCTGTGACAAAACACAAGGGAAGACGGGAGAAAAACATGTATGGAGATAAAAGAAAATCCACTTACGCCCCTATAAGCTGCACATTTAAAAAAACAAACAAACAAAAAAAAAAAAACCAGGAACCACAGAGTTTAACTACCTTCCATGTAAAGTCCATACACATATGCACCCTCCCTAGCAGGTTGGTTGAACTCTTCCTTAAACTTCTTGGTCACATCTACTGTAAGATTCACTTTATCTAGAGGCCACTCATTTTTACGAGCCAGAGACTGCATCACAGCTGGAAAGCAAGAACACCATGAGAACACACCATACAGCGAAAAAAGAAAACAAGAAGCTGTGAGTCGCCTTTGTTACCAGTGAGGAAGGACTGTGGGTTGAACAGGCCAGATAGCCAAACAACACTGGGCAGAGACAGATCCTGAGTCCAGCTGTCCAGTTCTTTACAGCGCTGCATCACATCATTATACCTGACACACAGAAAGCCGTTTAGTTAATGTCAAGTCTCTGGAAACTCTGAAAACAGGAAATGTTGAAGTAAAATGATCAAATGCTTTATGTAAGAAGGACATTTACTCAGATTTGGACAGATAATTGCAATCTTTTGAACCTTATGGACAAAAAAACACATCTCAGCATATTTACAATGACAACGCTCACATACTAAAACACACCATATAGCTAGGCTGTAAGTTGAGGGATAGGCCAGTTTGGTCCAGGTGTCAGGGACATTGTCAAAGAACAAAGCTGCCTGAAGCTTCTCCATCTCAGAGGACATGGCCAGTTCCCCCTGCACAGAGACATTTTTATGTTCCATCTCCATACACACATAAGAAATGACTACTTGCTACATCAGAAGGACATTAATATAAAGTTCAGGTGGAGTGAAACTACTGGTAGTTCATCTACTTAGCTACTGCACATATTCCAGCCCCAATGCTGAGAGCTGACCTGTTAACTATCATACATGCACAGTGATGTTTATGCTCACCCTGAGTCCAAGGTCAAGCTCCTTCAGTGAGCGGCGTATCTCACATATAAGCATGTTCATGCGCTCGCATTCCTGAAAGCAAACTAGGATGTATGGTGACCGTTCGGCTGTTTTGGATGTGATGTCGGACATGTTGTATTCCTCTGGCAGCTTTTCCAGAGCTTCATCTAAAATAGATTTCACCTGCAGATGAGTTTGTGACCAGTTAGTCAGAGCATGGGAAAGACTGATATCAGACAGAATTTAAAAATCCTTAAAAGTATAGAAAGACATGACATAATTGTTTGTGAGGCTACCTTTTCCTCCAGTGTTTGTGAAACACCCTCCCCCATGACAGCATCTGGAGACTGCAGCTCCAGCAGGGTGTGAAAAAGTTTATCTGACGTCACAGTTAGGAACTCAATTTCTGCATTGGGGTGCAAGCCGTAATGCACAGGGCTTTCATGCGGCAGCATCTCATCTATGAAGTCATGGTAACCCTGATATGCACCAAAACAGATATGATTATTGCAGTCATTCAGTCTATGTGAGGTTTAGACATTTTTCAGGAGATACCAATTTGACTGCAGCTGACTGACAGAAATATTTGTTGATTTTGTGTAAGTGGGCTGCATGGTGGCGTAGTTGGTTAGCACAGTGGCCTCAAAGCAAGAAGGTTGCCGGTTCAAGCCTTGATTTGGGCGGGGTTCCAACCAGTAACCAGTTTGCATGTTCTCCCTGTGTTAGCGTGGGTTCTCTCCGGGTACTCCGGCTTCCTCCCACAATTCAAAGACATGCACCTTGGGGATAGGCTGATTGCCGACTCTAAATTGTCCATAGGAGTGAGTGTGAGTGTGTATGGTTGTTTGTCTCTCTGTGTTTGCCCTGTCCAGGGTGTACCCTGCCCCTTGCCCAATGACTGCTGGGATTGGTTCCTGCGACCCCATTTGGGAAAATGGGTGGATGGATGGATTTTGTCTAAGAGATGAAGGCTGAACTTTTGTCAACAATGTTTACTTTAACTTACCTGGTAATCCAGATTGGAGGGAACAATGAACCCAGGTGCCAAAGACAGCTTTCGGTCAAACTAAAAATGAAAGAAAACTAGTGAGCTTTAGGCTTTAAGTCCTGCACAAAACAATGATTTTCTCTGAGGTGGGGTAACTTCCTTTGTCTGGTGCCCTTGCGGTTGCTCTAACAAGCTTGTGTATTCAGCTTTCTCTGAATATCACTGGTCTCATACAACTACATTGTATCATTGTAGCTGATTCTCAGGACAAAGTGACATTATAAAATAATCTAATCTTGTTCTGTTTTTTTTTTACAAAGCCTTTCTGTGTCAGAGCACAAATGAGTGTGCTGATGCTAGTTATGTCCTTTTGTATTGTTTGGATAAACACTCTCAAACCTGGTTGGGCTGCATGTATTCCTCCAGGTATGTTCTGCAAAGCCGCCTGTCCCAGTCATCAGTGATATGTCCTCCGTACATGATTTCCCCAAACAGGTACCTCAGATCCTCCCATGGCACCTTCATTATCATGACAATTACTAAAAATATAATCATCATCTTGACTTACTCTGTCAGAAGCCATCCCACCTGTGCATTAGCCTCCAGGTAGTTGTAGAGAACATTGACTGATATGGTGAGATCCCCAGTGTTAAATGGATACTTTCTGTTCCAACCTTGGGGCCCAAACTTCCTCCTCTCAGCCACACAGGCATGAAAGTAACACAGGGAGAAGAGGATGGTCTTGAACTCCTGCTCGCGGCTGCACTGATCCAAAATATCCTGCAGAGGGGAAGATTAATGAACAACAATAACATTCAATTAGACAAAAATATTAAGATACGAGTTGTACAAAGCAGAAACACTCACCTGGTCAAAGTTATCCAGAGCAGCGTGCAAATTGGCATGCATGCCTGTAGGAGGTTCGTTGGTTATCTTAATAGCATTTTCCAGAATGCCCTGAGAAATGCAATAAAGGTAAAAAGTCATAAATCTAAACCGTTGCCCTGGGATGATACAAAAATCAAATAGGGACTACATGAATGGATGCATTATTCATTGGTAAACTCCTCACATGTACACTGCATAACTACCTGTGGTATAATGTGCTCCTGGGACGTAGATGCCGGCTCAGCGCTCATAAACACTCTGTAGTCTGGGTGACTATCCTCACAGCAGTGCTCCAGAAGCTTCTCCAGAGCACCAAGCCAGCGAGCAACCAGGTGGATGTTCTGCAGATACACAGCATATTAACCACTACAGGAGTCGACTTACTCAAGGTCCAAAACAGATTTTCCTTTATTGATTCAGACCTGCAATATAACCCAGTGACCCTCTTTAGCAGCCTTTTCCATGGCAATCTCAGCCACAGTTTCTTGTCCCTGACCCAATGAGACGTTGTGAAGCTTTCCAAGGTCTATAGTGAAACCCAACTTCCTCCCTAAGAACAGAAGGACTTTAACATGCAAGCATAATAAAAGCTCACTTTTTTAAAGTATTAAAACAAATAACCAAACAATACACACAAACTTGCTGTTTATGTTTTTGCTGTGTGAAGACTTATACAAGGCTTATTTAACACTTAGAACAGAATGAGTTGGTTCCTGCGGATCTATGTCTGTGTGTAGGCTTAGTGAACAGTACCCAGTGATTCCACATCTTTTAATGGATCCACTCCAGGTGAGAGAATAAAAAACACAGGAGATGCAGGGCCGCTCTCTCTAAATGATTTAGCAAATTCAGTCTTTCGGCCCTCTGTATACTTCACGCCTAGTTTCTCCTCCACAAAGTTCCTAAAATATGCCAAAACAAAGGGGTATTATTAAAAATCCATTTCCTTTATGTGTTCAAATTGGACTTATTACTCAACTTTTTTGTGAATACATTAAGAACCTAAATAATTTAGAAAAAAATATATAAAAGACATTGGATATCTGTATGAAAGGACAACTGAAAAGGACCCAATAGACTTATACTTAACTTTAATAATCCCTTTGGGATGTTTAATACAGGGTAATATTATATATTTAAATATCTAAATGCAGATTATCAAAGTAATTTCCATTTAAAAGTAGGATAGGTTTTTCAGGAGCATTTTACTATATTGATTAAAATTTCCGTCACATTATAGTTGCATACATTTAAACATAAAGGCTGAAAAAACCCACAATCCAGTTGTTTTAACCTGCCTGCTTTAAATGATTCTGATCAAATTCTACTCCTATTTGTCTATCCCTCCTCAAACTCTTGTGTATAAGCATCGTTTCTGTACTTTGGAGACTCTGCTTTGGAAAACTGGAGATAGGAGTTTGTACCTTTGAACTGCATATTTTCAAATTGTAGCTCAATGAACCGTTTTCCAGGATCTCCTACACTGTCTTTAAAGCATGGGTGTCCACCCCTGGTCCTCAAGGACCAGAATCCTGCAGGATTTCAATGCATCCCATCCTGTTTCAATGCACCCTTTGGCTGCTAGATCCATTTAAATTGAGCCAGGTGTGATAGAGCAGGGATATATAGAAGACCCTGCAGGACTGTGGCCCTCAAGGACTTGACTTTGGACTCTCTGTTACGCTCTCTGTAAAGCAAAGAGGCTCCTTTTCATTTTATCAATGCAAAAAAAAAAAGGCAAAACCAAAAAGCCTGAGCCTTGTTACCTAAGAGCATAGGTCATGCGGTCTGGTCTTAGGGCTCTTATCATGATCAGTTTCTGCAGGGAACTTTTCCCCTTCCACTCCTGAGGAAATTTTTCTTTCTCTGGACACTCGGACTCCACCAATTTCTTCCAGCGCTTTGGCGAACCTTCAATGTCTCGGTCCAGACCACGAAACTCATCAGTAAAACTCATCACCTAGACACAACACATGACAGCAGGTGGCAATGTGAGGTGTAATTTACTCACAGCCAGCAAAAGAAATTCTTCGAGTTTCTATATGTGATCGTCACCTTGATGGCGCTCCATGCTGAGTTAGAAAGAAAGTCGAGGGAGCTGATGTAGTTGTGGTCAATGTTGAAACGCAGAAGGAAGTCTAGCTCTCGCACATCTATCTCTTTGCTCATCAGGAGAAGCTGAAAGAAGGAGAACGTGGTAAAAGAGAAACACAAATGTTTCCACAATTCCCTTGCAAACTTATGCCCACCTGGAAGGCTAACTGTGCAGTAAAGGTAAGCTTGTCCCTCTCAAACAGTCCCCTGCTGATGTAGTTGAAGGTGGAGTATGTAACACAGTCAATCAGTGTGTTTACTCGGTTTTTTACATCCTCACACGTCTCTGCCATCTCCACAGCCTTATGGAAAACAACGTTAAAGGCCTGAAACACAACCCAAAGAGCCAATTACGGGATTGTTTTTGCTTTTATATGTTGTTTAGTTTTACTTTACACATTTTCCATTAGGGAATATATCTCATCTAATTCCTCCAGAGCTTACCATCTGGTCCTCAATACATGTTACAAAACATCACACACTGTGATGGATAAATGTTGTTTGTTCCTTATAACATCAAGTTCAAAGCTGTGAGTCAGATCCCACCTCTCCCCTATGATTACCTTAAGGCTGAACTGGTACATGGGGTTGATCTTGTTGAGATCATTCATGATGAAATAGAGGAGAGAAGCTCTGACAGCAACAGGACGATAGTGTTCTCTAGCTTCATTAATCTTGACTTCATTAACTTTAGCTTCAAGGACCTATATACAGGAGATTATAGAAAGGGGGGAACAGAAGCAGAAAAATATAACAAATAACGATGAAAAATTACAGTGAATAAAGTGAACATTTATTCATTTACCTTTATCTCAATCTCAGCAGCTGTGTGCTTTGTTGTTTCAAGTTTCTCCACCAGGACGTTGTCACCAAGGAAGTTACTTTCTGCAGCGGACAGCCTGGTTAGCAGCTCGTCCTCAAGAAGCTTCAGCTCAATCTTAAACATGTTCTGCTGTTTTGTCAGGTCACTCTGCAGAGAGGAAGTGCAGATAAAAAAAAAAAAAAACTGGTACTCACTAATTTGTTGCAGGGATGTGTCTGCAGAGAAAACTAATAACTACTGTAACCCACCTTTAGATGCTCAAGATCTGGTCTCTCCTGATTGACCACTTGTGCCAGAAGCTGGTCCTCCAGGCCGTCCCTGGTCACTGTAAAGTTAATGAGGGTGGTTTGGGCTTGAATCTCTGGCTTGTAGTGAGGATTGGCCAACTTTGTGTGGAGAATCAGTCGGAAGCCTGGATGGAAGAAACACTCTTTGTCCCCAACTTTTATACAGCTGCCAAAGAAAGGAAGAAGAGTATAAAAGAAGACATAATAACTAGTATAAAAATATGCTAATTTACTTGTGTCAGAAGATTACCTGCCCTTCTTGATTGTGTGACGTCCCAGGAGAGGGTCAATAACAGGGTCAATAGTCTCCTCGAGGTTCTCAATGAGCACAGTGTCGCCTGCCACCACAGCCTGTTCAATAACATCTACATATCTGGAACATTAATGGACAATTATGTAGCATAAAATAGTCTATCCCAGTCAGTGTGTTAAGGAAATGCATCTCAGCCTTCTGACTTTTTCCTTGAACAGCTTTGCCACTGAAATATGTGTCTTTAGCTTTGTAGAGTCGTAAATTGAAGACACTCATGAACTCTTCAAGATAGTTAAAAATGGAAACACTAACCCTTTTTGCCCAAGATTGACAACCTTGAGGTTGTTACCATAACGACTCTTAATCCACTTGATACCTTGCAACTGAGGGTCAATGAGGAGAGGCCAACGCTCACCTGCAACACATCACACATAACCTGGAGATCTGCCAGTGTCACAAAGAAAAAAAACTACTTTGTACCAAATGTTGGAAATATTAGCTGAGGGGGTACATCTAAAACCTTGACCTACAGTTAATGAGTATGGTAGCATTCTGAGTGGACATTTTATCTCCTGGTAAACCTTCATTGTTCCACTGGGCCACTGTTGCGCCATCAGTTAACATGGACACTGGATCCAAGCCCCCTGACATGGGAATCTGCACCTGATGAAAAATAAACAGAGATTAGTGTCCATACAGGAAATGATGGAGACTAACTTATTTCAGAACTATCATTGAAGGATTTCTAGGAACCTTCTGGCTGCGTAGGAACGGCATCCAGAGGTTATCCAGCAGCTCCCTCCTGTACTTCTTGGAAAAGGAGCCAGCATAAGAGATGAAAGCTGCAGTAAGGAGAAGGTCGCCACAGAGAGTTTCCTCCTGTTCGTGGTACTGAGCCACTGAATGGGCCCAGCGGACATTCTCACTCTGAAAGGAGCACACAAGTTTCTTTAGATTTGTGTATAAATGGCTTTTGAAGTCCAGAACACCTACCAGAAACTAAGTTTATGCTTAATAATACTGAGTATCAACATTGAAATAAAAATAATCTCCATTAAAAATTTCATTGAGGTACATAAGTAGAAACGCTCTCTGATTGTCACTTGATTCGTGTACCTCCAATCCCTTGACCAGCCGGTTGGCTAACTCTATTGTTTTGTTAGTGCGATTGACTTCTTCCTGAAAACGTAGCTTCTCTGCGGTAGCTGTTTCAAATGCTGTTGTCAGTGTTTCCAAACTGTTATCCAGCTCCTACAGGAGAGAGGAGGAGAACATGGTAAAAAATTACCCAGTACTAACAAGTATTAGTATGCACAAACCTTAAAGAAGCAGGAAGATCATGTTAGCCTGCATCTTAAAAGCTTTTTTTTTAGTAATGTGCCTAATAAAATATTCGATAAGTTATGCTTAAAGGAGCTAATTAGGCATTTTCTTGAACACGATGACAAAATAAGGCCTTTTTCACAGCTGTCCTTCAAGCCAGGACTGATGTGCCTTAATAGAAAATTTTATAATGGGTGAAAGTGAAGATGCAGTATTAGGAGGTCGTACACCTCCGTGCTGGCAAGAGAAATAGAGGTAAAGTAGGTTACGTGTGTGAAGTCAAGCCAGAATCGCAGAATCTATTCAAGGAAATTTCTGAAGAACTCGATATATGGATACAAACAAATTTCCTCTGCCTGGCATGAGTAATATATCATCAAATAGGCCTCAACCAAACTGTGAAGGGGGCAATGGAGAGATTCTTGCTAAGGGAGTGGTGGTGTAATGATTCTTACTTGGCCTAAATATAAAAATACCCAGGTGCATCCTATCTTTGCATTTTACATCAACATATTTACTCACACATATCGTTAGCCACTAAGCATAATTGCCTAAGTAGCCCTTTGAATAATTTGGGATACCTGTCTAGCTGTCTTGTTCCTAAGCCTTATTAACTGTACATCATTACCTATAAACCTTAAAACACAAGTTAAGCAATAAAAATCCCATCATATGAACTCACTGCAAGTTTTTTCCGTATGGCTTCCAGTTTCTCAGCAGCCTCCACCAAATCTGCATTGGCCTGAGACAGGCACATCCTCTTCATCTCGACTTCACACATTACCTGGACAAATGTGCAAACAAACACTCAGATGAAATTATAAAACAACATCTAATTTTCACCCATTGACTGAGAGTTATAAGATATTAAACAGTAGTTTCAATACTTTTTGTCAGCTTAATAGATCATTCTTAACCCTTTATGATGAAGCTCATGTGAAGACAGATAAAATATGCACTTACGAAAATCTGTCCGATGCAGCACAACATTTAAAAAAAGGAAGAAACAAACAAAAACTGTAAAGTGATTAGAAGAACACATATCTGTACAGTCAGGAACTGTGGTGATACTAAATGTTTATGACAGCATGGGCTGATGTGTTAACCTCGTGGAAGTGTATGATGTTGATGACCCAGGCACAGAGGCCTGCAGCAGCTGAGGATTTCTGACGCACAAAGTCAGGGTTAAACTCTGGGTCCCTAAGGTACTCATCTCTCACACACCTCACTGTGGCCTCGGGGATGTGCTCTTTGTCAAAATTCACCAGAGCCTGAAGGAAGTCATCCACCTGGACACTCGTTTGGATTATATAAACCTCAGTTGGTTATCATTGTTAATACATGAATACTTTTAGAGAACATTTCAGATTTGAAATGATTTAAATCAACTTTCTTTTTCTACCCTTTTATCTTTTTTAGGATTACACCACTGAGATGAATGCGGTTATACTACAGAACACAGACGGACTTATGTGGAAGAATGGATGTAAAATATCACCTTGCTCATAACCATCTTGGAGGCTTTCCAGCTGCGATCTTTGGGGATTCGGCCCGGGGGAGACAGCAGCACCAGAACAGCTGCTGAAACATTGGTGACAATGGCTGGAGGGTTGGGAAATGTCCTCAGCTCTGTCAGGTTTAACTGGATTACACAGAGACAATAATGCACATCATTATCTTTTTTGTTTTTTGCTCTTGTCAGATGCAAATTTGGAGAAAAACCTGAAACATGTTTTCTTCTAAATATGATGAATTAAATGTGTAGTGCGAACTCAGAGTCCAGCATTATACTGGTCAAAGTACTTTACCCTGTTTAGTGTATTGAGAGCTGTATTGGCTGCCTGAAGTGCAGGTTCGGCCTTGGCCAAATCCTCCTCAGTCTCTTGCTGTTGTTTAGTCACTTTAGCTTGAATAGATGCCACCTGCACAACCCCCCCCAAAAAACCCAAAAGACATAAGATTATGCACCATAATTTTGAATCTTTAAACTTGACCAATTTCTTCTCCTCCTTTGTGTATTTTCTCTTATTGACACAGTGAGTTAAGAGGTATGGTAACCCCAAAATCTAACCCTTTGCTCCTCAGCATCAGCTACAGCTCTTTCTTGATTGAGCTTGTCAGTCTGTAATCCTATTTTGGCAATGAGAGCTTCAATGTCGGTGTTCCTCTGCCACAGCTCCACCTCCTGCACTGCTAACTTGGCTTTGAGGTCCTCTACCTGAAAGACCAGACAAAGAAGATGAAAAAGTATTTGGACATGTCTTGGTGCAGTATGGTATATATAGAATATTCTAACCTGTGATGCAGTATTCAGCAGTTTCTGTAGCCCATTCTCTAGTCTGTCCATCTTCTGGGTCAGTTCTGTGCGCTTTTTCCCCAGCAGGTTGTCGTACAACTTCATGAACTCAAGAAAACTCTTTGGAGTGGTGTAGTTAAAGTGCTTCTCATTCTGCAGGTACTTGACACTCACCTTTAACAAATCAAGCACTAAATAATGTCAAAGGAGAAAGCAGGCACGGGAATTGCTCACAGTGCTTTGCTGTAGTGCTCACCTCATTAACACTGGTGTGGGCGTAGGAGATGAACTCACTGATAGATGCCCTTACTCTGGGCTGTGCAGCAAAAATGCAAAGATGGAATTATCATGTAGAATAACAGAGTAAATATATTAATATTATTGGAAACCTATAGTTTTACTATTAGAAACCTGAGCATGGTCAGTAACACAATGCAGTTTTACAGCGATCACAAGGTAAAATGAATATGAAGAGAATTAGTTCCTACCTCCAGCCCGGCAATCTTCTCTATAAATGTAGAGCTGACAGACTGCAGCGCAAGCTGAGGCCAAGAATGAAACCAGTCAATGGCAGTGCAGTTAACCAGAGCAGGAAATTTGCGTGCGCGAGTGCGCAACGTGAATCCGACTGGTGAGAAGCATAAAACAACCTGGTGGAAAGCAGAAGAAACGAGGTGAGGTAAGGAGCAGCACATAAAGAAGCATCAGTGTGATGAAATAGATGTTTGCCACCTTGAGCTGTCTTCGTATTCTCTCAATGAAGAAGCTCCAGCAGTTGTCTCTGCTATCTACAAGGCCTAATCCCCTCAGCTCTATTCTGATGGACGTTACAATCATATCTACTTCTTCATCACTGAACAAGTCAGGTATGTCTCCTGAAAGCACAACATTACCTACATTTACCAGTATGCATTTACATGCACCATCACATTGACAAAATCCTTGTTCTGGGATTAGGCAATTAATTTTTTTTGCAGCCATTTTCAAGCAGAATTAAATTTTTTGCAACTCTGTGCAAAAATGAAATGAAGTTTTGAAAATGTTCATGCAACTGATTAATTTTCTATCTTTTTTTTTTTTTTTTTTTACTAATATTTGAAAGATTCTTCGCAGTATGCATGCAAAAAATTACTTTTTTTTTTCCACAGAAAACATTTATCCACAGATGTGAAAATCCCCACAACATTCACAGCATAGACAAACCTGAAGCCAGCATGTCGTTGATGAGCACCAGGAAGCGTTCATCAGGAATCTGGGCATCTGTATGAAGGAATACTGTCCCGATATTTTTCACTCCCACCTTTATATACAACGCGGCTATATCACTCTGCAAAACATTCAAGTATTTAGAGGTAGGGAGGACAAGAAATCAGTGTAATTCTTAGAACATTTAAGTAGATATGAAGAATTCTTAGTTCAAATTACAGAGTTGACCTCACGTTTCTGTTGCTTACCTTGAGATCATTAATGCCGTATCCTTTTCGCAGTGTGATCTGGAAAACTTCCAGTGAACTGAGGAAGGCAGCCAGTCTGCATAGACTCTGCTTCCCACTCCCCCCAACACCCACCAGCAGAGCATTACCATAAGGAGCTTCCAGGATGCGACTGATCCGACATCTGGACATGTATACCAGAACAATAACTTAATTGTTTGATGTTTATAGTTGAGGTAATCTCTAACTTTAGTTTGTACATGTTGTGCATGTGTTGCTTACACATGCTGGATGGCTTCTTCAAACAGTACCAGATCCATGACGGCATGGAGCTCGTTATAATGCTCCAAAGCATCAGCGAGTGTCTTCTGGAGTTTCTCCCAATCTGAAGCCTGACACAGTGGTCAAATAAAGAGATCAGGTTGGTTTTTTAAAAACTCACTGAAGCTAATTCCAGCAAAGATTTCAAATCTGTTCACAAATAATCACACATTAATTGACATGTATTTCCAGACAGGATAAATAGAAACATAAGGGTTGAATCAGTGCAAAAATCTGACCCAATTTTACCACTTATGTTGACGAAGATGAAAAAGATTCTAACAAGTAGCTAAATTATGTGCAGAGCAGAAAAGCTCTGACTAAATGTGAATTTGTGCCTGTCAAACCTGATGATAGCGTGGCTCTCCAGCACCCTGAGCAAAGTGACAGTACACCAAAGGCTGGTGGATAAACATGGAGTCATCTATTCCCTGCAGCAAATGAGTTAAAGCAGGGACAGACAGAGAAGATGACATGCTGATGCTAAACTGCCTTGATAATCATATATAATCCTGTTAAATAAAAAAAAAGTGTAACTGCAGGTTTTCCCTTTCTCACCTCAAAATACCTTTTACCAGTATCCAGCAAGATTTTGTTGAAGAGCTCCACATCCTTCTCTTCCATCAGTTTGTCAGAGTAAACTCTGGAGCTCTCATGGAGCCATAGATGAACTAAGTCCATGGGGTATCGGATACTCTCTGGCAGGGCAAAGAGGATACCCTACCAAATCACAAAAATCAGTAATCACCATGAGTTGGCATTTTACATCAAAACATCCTTTTTTAGTTCAGAGTTTTTATTCAGATGACATATTTGTCACCTGGAATATGTTGGAAAGGTCTCGTAGGTTGAAGATATAGTGGAAGCGTATGGCTGTCGGTAGGAAGTTCTGGCTGATCTTTTGGTGCAGACAGATGACTGCCTAAAGGAGTCAAAAACAAAATCAAAATACTCACACGGGAAGGACACTTTGCATGTACATAAGTGTGAAGGTTTTTACAGTATACAAATGTTTCTCTGATACAGATTTACCTGCATTAGAGTTCCAACTGATCGAGACACCCCATAACTAAATCCCCCTTGAAGGAAGTGAGCTGACAGGATGCTAGAAAAGATGGTGGCTAATGCATCGGCACTTGGGAAATGCACTGCAAACACTGAGAAATGCCTCTGAAACAGATGTGGGAGAAACTTTGATTTTTTTTTCCTTCATCAAAAGTCTGTGAACAGTTTCTACAGTCAGTATAACTTCTAAAATCGATCAGTTGTCATCAAAACAATTGATATTTTCAGAACGTTTATCACGTCCGTCCATAAAGCACTTTGTCTTATACCACTGACTTACTGATTGTGGATTCTAACACAATGAACTGCAAAAAGAAATTGGCTTTAAAAAGCAAGAAAAAAGATGACAAAATTAAACCAAATGTAGCTTGAAATAAGATAAATTATCTGCCAACAGAACAAGAAAATTTGGCTCGTAAAGAATTTTTAAATCAGGTAAAAAAAATCTTTAAAACGTACGCTACTAAGAAAAATGATCTTGCTTTTTAAAAAAAAAAAAAAAAAAAGCAGATTTATCTTTAATTTAAGATATTTAATCACCAGTGTATACTAAATATAGTATTTAACTATTCATGCTGCGGTGCATGTCTGGCTGTACCTGCAGTCTGGGGTTGATGGAGAAGCTTCCAGCTGTTGGGTTCATACAGGTGATATACTGGCAGTTATGTATTTCCTTCAACACCAGCCTTTGTCTGTCATACCTAAAAGGTTTCAGTATATTTATATTTAACTAAAGCTTTATATTCTGTGTCATATTCTGTTTAGCTTTACATTTTAACACAGGGGTAGGCAACTCCGGTCCTAGAGAGCTGCACTCTTGCAAGTATTGGGAGTTCTTTGCTGCATCACATCTGACATACAGTACATAAGACTTAATCAGCAGACTCGTGCAGACCTTGACATCAAACTCTGCATAAGTCTGCTAATAATCCATTGATCCGAGTCAGGTGTGATGCAGCAGGGAAACTCACAAAACCTGCAGGAGTGTGGCTCTCTAGGACTGGAGTTGCCTACCCCTGTTTTAACACAAGCAGGTGTGTGTGGGTTTCCCCAGTCTGACCAGTGGCTGTAGTCGAGATGCTGCCGTATTAGCGTGTGTGGCTGGACAGTCCCATAAACATCCACCTCGGGCATGTTGAGGTCATCTATGAAGTAGATGAGTCTCTTGGCAGTAGGAGGAGCAAATTTACGACCAGCTTTTTTCTCCAAAGGTTTCTCCAGGATGCCTGGGGTTTGAAGAATGGATGCAACAGTGTTCATTTTGAATTATGTAGTGACAAAGAAAGTATTTATCTCAGTGAATGCCAGAACTGAGAAAGGAAAAGATAAATGCTCAAGTACATAACTATTGAACTTTGGATTAAAAGTCTTAAATCGATGGTAAAAAGCAATTAGATAATATACTTAGATACATATTAGAAATGTTAACGTTTTAACTGCAACCTTGTTTGTGATTCTGACAACAGGATTATGAGAAAACAAACAATATTTACCTCTGCCAAGGAGGTTATGTTTTTGTCTAGGTTTATCTGTTCATTGGCAACTTTAGGCAAAAACTACTGGGTTGCTTTTTTGTGATTTTTTTATTCTAAGAATAAGCCATGGTTCAACTCAGATTTCATTAGATCAAATTTTGGGAGTGATCTGAAGGAATGTGGACACAGAAAGTGTTTTTCACTATAGGTATGGAAAAGAGCTGCATGGTAGAAATCTGGGCTCTCAGAGGGCTTATTGTAGTTAATAAATAAAAAGACTGAAATCCTTGCATGAAGAGATTCAGATTAAATACAGCAATCTGGACATTTACAAATGAACGGAGTTACTACAGCTATAATAACATGACATTTATTAGTAGTAAATACTGAGTTTTAAATGTACTATAGTCTGAGCCTTATGTGATGGTTCTTACGCTGCAGCATGGCTGATGTAGTGTAATAGTTGAAAGGTACTTTTGCCACAATGTAGTCCTCCTTCAGCTTAGAGACATTATCAGACACGAGGATGGTCTTCCCCACTCCTGCGTTACCAACTAACATGATAGGTTTGCCTCTCTGAAGCAGCAGGTCCATGAAATATGTTAGGCAGAGGGTTTCTGAGGTGTGGACAAGCACTGTCTGAAACAAATATAGTATAACTTAACTGAGAGATCTTCCTCAGTTAGTTAAGATAGGATACAGAAATTTCTCCCTATTTTAGTATTCTCAAGCACTATTACACACCTGCAATGGGACATCAGGCTCCAGCTCAAATGACACCATCTTCTCACTCCAGGGCGTAAATTTTTTTGTCTCAGAATCAATAAAATAGTCAAAGACAGTACCTTGAGAGGGAAACTTCACAGCTCTCATCTCTTTAGACCACCAGCGGCTGAATTCAGCTCGATGGTCATTTAGCTGCAATGGAAGTTGGGTAAATTGAACAGTATCTGTGTAAAACACTGTAATAAGGAGCTGATGGCTCATGCAAGCATTAGTCACCACATACATGATCCTGAAAGAGAGCGCCTCCAAAAGCCCAGACACAGGCAAACACAAAATAGATCTCATAAAGTTCTCGAGGAGAGTCGACGGGGGTGTTCTCCTCTGTCAGGAGGCAATCCAGCAAGCAGCACAGGGTCTGGGTGGGTTATATGCAGAGATGCTACACTTGACTCAAAAAGTTTATGGATTGAAGCAACATGCGTGAGACTGCACCTGCACCATGCTGCTTTCAGGAATGGGAGTGATGGTTTTCAGGTTGCAGCGAACTTGTTCCAAGCAGTACGGCACATATTTATCAAACAAAATGGTGAGGTTGGCTCGCTCTGATTGGGCCTGTCGGGTGTCTATCCAACTTGTCACATAACTGAGGATGCAACAAAGATAGTGCTGCTCATCTTAATGAAACGTTATGAGATTGTAATAATTAATCAAGTAGCATTTGGATTTATTCCTTTGTGTGTCTTACGAGCTCCAGCCAAGGTCCTGTGGGTTGACGTAGAGTATTCCTGCCCTGGACACTGTAGCTGGAGTAGCAGCTCTCAGGTGGGAAATTTCAAAGAGCAAACGCATGGAGGATGACAAACTGATCCTTTCATTGCTGGCAAGAGTCAGAACCTGAATGGGGGAGTGGAAAACCTCAATAGACAGAGTTCAAACCTGGAAATAAGAATATGCATAAAAGCAATGTGCTTCCAGCAACACTGAAAAATAAAATATTTACACTTCAATTTTAGTTGGGATGGTTAATGTAGATATAATAGCCACAAAATAAAATAAAATAGACAAAATAAGGGGGTAAACTTAATTTCTCACTTTATTGTCATCCATAACTGTGTTGAGAGACTCAATCCACATGGGGTCAATATCACCATCCAGAACAATCCATTTGGGCCCATCATGGGTCACTGAGGTCAACTCCCTCATGGTGGAGGAAAACAGGCCTTAGGTAGGGAATAAAACATACAGAGAAATCAATATTTTCTTTGAGATTTTTTTTGTAACTGATATACAAGAAAAACAAATACTGATAAATGAAAGTAAAGAAAATAGCGGTTTTTGCTGGTGGTGTTGGATTGATAACTGACAACTCTTTTAGACGTAATCAATAGATCAGATCAGTGGTTAAACGTCTGTTCTGTTTATCTGAAGAAATTTGATCAAGTAAAGCTCCTACCTGCAAAAAACACCTGTAACTACTCCTGCAACTTCTTTTATCATGGCTTACATCAGACTTAGAAATAATGGCTGAACTTGTAGCAAAAACAAATCACCCCCCTTTTTATTGCAATCCAAAATAATTCCTCATTTATTGAAAATGAAATCCCATCTACTGTTCTCAATCCTCTTACCATCTTTCCACTCTCTGGTTGCAGGATGCAAGTATCCAAACAGCTCATCTGTGGTAACAGCTTTGGGGTTTATATCGTTCCATACTGGCTTCATTTTCATGTTTGAGTAAGTCCTGTGTAGAGTCTTCAATATCTGGAGATTAAACAGCATAAACAGACAGAAAATAGGTTGTAATTACTAATTTTGAGAAAAAGCAGAACAATCCACTGTCATTTACAGTGACTAATAGGTCAATGGTTATGTCGTTTTGGTAGAAAGGGAAAAGTTAAGTACACAGTGGGTATTTAAAAAAATTAATGTAAATTATATTTGTATTCAGCTTTATTTATGTAGTTGCTTTGAAGTTAACCTGACTCTTTCCAGTTCCTGGTCCACCTACTACAAACACAGAGTGTCTGACAGCCAGCAGCTCCTCTAATTGGGTCACCTGTCAGATAATAAATGGTTGACATATTATTCAAAAGAAATCTTAATATTACAGTGATATACTATGTAGACTGTAATTTTGTCAAGTACAAATTTGGAAATGATTCAGTCTGAAAACATGCATATTTATTATAAAATTAAATTAATCTTTTTAGAGCAACTATATTCTCATAAATCAGAAGCTCAGAAAATTCCACAGCCCAATGAAGAGAAACCTTTGCCATAGTTCATTCCCATTTAACATCATTTATACACTACCAGTCAAATGTTCAGATATACCTTCCCATTAAATCCAATGGGAAAGACATATTCTTATGCAGACATATTCTTTACAAACAAGCTTTCATATAATTTTTGTTATACCACTGAAACTAAGGCTTTGGACAAGTAATACTGAGCTAAGACCAACACAAAGAGACACCTTCAGTATAAAGTTTTCCTCAGGCTGCAGCCGCAGCTCACTGACTGACTGGCGGACAGCATTTTCCAGTGTGAGGTCTCTCTTCCTTGGTACGTCCAGTTGAGGAAACAAGTCACTGATCAGCCCAAGAAATATGGGCACATCACTCGTCACTATCTTTGGCAGGTTAAAGTCCCTCAGTGCCCGCATCAGGACCTGAGGAGAAAGTAAGAGCGCCACAGATTTAATACCACAAAGAAAAGTTTAAATGGATGCAGCCGTGCAGAAACAAACTGAATCTACATGTGTGAAAAATAAAGTGCCACACACCTGTTCCTCAGGTCGGCTTCGTTCCTCTCTTTTCAGAGATCCAGCAACAACCAGGACTGATTTGATGGCCCGTAAACCCCAATCATAGTGATCCTATCGAATAGTGGAAAAGGACAATGTGGGGAATTTGTTGTTATTTGTATGTTTAGCCTGCTCACTTGGAGTTTAAAAAGGAGTGTAAGTTTATTCTTTGCAGGTCATTTAATAAATATAGCTATTTGGAATAATTGAGCTATAACTTTTTATCATTCCTTATATTGTTTTGACAAATCCAATAAGTTATATGTATGTACCTGTTTAGACAGGAGCTCTTTACACAGAGTGTAGAGGCTGATGAACTTGCGTGCCAGGAGACGTGCATCTATGAACCCTTCAGCCACCAACATGATCTCACAGATCAGCTCAAAGTCTGGTATCACCATTGCACAGGGCCTGAAAGGTAAGCCAACAGACTTATAATAATATCTGGCATTTGATAACTTGTGCAATAAAAAGTCTCCTCTTTCTTTTAATTTACTACACCTGAATAAAGCCTTGAGGTTTTCTGGAAGTTCAGCCCTGCCAGCATAACCTGGGTTCAGAGTAATAAAGATCCCCACTGTTGATTTCAGGTCAATTTCTTCTCCGAGGAAATGAAACCTTTATTTCACATCACAGAAAGCACCGGTTGGGATGCATGGAGAAAGGTCAGTCAAATTAGCAAACAAACAAAAAAAAAACAATGGACAGGGAATGTAAGATACGCGTATACCTTTGTTTTTTGTTGCGCACAGCATCTTGTATAGTCTTGACTTGCACAGCAACCACAGACAAAACATCCACAGAGATCCTGTTGAACTCATCAAAGCAGCCCCACACTCCTGTCTGAGCCAGACCTTTATAGATGTTCCCTATGGACTGATGATGGAGGTAGATGGAGAAGTTGATAAATACATGTTGAAATGAATGGAATAAAAGTGCATTGGTGAACAGAAAGAGTCTATGCCACCTTGTAATCCATTTGTTCTGAGCAGTTGAACACATATACCATGATGCCCAGCGAGCGTCCAAGATCTTTAGTGGTTTCGGTTTTACCCGTGCCAGCAGGGCCTGATGGAGCACCACTCATCGTCAAATGCAGTGACTGGGTCAAAGTAATATAACACCTGAAAGTAGTACGGTTATGATGTAAACTCATAAAGGAAAATAAACAGAACAAGTCCGGTTATAACAAGGTAAACACTCAGTGATAAGAAGCTTGGAAATCTTTAAAGTTTCTGATTTTTGTCTTTATTTCATTGGACAGAAACAGCAAACTCTTCCCTCTTTCTAGTTTCACATTTACACTTGCATGGGTGCACACTACTTTTAAGCACTGCACAGCTTGACTGAGCACTTCAATGTTAAGTGCTTGGAGAAGCCTTGCTTTAGTTGCAAGGCAAAGACAGCCTATTAATAATGTATGTCTTAAACCAGTTCCTAAAAAGGGTAACTTTAAAATATACATCATTAATAATGTGTGTGTTCTGTTTGTTTGTATATCGCTGTTGCATGTGGTACAGCATGTATGGACTACCTGTCAGTGAGTGGGGTGATGACCAGCCTGTTTGTGTTTCCCAGGTATTCATAGCTGAACTGGAACTGGGCATCACAGATGTTAACATTACAGTGTTTTGTTTCTTCATCCCAGCGATGGCGTAACTGGGACAGCCATGCAAATGCCTGCCCAGTTGTCACCTAACAGAAAGTGGTAACAGCAACGGGAAGGTCAAATAACCTGAATTCATCCAATAAAGTAGGTGAAAATTTAAAAACCACCTTTTGAGTGATAAGATTTGCGACCACATCTCGAGCATGGACATCAATAGTACAGATAGTCATGATTTTCTGTCTGTCTCCAGGAGTCAAGTCTCCGAGCAGCATGTGGATCAAAGAGTTGAGCTGAGTGATCTGAAATGAATGGAACCTCACAGTCACTATGTTCACCTGTCAGCCTTTCTGGACAAAAAGTCTCAATGTGCATCATCACCTGCTTTTTGTTGTAATCTTTAAGAGCCGTCTCAAATCCTTCCTCCACCCTCTCAAAGGCAATGCCCACATCTGTGGCCCACCAAACCTGACTACCTGTTAATCCCACCTGTTTATGGAAAGGAAAAGAGACATGTAATATATGTATTTATAAAGATTTTTTCTACTACATATTCATCAGGAAACCTGTGCAGGGAAGTCAAAGAGCCACTGATCTCTTGGTTTGTCCTCATATGCAGCTACAGCTTCTTGTATCTCTTTTCGGACTGTGCAGCGCATCGTGCTCTCCAAGGAACTTAACCAGCTTTCAGCCTGGAAAAAACACACAATGTTACAAAAATGCTGGAACACAAACAGGAAAAAATAACACCATAACAGAATATTTGTAAAAATCATATACAATGCCGACTGTAGGCACATAATAGTATACATATGCTATCATGGAAATGCAATGGAGAGAGAGAGAGAGAGAGAGAGAGAGAGAGAGAGAGAGAGAGAGAGAGAGAGAGAGAGAGAGAGAGAGAGATAGCGAGAGATAGTGAATACAGAAAAACTCCTCTGCTGAATGAACACACACAAAAATCAATTTTCATTTTTCATTACCTGTCCTTCACAGGCACATGGCTCTGAGAAAGAAACATATTCGCCCTCTCGACTGTACATGCCTACGGCAACTGCCACCCCATCTTCCTCCCCTCCTCCGCCCCCATCGAAGTCATTGAAGCGAAGATCTGCTATGTTGTCAAACAGCTTAAGTAAGTGCCTGGTTACCTGGAAAAAGACACACAGACACCAAATGAATCCACGTCAACGTTATATTTTATTCTCATCTTAATTAATTCAGCTCACTGACATAAAATTAAAGGAAATAAAACTGCAATGTATTTTTTACATGTTCTGTCTTGGAAAACCCAGTTATTTTGTAATCCGTCACCTGCTTGGGCTGTGTTCCTTTGGAGACAATCTCCAGCAGATCTGATGCAGACACAAAGTAAAATCTAGGAAATGTGAGTCTCTTGGTCTCCAGATACTCAGCTAAGGCCTTCTCACACACAGACAGTCTCTGCTGTAACGTTTCCAGGTTCTCCAGGAAACCAGGCTGGTTGGTCGCATCGACCACATTACTGTTCTGCACCGCCTCTGTCATCAAGCTCTGTACAAAAGGAGAACAAATAAATAAATGAGGTTTCTAATAGTATGATAAAATGAGCATATGAGTTTCTGTTACCTGAAAGTCTGTGTGTATTCCCTGAAAGCGCTCGGCATCATGGGCCAGCTGGCAGCGGATGTCATGGCTGTTTGTGAAGATGCTGTTGAGATGGGCCCAGGTTCTCTGGACAGACATCCAGGTGGAGATGACCAGGTCGGCCACCATCAGTTTCCTCTGCCATCCACTGACTTCCGCTTGGAAATACTCCACATACTTACTCATCAGGATGTTCTGCAGCTGTACCTGAAGACATACATTGATGCTTTATAACACGCATTTTGTTCTTGTCGCACAAAGAACATTATGACTTCGGTATCACCTGTTTCAGGTCGGCTATGTCTTATACTAGAAAGCTTTTAATAAAACAATAACATAAAGTACATGTCACATGTTGTCACACCTGGTTGTCCTCTAGCGTTTCGATTAAATTCTCATCTGCTTTGAGCAAAGGGGTTCCTGTGCCTGTATGAGTTTCATATGATAAAGACATCACACTCCAGGTCTGGGTTATTTCTGCCAAAATCTGTAAAGTAAATACATTCATCATTTCACAGATGTGACAGGTGACGCTTAAAAACAAGGGAAACCAAAATGGACTATACCGCAATTATTTAACCACACATGATTGAACTTTTCTGTTTATTTTATATCTTTTTTAAAAAACATAATTGAAAAAAACTGGCATTTACATAAAAGTTGTGATTATTCAACTACCTTCTCAATGGCCATCTCTTTTACAGCTTTGTCCACTATGTTTTTAACCTCATCCTCCACACGATGAAGCTGTAATTCCAACAGGTCCCCCAAGGTGGTGCCCTCTCCCATCACAAACCTGACCTGAGAATAAAAAAGAATTAATGGCGTGCTGCAGATGGGGTAAGTTTTCATATGAGCAAAAGCAGGCAAAATAAATGTGTAGCACAGGTGTGTGCATTCACAGTGCAGGAAGAGTGCAAAGCATACTCCAGTGGTGTTCATAAGCTGTTGCCAGTGTCTCTCCCTGATTGCAGCGTTTTGCAGCTCGTTGACCGCTCGCAGAGAGGTCAGCAGGTTTTTCACAGTTGATTCCAAACCCAAATAGACATCCCATGCCCTCACTTCCTTATCTAGCATCTTCATCTCCTTTAACAGAAAACAGAATTGCTCATAGCTGCGGAAGAAGTAGTTTGCATGAAAATCCAAACACAAGCAGAACAGCCTAATTAAAATGCCGGCCCTCACAGGCTTCCTTACTTTAGCAAACCGTCGGAGCTCCATGTCCATCTGCTCAACGTTGATCTCTTTCCATGGAGTCTTGGTCCAGTCCTCTATACTGGTCTTAGAATGAAAATGATTACTTGATTATTCTCTACTTTTCCCTCCAAAAAAAAAAGCAGAAAAACCTTCTCACTTGCAAATTTTAAAGGAAAACAGATCAGCATGTAAACTCTAACATGTGATGATAAGGAGATATTTGCAGTATGGTTAATATGCACCTTCACAAAGATGACCATGTCCCAGACGGCTTTGATGAGTTTGATGTCAGAGCGACACTGGCGTAGCTGCTTATACTCAGGGAAGTTGACTTCAAACAGATCAGCTGTGTCCTGCAATGCTTTCATTTCCATCTCCATCACTGCCACAGATCGATTAGACTGGGGACAGACAGTTTGATCTGCTTTTACAATTGTTTTGTCCCATAGATTTTCTTTAATCTCACAGCATGAACTAATTTGGAGGTGGCACTGTTTTGTTTTGTAGAAAAAAACACCTTCTACCACTGCTCACCTTATCAATGAGTTTATATGGTTCCTCCACATTGATCTTAAAGATCACTTCGTTGCGAAATTTTTCTCTAAACTCATGTTGCTTAACCTGAAATGTAAAAAAAAGAAGCTAATTTAGAGTGGTTGTTTATTTGTGCTTGGTTTCTCCCTCTATAACTGTAGAGGTGTGTCATACATAATGCAGGAGAGGAAGAAAAGACGGTTTATGTATCACATATCGGGCTCTTTGTACGGGGTTGGCAGGGTGACATTCTACCCTGCTCCCACACGGCCTCACCTCAAAGCGGACACATTTCCTGCGTATAACCGAAACTTCATTGGACTGCAGTGGTGCCACTTCATGTTTGACTGTGAAGGCAATTTTTCGAAGGCTTTTCCACATTTCAGGCAGCTCCTGGGATTTGTGGCAGAAAAGGAAAGAATGTGATGCACAGATTACCTTTCAAGCAGCTACTGCCTGCAATATAGTTCAGCACCTCCAGCTGTACGTAGACACTTTCTGGAAGTTGCTGTCCATAGGTTTTGAGGAGTTCAGCAGTTGACATGAGGGGTTTGAAGTGCTGTTCATTGCTGATCTGTCTGTCCCGTATGGCCATGAGGTGTCCCATAATATTCACAAGGCCTGCATAATCCCCATCTGATGCCTTGGTAGAAAGACCTTCGGCTGTGTTTTGGATAAAGTGGGACATTTCCTTCACGCTGTAGGATGCAAAGGAAGGATGAAATATACTGGAGTTGTAACTTAAAATAAAAAGAGTGGCACTAATAAAGATTCACTGTTCTTCTGTTTGTCTAACCTCTCATTTACATGGTTGAGAAGGTGCTCTTTGAACATCCAGCTCCATTTCTTGATGACATTCATCAGTGTGTGCTTAAAGGGTCTGATGTCTAACTGCAGCCAGCCACAAAACACCCTTTTGTCCTCCATCTTGTGCACACGTGCATACAAAGACTCGAACAGATTGATCTGGATAAAGTATTACAGATTTAGTTTGCAAAAATTTTGTTCAGATGATTTAAATAAATTTAGATAAAAATGATGAGTAGATTATAAAAACACAGCACACTTGATCTTTAAAGTTGTCAAGGGTAGGGGGGTTCTTTTTCAGTTCATAGTCGGCATACAACTCAGCCTCCTCTGTACTCAGGACGTGACCATAAAGCAAGAACTGCCTCATAAATTCAGATCTGCAAATAATGAATGAAAAACTGAAAGAAAAGAAAACTTAAACGGCCATATCTGCCTATCTGTGTTAAAGATGTTTAATAAAAACAAATTAAGCACTCATGTTAATCTGACCTGTCATCAGTCCAAAGGTAACGGTAGCTAGAAAATGAAGCCTGGTAGTCCCTGACCTAAAAGCAATTTTTCCATCTATATGTTAGTAGAAACAAGAAAAGAACATCTCTAAGGCAGTGGGGAAAAATTGTGTCTTTACCTTACTGACTGCTGTACGTGCCCGCGAGCGGACGATGTGGCACATCTCTGACAAATCCATAATTTCATTTATGTCACTCTGCAAGATGGGAAACCAAGATAGCATGTAGAAAGAGGGTGTACACACATAAATTCATGTAAATATCTGAGTATGCATACACACTGTGATTATAATCTAATTTGATAACACCTGATAATTATCCAGCTGCTTGTGAGTTGCCACTCTGGGAACGAAGGATGCCACTCTGGTGATGTTGTCCACCATATTATCCACTATTTTGTAAAAGTTACCACTTTGGTTCAAGTCCAGTGAGGGGTCAAAGGCCATCTCATTGCCATTAAGGACAAGCTGAATCTCAAATAGGGGCAATATACGCTGAGCTGCATCTGTGTTGTCCATGAAGTACTGCATGGAGCAGCGTACTGCACTGGAGAAGCCAGTCAGGATCATCCGGTCAACATATTCTGTGTAGGTCTGCCACACACTGCTGTTTTGGTCTGTCACACCGAGCAAAGACTGATTCTCCTGGAACCAGCAGAAACATGATTTCAGCTATAATGCTGTTATAACTCTGAAATCTCCAAGATTGGGATTAATATAGATAAATATGTCTGATTCTGATTCTTATACAGCGAAAAAACTTCAAGATAATCATCGACATAATCATGAGCTGTGCAGATGGTAACGCGTAGGATACTATGTTTGCACAGATTCACCTCTAAAGCATGAAGGGTATAATATGAGCATACCTGCAGTAGTTTGTGTATCTGCTCCCCGGTGGTGCTGATGAGAGCGTACTGTTTGGAAACACTCTCTTCAATGTCAGAGAAGACGAGGAGAGTAGAATCACGACTCTTTCTGGTGATAAAAGCTTTATTGCTGAATTTTCCCATGAGGCCCTGAATAGCTTCCACATTAGCTTTACTCTTATGGACACGGCTAGAAATGCTCTTTCAAAACAAACAAACAGCAACAAAAAACAAAACAGATTGAGAAATACAGCGAGTAACTGCACTTCAACAGTGTCTTATTTGTTTTAGTCCTTTCAGTTGTGAAGATAGGAGATAAAAAGTTTCTTTTTTAATACTCAAGCCAAAATCTAATATAAGATGCCCTCCTTTCTTAAAGAAAATACAACAATTTTGATTATTAAACAATAATGGCCACTTGTGGCACTTAGCCAAACAACTTGCCTAAGACATTTTGAGTACCTTGACTAGTTCTCGTGTATTCTTGATGTAATCCCAAAGGTCATCCTGAGCCCAAGTCATCTCCTGGAGGGCTGGATTGAGCTGTCGTCTCATCCCATCCATCTCGTCTTTCACCAATCCCAGCTCCACTGCCAGGATGGTACTGTGCAGTTTATTGTACCATTGGGTCACTAGGGTCAGCGTTTGTGTGTACTACATGGCAGATTGCAGATTTATTTTAGACACATTTAGTTTAATCTCTGAACTATAGCTCTCTGACACTGTGTCTAACGCATCAACTCACCATGTATAATCTCTCCCGCTTAGTATAGAGATAGAGAGCTGCTTTAGGAATATTTTGTGTCTTCAGCATGCTCAGATATTTGACCTCCCTCAGCACGGATGAGAGCTGGGGGAAGCATGGGAAAATATATTGCACTGTGTGACACATTTTGTCTTACATGTCAGCATTTATAACTGTGAGCAATGTTAGCATGTTAGCCATATCGAATATGTTTAATATTTCTCTTGCAGAGTTGTTATTCTTTCTGCTTACAGCAGGACTGAAGTTGACCTGGAAGAAGCCCGTGTCACTGTTCAGTGTTAAGAGGGGCTCTGAAAGGTGAGTATGGCAGATTCCCTCGAGGCCCTCTGTCCACTCAGTGAACAGCACTTCATCGTGCTTGTCCAAAATCTCAAGAATACGTTCGCACTTTTGAAGCACATCGTCTGCCTCAGCACACCCCAGAGGCCTAAAAGGACACTTTTATCAGCTGCATTATTGCTTTAATTTCACAATCAATTTTAACACTGTATTGTTGGCTCAATAACACAGGGGTGCCCACGTTTGTTCCTTGAGAGCTACCATCCTGCCAGTTTCGGATGCAACCCTTGTCCAACACAGCTGAATCAAATGACCGTGTTAGCAGGGCTCCGCAGAGCTGGACTACTTGCAGTAGAAGGAATTCAACTATTTGATTCTGGTGTGTTGGTGAAGGGCTGCATCCATAAGCTGTAGGACAGTAGATCTCGAGGACTTAACTTGGGCTCCCCTGCAATAATATTCCATATTGCAGCAATATTTATGTGTGTGTATTAGAAGTAGAGGTGATCCATACGCATGGGCCAGCTGACAGAGGTTGCTCCTGTTGTTAAGAATGCGATACCGAAGTTCCTGTGACCATTTCAGGTTACCAGCCACTGAAGGCATATTTTTTCCCAAGACTGGACAGTCTAACTGCAGCTGAAACACAGAGATTAATTCATTTGACATATGACTGTTTTATACTTATTTCATAATCTTAAAACTTTGAGAGTTTGAAGCACAGTCATCTAAATCACAAAGTCACATGCTGCTGCCCATTTATGCTAAAGTTAGGCATCCAACTTCTGTGATGGCTGCCCTCAATACAACTGTATTTTGCACATTATGTAGAGAATGATTAAATGTAAATATTGAAGGAATATTTTTACTTAATTCTTTTCTTACTCCTTCTTGGTGTTGATCTAGTATAAGCTGACAGTCGTTTATTTCCTGGTTGAACATGGCCAGGATGGTGTTGTAATTAGGAGAAAACAGCTGGTGGATTCTGGGTCGTTCAAGAAGGCTGCCAAAAATCTTCAACAACTAAAAAGGAACACAAAGTGTTACTTTCAGACTCACAAAGAGTAGAAATAACATCCATACCAGGGATGACAAGGATTATACAACTGTTACATGCTGTATGCTGACTACTTACACTTTTAAACACTGGAAATGTGTAGTTAAATAAATGACTGAAAACAGCTATGGAAGTTGCTTTAGGTGTCTTTGCAAAGCAGGCATACCTTGAAAGCTGAATTCAGGTTTTTGGAGTGGTGAAAAGCCAAATTGAGGACGGTGCCCAGTCTCTGATCAAAATCTTTGTTCTGCTCCACAAAACGTGTGTAGTGGCGCACAAATTCCTGAGCGCAAAAATACCAAAGGGGAGGAAATTATGCATGTTTTCACTTTCTCTCGCTATTAAAAAGCTTTTATTCCACCCGATTTTTTATACTATTTAGTTCATTAAATTTCCCATGCAAATCTTCAAGGTCTCCCCAGCTCTGTTAATCAGCATTGGCTCTAATAACATACACTTGAGAAAAAATATGAAGACGCAAATCAATTTTAGATTGAGTTCCTGTTCTGAGTCACACTGGAAGCTGTTGTAAAATAATATTTATATCAAGTAGCCTAAATTAAATATTGATGCACTGACTAATAATGACTCCAGTCACTGGTTATAGTGTGTTGCTTAGCAACTACTTTGCTTTGCCACCTTTCAATTACTGCACTGCTGAAGAGAAAAAAAAACATCTAATTGTCATTTTTGATTATTTGCCTGTGCCTGTCAATGCCCCCTATAAACCTCTGTATATTACAACACATTGGGGCTTAATGCATAAACACCACAGTGATGTAAAAAAACAACTGTTGTTCATTTATAAGATCTCACATCATTAGTATAGTCTAAAGGGTCGTATTTGCTCTCTCTCAGGGTCCGCCAATGATCATGAAACTCTTCGCTCATGCTGAAGACCGTCTCACTAAGGGTTTTCCCTCTGGATCCACCCAGTTCAACCTTTTCCAGCTTGAGAAAATCCAGTGCTGTTGAAAATAGTTCCTAAAAATATAGAAGAGAAACAGCACTAGTAAGCAAATGGGAGGTGGTAATTTCAATATTCGTGACATTGTCTATAATATTTATGGCTATATAGAAATAACTAGGTCACTTCACTGGATGCTTGCTGATCACACACACCTCGATCATAAGAAGCCTTTCCATGATGCAATCTGATCGCTTAAAGACAAGTGTGGCCGGGAAGTCCCACAACTTAATGTTTTGGCCATTTCTGTAGAAATTAGGTATTTGCTGACGGTAAGTGTGAAACAGCTGCTTGAAGGTGCGCAGAACTGAGATGCTTATCTGTACTCTCTCCATTCCCTCCTCGAGTTCCATCTTAAACAGTTCTTCAGGGATAAGGTATGCAAAGGCCTGTATGCAGACATAGGGTCAACATAAAAAGGTAGAAATCTCTCCTCTTCTTTCCATTTATGTATTTAAACGTGTCATTGTACCTTTTCAATGATCAGGTTGCAGAACTCCTGCAGGAGGGCCACCATGCGCTGTGACGTGCAGTAGTATTGGGAATGACTCCATATGAGACAAAGTGTGTGAAAAAGAGGAGGAAGGAGAGCATCCACTTGTGGAAAACTTCTCTCTTCTAAGCTGCTGATCTGTCTCCTCAGGGGCCGGAGATACAGATCTATGTCTTCTGCCTCCAGCACAGCTGTAGTAATTATATATATATATATATATAAATATATAAATATATATATATATATATATTTAAAAAACAAGTTTCATCAGTTTCATACTTATTCTGAACTTTTACTTTTTTATTTTTTATTCTTATTTATTTAATTTGCTTATTTTAGTAAGCATGAAAATGTTCAAACATTAAAGCACAGAACTGAAGAAACTATATC
>JBAMIG010000008.1:8631044-8641110 GCA_037177335.1 Kiunga ballochi
TTATTTATTTAATTTGCTTATTTTAGTAAGCATGAAAATGTTCAAACATTAAAGCACAGAACTGAAGAAACTATATCAGGAGTAGAGTGTGTGAGTGTGTGTGTGTGTGTGTGTATGCTAAAAAGAGGCTGTTTATTAATAAGCATAGAAAAGTCGGTTAATGCATAGCTACCATTATCAACTTTGACACAGACATCCTTGAAAGCAGAGTAGTAACTGCTTTTCACTCTCCTCAGGATCTCCATGATCCGCTCCACTTTGGAGCTCTGAATCTGGAAAAAGACAGCATGCTATATTAAGATTAAGATATATAGTTTTACATATGTAACTTTTACACATCGCAACACCAAAACAAAGTGGATTGGTTGCATTTTTCCCCAATACATCAAATGCACTTCAAGTGTGCATGTTATGTTTCTCAACCCTGGTCCTCATGTACCCCTGCCCTGCATGTCTTAGAGGCAACTCTACTTTAACACACCTAATTATAAAGAACAAATGTTCTCATTAAGTTCTTTTCAGCTTGTTAACAAGCATCTGTTTTAGTCAGGTGTGTTAGGGTAGCAAACACAACAGCTTGACCAGCATGGGAACATAAAAGCCATGTGCTGAATAAAGTGCAAGAGTGTCTCAATCACTATGTGAGGCTTGAAAAGCCCAAAGACTGCACCTTTGAGATACTCAATGCTCGCAACGCCAACAAATTTGTTTGTACTTTATGTCAAGCCACAAGTAATTGCTGATTAGGAGAACCGCTTCCTGTCACATTCACAGGTCCCATGATAAAAAGGCACTGATGTTGTGAGCCAGAGTAGATAAAATAAAAAAGTGAATTCAATTACACAAAATATAGATGACACAAATAGATAAAACAAACAAAAGATATGAATGATAAAAAATATTAATGCTAAAAAGAATATCAAGAATTTCCCTTTGCTTTAAAAGGAGAAAAAACACCACTACATTGATGTCACAGTACAGCCGCAGCTTCTGTTTACATTGTACATTACGTAGTGCACCATGTGTAACATCCAGTCAGTGTCCTACCTGCGATTGGATCCCCAGCAGGTTTTTCTTTTGACTGGCCCAAAAATGGAGCTCCACACTGGGGCCGGGGTGGTCTCCCTGGAGCAGTATCATACCAGAGTCTTTCTTCAGTACATTCCAGATCTGACCAGACCACTGAACGATCAGCGTTTCTATAGAGTATAACAAGCCACGGTCCAGTGGCCATCCAGTAGGGCTGTGGGGGACATGCGGAAGCAATTAGTGTGGACAAAAATATTAATGTGAACTAGAGAATTAAAAAGAAGCATGGATAAACAACAAATAGGGACATACAATTATCTGTAAGTGGTCTCATCACAGTCAATTTGTAAATCTAGTTCATAGGTTTAAGATGGCTGTAAACTGTTCAAACCTTTCAAGCTTCTGTAATAATCAAAAGCCCAGCTTGCATTCTACTCTTGAATAATGATGCTTTTATTGCATTAAAATGCAACAATATAGAAAAAAAGAACCACTGAATTTGTACATTAGCAAAAGACAAGCCAACATGTGTTTCCCCATACTACCTAAACTAGCCGATCTATTTGAAATAATTCAAAGATCTCTGAAAAGTTAGCTAACACATCTGAGGAATTTTTTTTTTAACCTATAACATCCAAGTGTGCGTCCCAAAAAATTGAATGAATAAAATGGCTGATTGTTCCAGTTCAGGGTCTGGGTAGCTGGAGCTCATCCCAGCAATCATTGGGTGAGAGACTGGGATCACCCTGGACAGTTTGCTAGTCAGTGGAGACATTTCTCTGCACAAACATCGTGAACTATGAGGTCTTGAAAACATTTGAATTCAAACTAGTAATAAACCTGTGATGGACCGGCGACCTGTCCAGGGTGTATCCCACCTCTCGCTCAATGTCAGCCTGGATTGGCTCGAGCCCCCAAGCTGCCCTGCGACCCAATTTAGGGAGTAAACGGTAGATAATGGATGGATGATAATAAGAACAAAAACCTTTATTATCATCTTTATTGATCTCTCATGCTTGGCTTGTAGACTTGTATGCAGAGAAAAATACACTAGTGCCCCCTGTGGTTGAACACAATCGCTGCTTTTGTTTTAACCTCTGACCTATAACTAGTCAGAAGAAAAGAGCGCTCCCAGTTAACAATACCATTATAGTTTGTCCAACAGAAAAGATGAAGAGGGATAATCTAAATATTAGTTTTGTGTTATTCTAAAATGTTGAAGGAAAGCTGTACTTAGTTCTGTTTTCTTGTTCGTTCTTTAGGTTTTTTTTGCACAAACTGAACAGTATTTTTTATTTTAAATGTGCAGCTTGATATTGGCAAAGATAATAACAATCACACAACCTTAGTCTTTGATGTTACTGTGTTTATTCTGACTCTTGCCACATGTATTAGTACCTTCACAGCAATAATAGATATATTTTGTTCTTTATAATAGTAAAGATCTACTCAGCCCTGTTAAATATTGTAGCTTTTGAGCATTTAAACTCATGCAGTGTCATGTCAGGGTTTCATTGTAGTCAACATCATACTAATTTAATCATTCAGCCATGTTTATTTTTTTAACTGATAATTATATGTGCATATTTTATATTAGGCTAAATATAACAGTTGATGTAGTATGTAAGCCAATATAAATGTCTTTTGTTAAAGTAACTAACGCAACAGTAGTGAGATAAGTGTAAAGCAGTGAAATATGTGTTCAGGACTTGAATAAATACATTACACCTGCAAACAAACCTGAGTATAATATCTTGAGGACATGCCCTCTCCACACAAAGTGGTAAGGGCAGCAATGTTCGCCCCTCAGCACGGCCTCTCAGAGTCACCACCGTGCTTCTCAGTCTCTCCAAGTGCTGATGAATGTCATCAGACACCACCTGTGGCCAGTCCTCATGATTCAGCCCATTGGATAACACACAAACCAGCACCTGGATGGACATGCAAGCTGTTTCCAGAGAACTTGTGTAAAGGTATCTTTACCTAAACAAAACAATCCAATTAACAATTTTTTTCTACAATCAGTTGATTTTTTTGTTTTGTTTTTCAAAAGCTTTTAAAAGTAAATTTGATAAGCCTAAAACAACCAATCCATCCGTGTTGTACACAGGCATACATGCTGTCCAACCTCAGAGATGATGATAGGCAGGTGCTCCATTGGATACCCTGGCACTTCCCCCAACCTGAACTGATGTCTGAATTTTTGGCGGTCGATTCTCTTCACGTTTTTCTTCAGCACGCACAGCAGTTTGGTCTTCCATGGTGGAGACGTCTTCACAGATGCAAAAACAGTAGGAACGCTTTCAACAGCATTGAAAGCACCAGAAATAAGTAGTGACTTATTTCAAAGAAGTATACGCATTAGATGGAGTGTGGACACCAAACACACCCGTACATAGCTGCATATCAGCTGTTTGTTTTGTTTTATTATTAGTTATTGTTGTCAGTGTGATTGTTTATGAATGGCTGTGTGTTCATATTATTAATTTTTCTTCTAACTCTTTTGATGAATTTTGTTGCCTCTGGGATATTAGTATACAAATGTTGCAAACAGAATACAATAAACAAACTATTAGTTTAGATATTTACTCCAGGCTATCACTATAATTGAATTTGTGTTAAAAAATGACACTAAAAGAGGAGCTGGGAACAATAAGGGAAACCCTTAACAAAGTGTTTACTTTATATCTAACTGTGTTTATCATTTTGTGTGTTTTAATTCTTACTTGAGAATCCCCTGCATGCAATGTTCCTCCCGGTCCAGTAAAGAGGAGCAGCCTGTTGGTCCAGATGTGGTCGAGAAAATCCAGTATAATCTTCTGGTTCTCTTCTGCACCAATGAAGCGATTCCACTTATCTGTTTTCACTCGCAGAACACAGAAAGCCTGCTCCCGAAGGAAGTCAACTCTTTCATCTGACAAAACCACTCCAGTTTTGAGAGAGGGCTCCTGGGGGACACGCACCCCAGTGCCTGCACTGCTCATACCTCCGTTGCTACTTTTAGTGCCGATGGCCTCAGACATGAAAACTGCTGCCGGCAAGAACAGGGGAAGTTAAATCCTCTCAAGTGTGTATTTAGAGGAATTAGAAACCAGAGCAGAGGTTAAACTTCTGACACAAACGTAACAATAAGAGCTTCTTCCTTCTTGTCCAGACTCTACTTCTTCCTCTTCTGTTCAGCATGGAAAATGGTACTCACCTGGATGGATGAGTTTCTTATCACTGTGACAGTGTGGACTGGCTTCTTTATCCTGAACGGCAGCCTGAAAAGCTGCAATCCTATCCAGGTAACCTGAAGCTTCACTGGAGACATGACATCAACCCCTTCAGTACAGGTGACAACATCACATGTAAAATGTTTATACACACCAGTGTTTACATTGATGAGCAGTTAGTATTACACAGATGAGACTATTGTTTAACTTCATACTTTAGCTAATGTATCTGAGCTTATTTTTTTGGCAGCAAAAGATGAAAGTGATGCTTTTCTTGGGGTTACTTATTTTTCCTCAGACCAATCTTCTTCTTCTTCTAACTAATGTAATGTGTCACACCTCCAGCAGGGGGCAGTATGGCACAGTATCCCTGACAGCCTCATTCAACTGTAATCCAAAGTGACCCTAGCCATGACATCCTATTACATATTTTATGCCATTTATGTAAAAACATGGAAAAGTGGGACATTTCTGTAACCGTGTTACTTGAAATACCACAGCAATGATTACCCTTTTAAAACTCCTGCACTTTCTGGAGTTTAACATTAATACATAGACATTATCATTTTCCAATTTAAAATAGAATGACTGGAGGAGCCTGAGCTTTTTAGAGATGTCTGACATTTCAGTGCTAACCTTATATTCATATATTTGAGCTACATTGAAGACATGTCAACAAATGTAATAAAAACATTCCTTCAATAGACGTCCTTTGGAAACTTAAATGTTAAATGGCAGAGAAAAGTCTTAATGTTCAGTGTCCCTTATACCAGACATGAGGGTTTTCCTTTTTTACACTGATCGTGTGTTTTACCCAGTTATTGTTCACTTAAAAAAACATTGGATGTAAATCATCTTGTATAATGTATATTTATATGCTCAAGGAGCAGAACAACAGCAAAGTAGAGGAGCACACTTAAAGCTCAAGTGTGAATCCCTTAACATGTTAATTAATCATCATGAGGAAAAAAACTTTCTCAGTTTGCAGCACTGACTGTAATCAAAGCAAGTAATCAATGGCATTTCTCCAACACAATGAGCTACTACATGCCTAGCTGTGTATGTGTGTGATCGTTTTCCATCAGTGTCAGGACATTTTCTTAATTAAATGTCTTTTTTATGAACAGGAAAGTGTTTTTGCTGGCTTTAATATATACGTCATTATAAGCCCGCAAAAATATGTTGTTGAAAGTGCAGAGCTTGTGATTGTATGCACACCCAGAGCTAAAGGCTAGCGAGGATGTCTCTGGGTGACTCCTCATGCTGTATCTAAGCCTATTTGAGCTGGCTTACATCAGGACCATGACTGCCCATCTCTCTGACCTCATGCCCAATGTCAGCTCTGCTCTGCTGGGATAAAGGGATCGTTTCCAGAAAAAGAGATCTTTGGACAACAGGGAAGTAAGCAGGCTGGCCAAGAAGAGCCAAAGAGGGAACCATTGGAGAGGCTAATTGCGAGAAAGAGAGGGTGCATACTTGTGTGGAGAATGAAGAGAGCCAGAAAGCTCATACATATGGAAGGGAGATTGGAGTGATGAAGGAGCAGAACAACAGCAAAATAGAGGAGCACACTTAGTTATCAAAGCTCAAGTGTGAATCCCTTAACATGGCGGAGTAACAGAATGAGTAAGAACAAAGTGTATTGTTTGATGTCCGAGCTCTTACCAGGAACTAAAATATCACCTGAGAGTGGACTGTTATTGTTCTCCAATATAAAACCAATAGCATCTGTGAAAGTTTAGCTTTTTCTCAGTAATTTAGTTTTTAACATGAAGCATCTTCCTCAGTTCTTCTTAATATTCTCTGTGTTTGTACCTCTCTCACTTGGTCTCTCTATTTGTAGTTGCCATGGCTACATGTTGCTTGACAATCAGGCTGTTGCTGAGTCCTGAGCGTCAGCGTGCCACACTTTCTCCTCTCCCTCCTCATCCACTTCTCTACTTGTGTCCTCATCCTCTCTTCACTGTCCTTAGACTAGAGGAAATTACGCGTGGAACAGCTTTGGGTCTTTTCATCATTCAGCCACGCACACAATGATGGCCATCATCTTCTCAGGCAGTGGGAGTTTCAAACAAGTCAACACTTTGATACTTCTCACCACAGCTTTTTTCATTTTGTCTTACAGTCTCAGGGGAAAAGGAAAGATTCATATATTCCAGAAGCAGCTGGAAGGAAGTGAAGCAAATGACAAAAAGAGGATGGTAAAAAAAAATAGCTGTGAAAGAAAGATGTTTAAAAAAAACCTACAGGATGCATGCACTGTTGCAGGCATGTTCTGATGATTTCGAAGCTTCCCTCCTTTTACTGGCTGACTACCCATGAAGTCCTACCATGGTTGGCAGTTCAAATAAATGTACTGTGTGTGTCCAGATGGTGCTGACCAGCAGTCCCTCCCAGGGTAGATGAAGTAAATGGAGCGATTACAGTAATGACCGACACACATCTGTCTCATACCTCTGTGTTGCTGCCAACTCTTTTGGACACACAACCTGAAAAGCACCACTGAGATACACGGAGTTGGCTGAAAAACATAATGATGATGAGCATTTCTCAGATATAATTATGTGTACAGTTTGGTGATTTTCTATTGTATAGCAAGGTCACTTAAGTCTCATTTTGAAAACCTCGTGTGGATAAAAAGTGAAAGCTTTTATCGAGGTTATTTTACTTAATCCATATAAGCTACTCAGTATAACCTTTGCTTGCTATTCCTGTTTTCTCTTATTTCTGTTCAACTCTGTAACATCCCTTTTTTTCTTTCCATCAACCTAGTATGATTCCTTTAAAAAAAATCCACCTTCTCTCCTGTCCATCTACTCCTCTGTTTCACTGTCTTTGGTGTTTCTTTTTTCCCAAACATGAAATGTGTCAAGAGAGAGGGTTCAATTCGAATGAGCCTTCAGGTGGAGGTGGTCTCTTTGTAGCTGAAAGAAAAGGCAGTGTCACCAGCAAGCTCTTTCTTATCATGCTGTTTCTTTGTTCTGTAAAGGTCTTTCTCCCTGTCTGGACTCAGTGATATTTGAGAGGCAGGTCCACGTACATAGTATAGGGGTTAGAGTGCGTGGCCAGTCTCCCAGAATGTGTGTTTGTGCATTTAAGTCCTCAACGGATTTTCCTTTGAGAACATGCACGTGTATTTGTGCTTTCCGGTTGAGGAGACCCCAGCAGACCACTTCCAGAGCAGTGTTCACTGACACAGTGCTGTGAAAGAGAACACCCTTATTTTACCTACATAGTCACACGTTGTTCCCGTCAAAATGTGCAGATACAGTATTTTTTGTTTTAAAAAATATGCAGCACTGTTCTGCGCTGTGACAGACACTGGTAGTTTCCTCTTGCAGCAGGTTCACCTGTGCATGCTCTCAGGAGACTTATTAAGCTTAGCTGAGACAAAGAGATGCAGTGAAATTTAAAATGGGTTTTATTTTGGTTGATTTCAGATTACATCCAGGTCCTGCAGATGGGGCTATTTCTCCATCAGGCTCCATGGATACATCCCATAGTGGTCTAATAGTAAATGTGTCGTCCTTTTTCCTGCCTCTATATGTCCATATAAAAGGATGACTTACATGTGCTTTCTTGTCAATAGCTTAAACGAATATTGCATAAATCCACTAGAGGTATATAGTAGACATTGAAGTGTCTGTTTTTGAATTGACACTTGGGCAATGGAAGCATATTTGCTTGAACCTGTACTCAGAGACCTAATAGTACCTATGATTTCATACCCAGACAAGACATTTGTATTGATTTACCATCACCTGCTCACCTCAGAAATATTAAACCCAGAAAACAATAGCGAATGAACTAAAAATACGCTCGGGAGGACCTCGAACAATTATAAAATTAGATGTTTTGACCATCATCTCTGGTGGTGGGAAAGCTTTTCGAAGGAGAAATAAGAAGTGAGGGGAAAGAGTTTAGGAGAAATGTTTAACATTTTTTACTCTTAACTTTTAATTATGTAAAAAATTGGTGCTACTGAGCAGAATTGTCTTGCTTTCAAGACATTTACTTTCCTTTATTCACTACCCCATTGTATGATTAGATGAAAAGTACCATATTGTACCCTAGCTATCGCACCCTCAGTGATTTAGCCAAACGAGGTGAAAAGAAAAAAGGCGATGGATGGATTTATTAAAACATATAAAAGCAGAAAACAGAATTTACTGAACAAGACCCTACTGCCTGTCAGATTTTCTGTCTGACAAGGTGCTATTACACATGAGGACATGTGAATGACAAAAGACAGAGAAAATCATAGACTGAAGTTTCCCTCTTTTGACTATATCTGTAGGGCATGACATGTAATTGTTGGAAACGCTAGTTTATATATTTACAATGCCAACAGGAACTAGATTTACAAAGCGCTACTATCACTTTTGTTTTTCATTGTTATTGTAATGATTTTTTTATAACTTTGCACTGAAATGCATCGGAAACTAGGCATAATCTTGAGCTGAAATAATTCCTCGGACATAGTTGGCTTGGTGGAAGAACAAGATTTCAGGATATATGTTGTGCATTTTGATTTCACCTGTAATGAATAAGGAACACAGGGGGAATTCTGCTCTGCTTGTGAAAGATCTTTTTATCTAGGCCTAAATCAATTTACTCACGTCTTGATTCATCAGATGTTTGGTCCAGTTGGAAATATCTTAGTTTGCAGGAGATGGTGGTGGAATTTAGTCAAATCCCTACTAAATTTAGCTCTTCTTTGCAATCATGAATTTACACCGACTTAAATATCCCTTTTTGTTTTTTATTTTTGGTGCATAAGTCTGTGTTCCTTATAGAGAAGTGCTGTCATCATCAAGTCAAGGAACAACACAGACCTATATTTTGAGTTTAATGTGAATTTATTCCTTAAGTAACATAAAGTGAGAATTATTAGTGCTGCTGTCTTGAAAGATGGAAATTAAGATGATGCATAAAAACACACACACACACACACACTGACAAACAAACAAACAGATTAGTCATTGATCAGGGTTAAGCCTTGATCTCTGCGTGGGAGCATGCCATGGTCGATCGATAACTTTAATTCATCCTTGAGCGTGTGCTTGCACGATTCTGTCTGCCACATCTCTCCAGCCAGCGCATACGTCGGCCCGTGAGCACACCCGCGATTAGATTCATATTCCCTCTTTTTAAGCCCTCATGGAGTTAAAACACACAAACACAACAACCTGATTAGGTGAGCCACAGGGGTCAGACCTAATGACAAACAAACTCAGCGTGTGCAAAAACATTTCAGCGCCACAGATGAAATATAGATTTTCCCCTGTCCCAAAAGCTGATGGGTTTTGTGGAGGGCATGTGTGTTGAGTGTTTGTGTGTGTATGGATGCTTGAGTGTGTAATCTTGTTGTTCGCATTATGTTATATAGTAAAGGGTACCACTAGTGAAAAGCATGTAAGTGATTGGACACTACTTTGTTACTGTTAAAGACTCTCTCTTCAGGGAAACAGTGGGTTAAATAACATGTTTTTATTCTGTGTGTGCGATGGATTCATGGAGGCTCCAGCTTGCCCAATGGGAAATATATTAGGTTTGTTATTACTGGTGGCATATCATTGAAGATGATTCAAATGTGCCTCATGAGTCTTCTGTCTGTATGTTCCTGTCTCTCTTTGCTTCCTCAATACTTTGTTGTGAATGCAAAGAAACCAATAAAACCGGGAATTTTATTGAACCACACACAGATTGTACCTGTGTGGAGTTTGCATGGGTTCTCTCCGGGTACTCCGGCTTCCTCCTACAGTCCAAAGACATGCACCTTGGGGATAGGCTGATTGGAGACTCTAAATTGCCCATAGGAG
>JBAMIG010000008.1:8686898-8703881 GCA_037177335.1 Kiunga ballochi
AGCACAGTATAGCAGCCAGACCACCATTCTGGCTGCTGGGATGCTGGACAAGACAAGTTAAAAAAAAAAAAAAAAAATAAATAAATAAATAAATGCATAAGAGCTAAAGAATCTGTGCATTTGCGACCATTCATGCATAACAAACAGCATCTGTGGATTATCTGTGTCAAGAAATGTGATTTAAACCATTTCAAAATCAATGAAGTAAAATCATAAGCACCTCTTTATATACTTGAGTTTCTTTCTGAGAAATATTTGAGCCAACAGAGCGATTTTACACAGGAGTACTTCTCTATGAGCCATGTCAAGTAAAACCAGTTGAATCGATTGTGTTCTGTTGCTCTGGATTGTCCAGCGACATGACAAATATCCTCTTAGGCTGCTGCAAGCAACAATTTCCCCAAAATTGAAAACCCCGAGGCCCTTTAGGCACTAGTGCTATTTGGCTGCTGCTTTCCCCTCATGGCCATCCATGAAGGATGAACCTCTCTATTTATCATCTCTGTCTCTTTGGATAGAGCCCAAACTCCATCACCATAGGAATGGGTCTTTAGCCTACACCCCAAGAGACATTGTCATTCCACAAATTGCCTGAAAGAATGAGACTGTGTGTGTATGTGTGTGTGTGTGTGTGTGTGCCACTGGATTTTGAAGCTTTGAGATGTGTGTCTGTCTATGTGTGTGTGTATGTGTTTGTAGATGTGGACCTTGCTCCTTCTGGTGCTGTCTCCATTTATCAGTATGAATTATAGATCATGGTTGCCATGGGATTTATGAAACAAGTTGATGAGTCATCCAGTCACACACCTGAACCCTCTATTTTGAAGTAAAAAGACACAACTTTGAGTCAACTTGCTCCCCAACAAAACAGTTCAGATGGCCAGTTGTCTTGGCTTCAAACAGCAAATCTGGTTCTTGTGGCTGTCTAAATGTGTATATCATGCAGATGTGTTTTCTATACATCATGGATCCTGTCTGTTTTGGTTCTCCTTGCTTCAGCAGTCCACAGTCTTTCGTCTTTTTCTTCTCTGTCTTCATCCATCTTTCCTTTGTTCTCCAGAGACAGCCCTTTCTCAGAGCGAACTGCTTGCTCCTTCATTACTTCACTCTCTCGTTCCTCTGCTTTGCGACGTCTCTCAAAGGAGGGCTACAATGGGTTTTCATTACTCAACAAGTCAGTCTTCATTATGGCGTTCTCTTTGTGCACTTATTGGCTCAAACCCACACAACCCATCCTGCAAAGCTTCAGGAAAGTTTATGCCTACAGCAATTTTAAAATGACAAGGAAAGGTATGTTACAGCGTTCAAACTCCTGCTTCACTCACCTTTAAAATAAATGTTTCTATGACAAGCTGGTGAAACTGTTTCCCATTGTCAGTTGCAGTGAGTTTATCTTAAATGTTACAACATACTTAGAATTAGCATTGTCATTATTACCACTGTTTCCAAAGGAAGTCTGTAAGTTACACTAGCATAGGAAAGCAATAACATCATGCTATAGCTTCAGGTTACACTGGACTATAATATTTAAAACTTGTGGATTTCTGAGATAAAGGAACTAATACTGGAGTAAGAATAACCAGCTCCCTCTAAAACCAGTAAAATCTATCTAATTAATTTTGCTCCACAACTTGTTGCTGCTGATTTCAGAGCCTCTGTAAGTCATTGACTCCTATAAACATCTAAAAAAAAAAACTAAAGAAACTGATGCAGACCAGAGTACAGGAGGCTCAGCAAAAATTTATATATGCATCCAGATTTTATGTGTCCATCGAGCTGATCGAAACCAATAAAAACTTTTTGCAGAATCATATAATGTGTGACTTATTGCTAGTTAAAGACTTACCAGTGGTCTGAATAAGTCAGCTGTTTTTTTTTTTTCACTAATCAGAAAATAAAACACACAGTCTCTCCTTCACTACTTTTACTGTGTGAGTATCATGTATAATTTTTTATTGTACTCTTGTGAAATATAGATTTTACTTGTGTGCAGATGTCCTAAATAAAAGATTAAATGCACGGTAAATCAGAAGCATTAAAAGGTACATTAAAGCTGGATAATTTAAATAAACATAATAGAAAAGGAACAAACTAAAATACAGTAATATAAAACCAGAACAAAGAAAAATAAAACAAGGGAAAAAAAACTAAGCACATAAAAGTTGTGGAAAATAAAACGCTTGTTTAAACCGGATTTAAAAGAAGCATATAGTTTGTTCCAGATATAGGAGCATAAATGTTCATCTCTGACTGTCTTTGTTTGGTTTTAACTCTTGGGATGGAAAAACTTAACCCAGATTATCTTATTTCTAAGTTAGATCTATGTTTTGGGCTGAAACTATTCTGTGTTTTTTCACCATCAACAACATTTTTAAATACTGTGGATTCTTTGAGAGAGAGAAATGCAAAAATTTAAGAGCTGGTTCATTTTATTTTACTTTGGTACCCTCCACCAGTCCTACTTTTGTAAAACATGTCTTCATGTAATTCTCTAACATCTCATTTTAATGTAACCTACCCTCTATGCTGACTGGCTGAGCTGAAGTGTAATAGTGAAATATCACCTGGAGCAGCATTGAGCTCCTGCACACACTAACTCTATTACTTGTACACAGTATAATAAAAAAAAAAGGCTTACAAAGCTGAGGGCGTGAATCAGTTTGGTTGTAAATTACAGAGCATGATTTATAATATAATGGAATTATTCATACATTGCTCCTATTTCTCACTACTAATGTGATACAAGCTGTTCTGGCCTTTTGTTTTTGCATTACTATGCAATGGAAAACTTGCGTGCAGCTTAGTTTACACTGGTGTTGGAGGCAAAACATCATACATGTTAAAATATATAACATTTCAACGCTGAGTTTATTCTTTTTTTCCTTTGTGGAGTTGTACTTGCCAGTTTGCTTATTTGCAGTGGGTCTGTGGGAAGCAGAAGTAACTTCAATGAATATCAAGTTGAGGCAAATATGATCTCTCATCTCTGCTTGCAAAGAAATATCATTACATGGGCTTATTGTTGAATCTGGAAGATCATTTCAAAGGCTGTATTGCCATGCATATATTGTTTTGTGGCTGCAGCAAAGTATCTATTATACACAAGTGTGTGTTCTGTGTCATATTTCAGTGCACTCTTTCTGCTCTTTATGTATTTGTTGTCATTATTTTTACCCTCTGCTCAGCAATTACTGTGGGAGGAAAACAGGTTTTCTGCGCTGCTTTAAAATCTTCTTAGTGTAACTGAGAGGCCAGAGATCTTTAAAAGTGAGAGTAGATTGAACTTTGCTGCAAGCACAAATGCACACAAACGTGCACATATGTGCACGTCTATTTTATATGCCCTTGTTGAGCACCTCTGGAGAATAGATTGGTGAGAGCTAGTCGTTTACTCTTGAGACAGATTCTTGTTTAGCATTTAGATTGGCTTGATCAACCACCAGTTAGAAAATGTGTGTGTCTGTGAATGTGTGTTGGTATCTACCGTAGGAATGTGTGCATCAGTACATGAGTGGACGCAAATGCTTGTCTTTGTTTGTGGGTGTGCTTTGTGTGCTTTTATACAGTCTGTGGGAACATGCAGTTTGTATGTGGTGAGGTGGATGTCTGGTTCTTCGTACTGTATGTGTGCATATGTGTGTGATGAGCCATAGCTAACATCTCTTGGTGAGCACTCAGACCAAGGTTGCCAATGAGGCAGTGAGCCGGGGTCATACAAAGTTACACATTAATCTTTTAGAGGGGATCCTGCCACAACCATCATAGCTAACCACAATGCACCAGTCTCACCACACAAAGGAATTCCTCTCAGTTGTGTGTCTTAATGTTTCACAAATGCACAAGAAATCATGCTAGTTTCTGTAAATAATTAAAAAAAAACTTGACACGTTACGTTTTTTCCCCCTTTTTTTGGGGTGGGTCTAGTAAACATTTCTTATGTATTTTCCTGATACGTCATATGTGTGGGGAGAATTCAGTCTTTAATAATTGATGAGTGATTTCATATGCTGAATCAGTTAAAGTGCGTTTAAGGAGAGGAGATGAGAAAAGGTTAATGAGATTCTGACAGTGACTTCATAAATGCACTAAGAGTAAAACTTAGTGTGCGTTTCCATGACCACCGGATGTAAAAATGTGTCCATTTTGAAATCTTACAATGTAATTTAATGCTCTTAATTGACTTCTCCGGTTGGTTACAGATTATTTGTAATAAAAGTAGATCTTCATGTATTTATCCCACTTTGCAGATACGTTGTACTGTATCCTACCTCTCTCCAACCTTGAGTTCATACAGAGTTCACAGTCTCCCATACGGCACTTACAGTAATGTGTGCACAGGGTAAAAGACACATTGTGTGTCTGTGTGTTTTTGTGTCTTCAGCTCTCCGCCTCGAGTCTCCCCAAAAGCCACTTATGTGCTCACAAAGTTATAACTGCAGAGAGAGAGAGACAATTAGCCTGCTTTAGTGTGTTCACATGTGTGTTAATGTTTCACCCAAGTGTGCATGTGTGCCTCTGTGACAGATGTCCATTCTCTGATGACTTGTTGTTCTGTGATGTTTCCGTCTCTGAGCGTCTGTTTTATCGCCCACCCCAACATTATAGTTTCAATTCCATTTCCTGCTCTTATGTTGCTGAAAGATATGTGCTGTTTGACAAACTAAATTAGCCTCTTTCACTACTGCTGCAAACCCTCTCCTCTTGCTGACTAGGCAGAAATGCTCCATGTTTTTATGCCACAGGTTAAGATTTTGCCAGAGTGAATGAGTGGCATGAAAAAGATGTGTGTAATACTCAAATGCTGTGTATCTGGCTCAAAGAATTTTGCTATGAGGTGATGTGCCAGTAATGGTGCACATATAACCACAGTTACATAGATGCACACCTGCTATTGTCCACAGGGGAATAGCCATTGTGTGTGTGTGTGTGTGTGTGTGTGTGTTATAGTAGCAGTGCACAGACAGGACAGGGAAGTAAAGCAGATTTGACAGGTTGTCCTCGGCACTAACACTACAAATGGCTGCCTGGATAGAAATATCTTCATCATCTCAAACAAATAAGCTGTCACTCAGTGCTCCAAAACTCCTGCTGACAGATCTCTACCCTTGCTGTGTCTCATAGGCAAACACGTTTTGTTCGAGCTTCTATTAGTTTGGATTCTAATGTCACTCTCTTTATCATTTATTTGGACTGTGGCTGTATTTTGGTATATGTGTGAGTGTGTGTTTTTAAGGATATGTGTATATGTGAGGGAGATCATAAATGAGCCTGACAAGTGGCCTTTGTTTGATATATGAAACTGCTCTCAGTTGTATAATATTACAGCAGTAGAACAGCAATCAGATGTTAATTGAATCTGGGTTATGACTTTTTCGTGTTCTTGCTCAGCTGAGTGTCTCTCCCACTTTCCCTCTATGTCTTCCCCCTCCCATCCTCTTTCTCCATGGGTCTAGTTCTTATATTGTTGCTGTGTCCCTATCTAACCTACTAAATCCTCCCTACTGCATTCATGCAACCTTTCACAAAAACGTGGTTTAATTCATGCAAAAAGTTTCAGCTTATGCAGCTGACCAAACCATAGTTAGAACTGATGCCAGAGCCAACATCAACATTCCCTTTATATGCCCTGACTTTACTATTCATATTTCATTAAAAGGCGCTTCAGTGAAATGTCACGATGTTAACTACCCTTCGACATGGGACACTGCCTCTCAAATCCAGACTTATGTTGTGTTTTTTGTGTATGTAAGTGTGTGTGTGTGTTTTTGTATTATGCTGAGTCTACATGCATGTCTTTGCGCACGTCCATGTGTCTTTTCCATTCTGATGAGCATGCTAATGTTTCTTATTGAATGGAATTGAGAAAGAGAGAGAATGGGAAAGAAAGAGAGGGAGAGAGAGAGAGAAAGAGAGAGAGAGAGAGAGAGAGAGAGGGAGAGTTTTCCTCTTTCTTGAAATAGGAGACAATCTATCCTGCCTGACCTTTTCCTTAATTGCTTGGTTTGGGTTCTGTCTGCGCTCATTTCAGGAACAGCGGTCTCCCTGAAATGACTGCTGACTCCCAATTGTCTCTGGCAAAACCTCACTTTACCTGTTGCAGTAGACAACCCACACACTCACATATGAAAACATATTTAACCAGAGGTGCAAACACACACACACATGTACCAGCTGTTATTGGAGAAACCAGAAAGTTCTCCAGTGTTGCATCAAGGTCATAATACACACATCACATAACAGTTTTTGCATTTGCTGTTGTCTCTGTGTCATTCAGATTTTGGCAGGGTTTATTCAAAACATCCAGTCCTTCTGAAAGTCTTTTGACAAGTAACACACAAATTTCTGTGTTGCTTCACTTTTTTGTGAACTAGTTCATAGTTAGAGCTTTGAAAAAAGTAAAAACATTTTTAAATGGATCATTTCCAAACATCATTGACCCTCAAAAAAGCAATGTAAAGATTTAGTTGGGCTATTTAGATTAATTCAAGGACTTGTCGTCAGAATCAGATGAGTGACACTCTGGAGTCACAGTAAAATAATAATAATAAAAAAATAAATAAAAATGTTATTGTTGGTGGATGCTCCCTACAGGAGAAATATATAAAAGAAAAAAGTTAAATGGCTGCAGACGTTCCATTTATACATCAATGTCTTATGGTGTAGGATGAATCACCAAAAGTTTAGTTATATATAATCATTTGAACAAACTTTGGTTTGTTGTGCTCCATCTTTTTAGGTTAAGCTAGCAGGCAACAAGTCTAGCTAGCTTGTAAACAAAACCAAAATGTGTGCTTGACCAAATTTTGCTAAAAGCTGGGACAGTGTTACAATAACGATTCAAAATCAATCCGTTTTAAATGTTTAAATGTTTTTCTACTTTTTTTATAGAGGAAAGTCATAAAAGTTGCTGTCATAATTTATGTCAGTGATGCACAAATTCTGCCCTTTACTTTCTGTAACTTAAAGTCTTACTAGTATGTTAAAACTAATATTTATTTGATATATTCATTATCTAAAACAGAAACTGAACATGTCTCACTTGTGTTTCTTTTTTGTTCTGGCTTATGGTTGCATTATTGACATTATTATATTAAGATTCACAGCTAAAAGATGATGTTTAGTTAGTTTTAACTGTATATTAAATAAGAGACAGCCATGCGTAAAATAAATGAGCTGACTTTGCAACTATAGCAACATAAAAAACAAGTGAATATGCATCTGGTGACATTGGACAATGTTTGAAATAGATGTTCTCCATTTAAGATGAATGAGAGCATAATGTGCTTAAACTCATGTTATGCAGACATTAATTTGCAACAGAACATAAATGTACATTAAGGGCTACTGTATTATTATGCATGTTTTCTTGCACACAGGGGCCTGGTCAGGTTATTATTGATACTTTGTGTTCATGTATTATATTGCATTGTTTTGGATTTTATTTGACGTAAATATTATTATTACAGCTGAAAACATCATCTCCAGAAGAAAGAGAACAGGATGGCTGGAAGTTAAAAAAAAATAAAAGAGCACACATATGAGATGAGGTAAAATAACAATAGTGCTCCATGCATAGAACATTTAAAATACCTTAAACTGCTATTGAATCTGCTTAGGACGGTCAGAAAAATGTATTGTTTAACTAATGCTTTGAATCATTGAACAGGTGCAGCTCAAATTAACACACAGATTAACAAAAAATGTCATCTTGTTTCCAAATTTTGCAACTGGCACATTAATCCATTAATCCTACTAATGACTATCAGAGGTTTCATTTTACACATATTTTTTAAAGTAATTTTATGAGTTTTATGACAATGAACTGTTTCTGTGTCTAAACCTCCAGGTGTGACCAGTCTGTACTTGAAGGCTATGTCATGCAGGACTTTTTAAGTATCCCTGCTCCAACACACCTGACTCACAGTAAAAGCCAAATTCTGCACAAAGGCTGGCTGAGTCAGGTGTGTTGGAGCAGGGATACATGGAAAACTGGACAGTGACCCTCAAGGGTCGAAGCCGGATACGCCTTCTTTAAATGTTAATAAGCACTGTCAATTCACACTCACTGGGGAACAGGATGCAGCTATATCGCTGACATCCACTTAGTGATTGTAGAGTCCTTTTAATTCCAGCACCACTACTGGGGGAGTGTTTATTTCCCTCCATAAGGTCACAACGGGAAGTCTCTAAGTCTTACCCGTTTAGGCACACATTCCTTAAAAACAGATGAGAGAATTCTCCTTTTTGGGCCTCATACACATATGCATGTTAAAAAAGAAAATTTTGCAAACCGTTGTTATCAGCAAGTGTATTGATTAACCAAAACAATCAAACACTATCCATGGTGTATCCCGTCTCTCACACAATGTCAGCTGGGATTGGGTCGCCCGACCCTGTTCATGGAATAAGCAGTAGATGATGGATGGTTGTAATAATAATAGAATTTTTTAAACTAAACATTCATACATTAATCTTCTACAGCTTATTCCCTAAATGGGGTCGCGGGGGGGCTGGAGCCAATCCCAGCTGACATCGGACGAGAGGCAGGGTACACCCTGGACAGGTCGCCAGTCCATCAAAGGGGCAACACAGAGAGACGAACAACCACACACACTCACACTCATTCCTATGGGCAATTTAGAGTCACCAATCAGCCTATCTCCAAGGTGCATGTCTTTGGACTGTGGGAGGAAGCTGGAGAACCCGGAGAGAACCCACGCTAACACGGGGAGAACATGCAAACTCCACACAAGTTACTTCAACCTCCCCCAGAGGCTTGAGACCATAACTAAGCATGTAACTTATAAAATATGACTTCTCTAAAAAAGCAAAAACAAGCTGATAAAAACCCCAAACAAATATATCGTCCAAAGTTATTTAGGTTTACACATATTTTATTCATATGGTTCTGTTGGATTTAGTTGACCTGCTTAGAAGAAAAGCAGGGAAAAATAAAATATACTGCACAAAATTAATTTTGAACAAATTTCACATTCCTTCCATTTGTAAGTTTCATGCTTGGCAAATTTTGCACAGCAGACTTTTAAGTGTGTGACTCTAAATGAATAAGAATTTTATTGGCCTGCATCACAAAGACCTGTGAAGAAATGGATGCTTGGAAGACAATCAGAGAATATGTTTCAGCTGATGTTAGCATCTAAATAAAGTTCAAGAGGATGAAGATGTGTAAAGTAAAGAATACGCACAATAAGCTGCAATTTCTTCTTCAAAACCTCTAATAAAAAGGAAATGTGTAATGTTAATGTGTTAAGAAATCAAGATAAGTTATAGTAAAACAGATATCTATTAAGAAGCCCTTAACAAAGTCAGTTCAAATAGCTTTAAAAAAAAGCAGAAACATATAGTCGGGTTCATTCTTAGGTCTTTTTCTTAGCTTCCTCATTCATTATTTCATGCCTTTTGGCTTCTATCTGTTCTTATCTTCCTCTCCTCTTTTATCCTCCAGCTTCCACACTAAGCTGCCAACCACATCCTTGTTCCAGTGATCTAATAAAGTGAGTCTAAATCCACCACTCCTCTCTCTTAGCTCACGCATGAGACAGTAACTAATTGACTTTCATTTTATTAACTTTATTAGGCACACCTGCAGCATATTGCCTACAGCTCCTGGCACGTATGCCAACACTGAAGCACCCTCTCACACCAGGGGTGTAATATTGGTGGTTGATTATGAGACTCATCTGAGATTCTAAACGTTAATCAGATGGAGGCTTAGTCAAAAGAAATGTAATCTGTTTATTCAGGAATATTACATTAGTATAAATTCTCACCCTTGATGGCATGAATGCTATTAATGTTCAGCAGTTGTCACTTTTTAATCTGAGTGAATTAATTGTAACTGAATAATTACATTTGACCTTTAATAAAGATCACTGGCGTGATATCAAAGTATTACACTATTCTATGTTGTGCATATCATCTGGGCTTTGGTTTGCACCATGGAATGAGCATTTCAACACACCAGCTTACCTGAGTAGTCTTCACTATCTCGTCTCTCCGTTTCTCTTTCTAGCTGACAGTCTAATTGTCATGTGGGCAGTCTCTGCTGCATGGATTTAGTGTCCCGCTTGCCTTAATTTAATTGAAAAGCTGCGGAAAGGAAAGAGGAGGGGACGGAGGGAGGGGATGAAAACAGATAAATAAAAAGTGGAACCAATCTTTGCCGGGTGCGCTGGGCGGTAAAATGGCTGTGTGCGGTGAATAATGCATGGGGGAGATGGATAGGTCTGCGTGGTTAGAGCCCAGGACTGCCGGGCTTCATTACCCAGGTGTTTGTATGCTGATGCTGTGATGCCGCTTCCTTCATTCTGTGACAGAGAAGTGACTGCAGAGGTGGCACCTCCCTGCACAATCATATAATTTTTTGTCATTTATGTGCTCTGTAAAGCTATTTTCCCCCCTTTTCTCTAAATTGAAAAACCTAACCACCCCCATAGTCTTATCTGTGCATATCAGTTCATGTACCTTAATCATCACCTTTACTATGTTCAGATGAGAAAGCATGAACCCTCATGGTGTTTTAAGCCTTTTGCCATACTGGAAACAGACTGACTTATGCTCAGCCTGCTTCTCCCAGAACAAGTTAACAAGAAAGACAACGTTTTGTGCTTGACCTTTGACCCATGCTGTGTTATTTCTGTTTCTTGTACAGCGTTTTTTATTGATAAGTGTCTGCCTCATAGACGAGTCTCTCATTACTTTTGTCGGTGGAAAAAAATTAACATTAAATTGATGGTAATGTACATATGTGTTGCACGAGTAACTTAAAAGATTTAATGCAATATATGATGTTTGGTGCACATTGCACACTGTAGGGATATAATTAAATCCATCTGAAAATGTTTCTTCTCTACACCCCCTGCGGCAGACAGACAAGGACAGAATCATGACTTGGAAAACATAAATATCAATTATCATGATACTTTTTCTTCTTTTCTTTACTCAAATATTAGTATGAGGTAGGAAGCCAGTATCAGTCTGGCTTTAGTTCTTTATAAACTAATAAAAAGAAGATTGCACCAAGAGCCATGTTCTGTGTATACGTCTGTTTTCCATTCTGCTATACATCAGCAGGGATTTCTGCATGTTTCTCTGGCAAACGAAGTAAACAGCTCATCACATATCCTCTTTGGAGATTTTGACTTTGAAACTGCAGTAGTGGGGCGAGGTGTCATTGTTGTTGATCTCCCACCTTAATTTTTTTCCTTTCATGAAAGGAAAACAAGAAGCTACATGCAAATTTAAGGGGAAAATGTTGCTTATCTTAAAATTTGATTTCAGAAAATGTTGATTTTTATCATCTTGGGCACAGCATTAGATTATGTATCTGTCAGTCGCTGTTGCAAACATGCAGGTGTGTAAAATATGCCCAGCAGCTGCTCCTGGGTGCTGAACAGTGCAGCATCATTACAGTTTCCCCAACTATGATTATGTGACTTAAAAAACATTTGCCTTAAAACAAGAAGTTATTGAAGAAAAAGTGAATTCTGTTCTATTGTGAGAACAGAATTTCATATAAAGATTTAACTATTTTATATCTGAGCAGCAGGTCTCCTGGATGGCCAGGCCTGTGGCATGCTGGTATTCTGTAATATATTCCATTTCATTCTATTCATCCTCCCAGCCTGCATGCTCTCATCAGTGGATCAGGAGTGTGTTGTCTGGCAGGCACACTGAGATATAATTACTTTCTAACTCAGGAAAAGCCAAGAGAGTGAGCTGCAAAGACACACAGAAAAGATGAAGAAATGAAGAATGAAGTTTAATTATGCTTTATGGCAACAATTATAGGAAGAAAACAGAAAGTCAATAGGCAGAAACATTGTCTCATTTTCTCGACGGAGGTGGACTGAGATTTGCACAGGGCCCGAAGCAAACCTAAACAAGACACAGTCAAGAGGAAACAAAGGGAAAATATGCCAGATCGTGTTTATAGGAGAAAAAATGTGAAGTTGCTGTATTTTCAAATCCATCTGTGAATTCCTCATGCGAAGCTAGAGCACTGCTTTTTATAGTACTGCCTTAGCAAGTAATTAAGAGGTTGTAATAGACTCCACTCGTATTTTCCCCACCTTGAAAACTTTAGATGTGTCGTTTTGCCCTTTTCTGCTTCCGGAGCTTGGTGATGAGAACTCCACATGCCGCCTCAGACTAAGCCAGACACTTAGTTTCCTGTCATTCACTTCCAGAGGGCCATCTTTGTAATGGCATAGTTTAAATTGGCATAGTTTAAATTGTGCACACAAACATATGCACAAGTTCACAAGCCACCATGAAATCCCTCACAGACAAACACTTGCTCAATCAAGGACAGATTAATTAAAGGAAACAGTCTAATTAGCATCATTAAGGAAGGAATAATAGAGAGACTTGTTTGCAGGGATGAGAACTGAAGCAAGCTGTCAGTGTGTCCGCACACATGCAGACACACTCACATACATTCCACTCTCGCAAAACAACTAGTTTGTTATCAGTGTCCTTCAGAATAAATAGTGTGCTGCTTTGTTTGGAAAGCCTTAATGGTGCTAAATCGATATTTCAGCGCTGAACGCTTTACAAGGAACACAGTATTGTTCCTTTTCCTTCCTTGTCTGTGATCATGCCTTTTCAAGCTGAATAGGAGCTGAGAAAAGTGCATACAGCTGAAACGCCACGAGCAACACGCCCTCATGGTAACCTGGAGTTTTTCAATTGCCCCAAAACACAACAGGTGAGCTGTTGAACCACGGAGCCGACAACCCAATCAGGATTAGGTTTACACACACATAAGGGACCAATGTGCAGTCACGACTGGACAAAAACGCTCAGAAAACCCTGCAAGTGTGCACACATTCACACTCTGGCTTGGGTTACACAAGTCAAGGCTTATACAAAAGTGAGTAGAAAACCTAAGGACACCTTCATCTTCTTTCTCGACTGGCTCACATATTCAGACACAAAGGAACAAATTCTCACACATTCTCTCACATGCACACACCTGATTTTATGCTGGAGGCAGCATAAATATGAATCAGGGGTGACAATAGCGTGCAGAGTGGAGCCCTGTGCATCCTATTTTCATCAGTTACCTCAGGCTAAATGGATTAGGAACACTGTTGGATGGCTAACCTCTCACACCGGTTTGCCTACTTAAATGTGAAAAATGCTACAGTTCCAAACTATCATTTCTTTCTCTCTTTTTTTGCAGTCTCTCGCTCACCTTTACTCCATTTCTCACCATCACCTTCATTTCAAGAGGTTTTGTGAAAAGTGTACCAAAATAAGTATCATCACCCCAACAGTATACATTTACTCTGATGAAATCCATCCAAAAGCAAATAAAGAGAAAACAATCACATTTAAAACTGACCAAATAAACACATTTTCCTGTTTTTTGTTTAGTTACTGTTGATGATATTGAAATGTTTGCTCTTTTACATTAGGAAAAAATTACATTATTCAACCTAAAAGAAATAATCTGGTCACATCTTCAGATTTGCAGACATATAAATGAAAATTATGATATTTTTTCAACTGATTTTCTCCCAATGAGAGTTTTCTGTCAAATGCCAAATGTATTTTTACTGTTTCTTGGTAATCAGTGCCAACACAGTGACTCCTATCGATAAGAAGCTTTATGCATGCCTCTATTGTTATTTGGGAGCATTTTAACTTGCAGAGTTATTCCTAAGAATACACAGATTGATGGCTTTCCCACAGACTGAGAGGAGCTGTGTTTCCCAGCTGTACGTAGCTTTAGACGGGTGGTCTGAATGTGAAGATGGCAGCAGCAGGAGTTGTGCTGTTTTGTTTTTGCAGCTGTAACATCTGTAAAGCAGGAGAGCTGCAGGAGTTCTGGCCAGGAGTTGCTTCCATGTCATCGGCCGAGTTGCAAACATCTGCCACACTTTCCCCAAACTCAGCAGGTCTTTTTTTCCCACCCAATATGTGAAATCCACATCTGTCCATCTTTTAACACTTATTGGAAAAAGGTTTTCCTTTTATTCAACTTGACAAGATGATTTATTTGGAAAAATGAAAGTAGTGTGTGAGCTCACGCCATCTGTGTTTTTACATTTTGTCCAAGACTGTGTGTCTGGGACACAATATGTTTGTATCAGGAGTTCAATTCAATTTTAAAGGAGAGTAGATTCGGCAATTTGTATGTAGTTTTGCTTCTTGTTTTTATGGAAGGAGTTTAGCAGTTTTTACTAAACTCTTTTTTCCACAGGTTTACTAAAAAACAGAAAAGTTTAAATAGTTGTGGACATGATATTTTTGTCATAAAAAACAACAAAAAAAACCACTGATAAATAAATACAAATTTAAATGGAATCAAATCTGAGTCATCTGCCAGACCCTCATTCCATCATCCTGTTTCCACCATCTTCTCCGTCTCCTTCTGTCCTCTGTCCTTACTCTTTACCCTTTCTCCCAGGTCCTCTCCTTCTCTCCACATCTCCCTCAGTCCCTCGTGATGGCAACATGTTTATCCATTATTGATATTCCGACTGGGCTCACTTCCCGCCCTCCTGTCGCCCCACTTTCCTCCCGCCTGCCCTACTTCACCAGAAGCTCTCATGAGACACACATATACATAGATGCACATGTTTCTGTATCTGCGTATGTGTGTAAGAGAGAGCGAGAAAAGTTGTGATAACCTTGAGTGTTTATTGAAATGTGTGTGTGTCTGAATCAGTGAGACAGGGAGAGAGAGAGAGAAAGAGACTAAGTGAGAGTCCACACACAGAAAGAAGAGAGATCCTATATTTAGAGCCATATAAGAGAGTGTTCCCAGCATCCAACTGTGCATGCATAAAGCTCAGCAATACATTAGTCTCACAGGCGTTTAGTCACCAACGCATAAAGCTCTGTGGCGCTGTCTGTATATGACTGTGTCCAAGTACAACACATGTGCCTTTGTGCACCAAAGCTTCGTTGATACTCCCTCCAAAAGAAAAAGTTACTGCTGTTATCGTTTGTTTTCTGTTAATCATTTCTAATGAGATTTATGTGAAACAAAATGTCTTTCATTTGACTTTGTTTGAGGAAAACATTTTCGTTGCAACGCTTTTGAAACATCAAGTGAATTATACTTTGCCGGTTCGCTGCAATTAACATTTGCGGCGTTGCACTTGAGTTCCCCTGCGTCCCATATTGAAGTATGTGCGTGCACGTCAAGCTCACGAGACAGCAGCTCCCGTATAAACACATACATGTGCGTGCAACATGCGTACACGTGCACATGCAATTTCGAAGCTTTGATAAGAAACACTGCGGACCTTATTAGTTTGTGATTCTTTGAAGAGAAAACATAAAAATGTTTGTTGTGCTGGGAGCAGAGGTTTGTTTGGTGCTGTCGCTCCATTTGGCTCCATGGGGCCCTCCCAGTGGAAAGCTGTTTTGAAGCTGTTATCAAATAAGATTTCTCATCTTCAACTTTCCTTTAGCATTAAAAAGGCTTTAAGATCAATTGAGTCTTCCTCCCTTTTATATATAGATGCAAGTTTTGCAGTCATTTATGACAATCTGCTCATTTGTTTCAGCCTTTCTCCTTGACTGACCCTTGTATGTGCACACTGGCTAATGCACATTAGCTAGATATGTTCACTTGTGTTTGTTACATGCCACTTGGCTAATTTATGTACTTGTGTGCGTGCATGTGCATGTGTGTGTCCATATTAGCGTGTGCAGACTTTTTCCCTGTGTTGACTTTTAATTGTCCTGTGCTTCAGAGAGTGTGTGTTTAGTTTAGTCCACAGCAATTGATCTGGAGAATAATGATTGGTGGAGAATCCCAGGTCTCCAGAACTACTGTCTGAAACTCCTTGTAATTACCTTTGGGAACATATGCAATGAAGGCAGAAGGAGAAAGAGGGAAAGCAATAAGTGAGCAAAGTGCAGTGTGTGAGGCCCACAGCTCAGAGAGTAGAAATTCCAGTGGTTTTTTAGAAGAGCAAACAGATTTTCTCCCCAGATTTGATTAAATTTTGATTTTCATTTCTTGTTTATAGGGAAATGCTAATCAAACTAGTTATCAGGTATGTGCAATTTGACGAGGAGAACAGGCTCGAATTTTGAACATATCTTAGCAAAAATGTTAGCAGTTAATTATGTGGCTTTGATATAACCGTTGAACTAAATATCTAATGAATTGAGTGATTTTAAATATGTTGTAAAAAAAAATTTTTTTTTAAATTCAAGCCAGCCAAATTGTTTGTGTTCTATGTTATCAGTGGGGCTTTTATCCATTTTTGACATTTTCTTTCCCAGGCTTTCAATTCAGTTTTTGCTATTGTTAGTCTTACACTGCCTCTAAGTGAAAAACAGGCAAAAAAAAAAAACAGACTCTGGGAGAGTTTTGTTACGCTATTTAAGGTCAAGGGCATGCATTGTTCCTTTTACACAAGCATTCAATGACATTGTCATTTTGCTTCTGTTGGTGATTACATGCCACTTGTCTGCCTCAACTCATTAGTCACAATTAGTTTATGATTGAATATACAAGATGTCAATGACACAAGGAAATGACACAGTTAGAAGCTTGCGGTGGAGGTTGATAAAACTCTTTCAAGATAATATTGGGTCAAGACACGGATCTGAAGAAAGATACAACAAAATTTCAGCAGGATTGCCCAAAAGCACACCTCATAGTCTGCCAGAGCCAAACCCAGTAATTTTATGAAATTCACAGTTTTTAAATAGAAAATAGAAATATAGAAAAATCAGAAGCACTCAGAGTGCACACCTCAGCTGAACCATTGTGTTTTTTAAATTTATTTATTTTTATTTATGTGTATTAATTTATTAATTTTATTATTATTATTATTAATTTATCAATTTTATTATTATTATTATTATTATTATTATTATTATTATTATTATTATTATTATTAATTTATTAATTTTATTATTATTATTATTATTATTATTATTATTATTGTTATTATTATTATTTTTTTGCCTATGATTGAGGGAATAAAT
>JBAMIG010000008.1:8703981-8736272 GCA_037177335.1 Kiunga ballochi
TTATTATTATTATTATTATTATTATTATTATTATTGTTATTATTATTATTTTTTTGCCTATGATTGAGGGAATAAATTTCAAGTTTATTTTAATGGTAACATTATCCACGTCTCCCATTTGGTTTTTGATAGAATTTTATCCATAATGTCCCTCAGTTATATTAATATCATCTGTATCAAAGGATCTGGTAGTCTCTTTCTTTCCACTTTTTCCTTGTGCCTGCTCAGGAGGGAAGATTCAATCATAATCAAGATTTGATGCAATCAGTTGGTTTCCCTTTAACTGGGCTTTTAAAAGTATCGCCTCAAATTGGTGTGTCTATAAAATTCCCCTAGATGGTTCTGTAAAATGGCATTCTACACATAAAGTTGAATTAAATTGAATCTGAGGCAAAGCTGCTGATAGCAGAGCTGAAAGAATGCGTTTATGTTTCTCTGCCAAAAAAAAACTACGAACAGGAAACACAGACGTTTAAAATAAGACAGCCATCATGCTGATCTTTATATAGATCACAAATAAAACTTGAATAAGACCTAAAACCTAAAATATTTGATTGACCCTGAGTGCACTTATGAATGAAAGATTTCATGAACAGTTTTGCAATATTAATGTGAAAAAATAGCCTGTCAGTGTGTTTGCAGAGGCAGACTGATATCTCACTCACTGCCACAGAGGTGGAAGGATAAATCAATTTATAGATGTAAAGCTGCTCCCGTAAGTTGTGTGAGCCCAAAGCAACAAATCAGCCCAGATACTGTTTGTGTGCATCTGTTTGTTGCTGTGATCCAATCAACAGGATCATTGAAAGTAAAGGCCAGGCTCAACGACACACATACACACCCCCCACACACACTTCAGAGGTAACACGTCTAACAAGTACAAATCTGCAGTTCGGTCCCAGAGAAACTACAGCTTTATAAAACTGCTTAAGGTCATTGTATTATTTATTTATTTATTTGACTGCCTGACCGTTTCATTGTGCACGGCAACATTCAAGTCCAAGCTGATTCAAATCTAAAAAAGATAAGAAGAAAATTGATTCAGTGTTTCTCATAGAGCGATGACACTCATTTCAGGTATATGCATGTATAAGAAACACATGGATAAGCATATACAATCACACAAACACATTCACCTGCAAACATGATGCGATAAACATCACTAGTAACTCCGGCAGTACAGCAAATAGCTTTGTGTCTTTGTTAAGATACCATCATTTCTTTTTCTTTCCATATTCAAAAAAAAAAAAGATTATATCGGAAAGAGTGTGCAGATGGAACAAGGGAGCGAGAGAGCAGGGGAATAGGGGATGGAGAAAGCGAAGGTGTAGAAATGAAAACAGGAGATAACTGATCACACAAGATGAATATTTGATTCAGCCTTTTGTGATGTTTTCTTATCTGCAAACACGTAGTGTTGTAACACAGGTGTTGGGTTGAATGCTGGTGTGAAGGATCAGTGTTACATATATAACATAAAAAGCAGCTTTTCTGAAAAACCACTGTGCTGCAGGAAAGTCTCTGTTGGTGACATCATGTTGAAATCGTGTTTCATCTAATAGAGATTTGAGTTAAGTCCTTTGTTCACATCTGAGTAAAAAAGTTTTCCACATATTCTAAATGACTCAATTATTGCAGAATCTTTGCCCAGTAATAGTGTTGTGTCTGTACAAAGAATATTTAGTTACTCTAAAGACATACTAATGACCACTGTAATGCTTTTTAAGGGGGTGGTCCCACTCTATTTGTGTGTGTTATCATGTTTGTATTACACTGGCTGGTAGGTAAGAATTATGTCCTTGTAGTGAAGATCATCAGTAAGCAGTGGTGCATGTCCGAGGGCTGAAAACATTTTAAAAATTGATGCGACTTTGAAAAGACCACATTAAGACTTTATTGGCTTTGAGAGGTAAATGCTGGCAGGTGTGTTTGTGTCGGCATATACGTGTATACACACACACACACACACACACACAAAATGCGTAGTAGACATTCCTGTCCTTGTAATTGCTCCCCTCATTGCCCAGAGGCACCGTGAGCTAGCATATAAGCTATATAATAAAGCATATTATCCTGGCTGGTAATGCATTTCTGCCTCCTCCAGGCTGATGACAGCTGGAATTGAGCTCTGCATGTTGCAGAGGGCGATCCATACTAAATTCCTTTAGGCAGCAAGGAGCTCTGTGTCACAGTGTTGACCTTCTCCTGACAACTAGCATAATGAGTTTTAGAAAAGCTTTCATGAATGAACCAGGTTGCTTTTTAGGTTTTATTTTAGGGTCCTCACTTTTAGCCCTTTGATTTAAACAGTCCAGAAATCAATGATGTTATGCATTGTTTGTAGTCCAGGTGTCTTTTTATTGCTCTTTAGGATATTTTCCATTTACTTCATTTTTATTGAGCAAAACTCATCAGAGATACAGAGAAACCTAGAGATGCAGGTTACTGTATAAAAATACCTTTGGAGCCAAATCCAGATTCAGTTCAGCTTGTTGTGTTCCCCTAAACGTCTGACCTATGAACAGGGCAGAAACATCATTTTTTTTTTAAATCTGACTACTTTATTTACCCTTTAACAAACGCTGTAAAAACGATTTAGTTTTTCTGTATATTTCCTGTAAAGAATGTTATGGGTAGGTTAATGAATCGGGTGTGTTTGTGTAAGAACACACCGAAGACATTCAGGGCAGGAGTCCTGAGGAACTGAATTGAGACAGCTGTAATGTGCTTGTATGAACAGCGACTAATGACTATCAAAGCAAAATTGTCCACATATTCTCTACTTTTTTGAGATGTAACATCATGAAGATAGAATATTTCTCATGTCTGGTCTCCATAAATTCCTCTCTTTGCCACTAAAGTTATTATGCAGCATCACAATGACGGTAACGGACATTGGCAGTTTCCTGAGGCACATCATCTTTTAGGACAGGCCAGTTGTCTTGACTTGTCAGCCTCACACATCTAAACAATCCAGTATCTATGAATGACTATACCAGTGAGTCTGCAGGTAAACAAAAGCAGTCAGATGAAGAGGAGAATTCATCCCTTCTTCCTTTGATCTTTTTATTACATCAGAATCACCACCAATCCATCTGTCAAGCTGTGAAGTAAGCATTAAATAAAAAAAAACATCTTGCCATTCCTTTTTAACCCACCAGCTCTCGCATTTACCAGGTACAATTCATTGCATTTCCAGTAGAGCAGAGGACCCATAGTTGGGCATTCTTTGATCTGAGTGACGCATCCTGTCAACTATGCTAGTCTCAGATATTTGCTGCGGCTCTAAAGGTGAACAGTTGAGACCAGAAGCAAATAACACACTCAATGTCACTACTTTCCCTATAGTCAGTTAAAGCTGCCATACTGGATATGCTGTTTGACATCTCCAAATTTGCTAAGTGCTCAGTTTAATTTAATTGAGTTTCTCTCAATAAATGTAATCACGTTTCCTGTTAAATTAGATGTACTTGTAATTATACAGGGTATTTTGATTGCATATATAATAAAGACAAACTACTGTTTTATACCCATATGGTGTTTAAGGACAAACACCCTTTAAACTTTGTTGAATAAAGTGATTTAGCTGATTTTTAAACTGAATCAACACTGCACTCATTAATTCCACTTTGTTTGACCAATAATGACACAATACTGAAAGTAATATTTCACCCAGTTACTGTTTGCATTTTTTTTTGTAGGACATTTGATGTTACAAATATCAAAGAGATGGTAGGGTGACAATCCCAGGTACTAAAATCACTATTTTCAGGTGAGTTTACTTAATGAAAGCACCAAATTTTCCCTCCCACCATGATTGACAGACTTGCAGCATGATTACAGTTACATACTGTATGTTATGCTGCTGAAACTACCAGCATAATGAAAATAATGAACTGCAAACTTGCATTTAAGTGGAGAATGTATATGTGCAGCATTGACTATTCTAATAAAACAGCTCATAGCTTTTTGGTTACTGACACTATTGCACCTTAACTATCACTAAAGAGCAGAAAAGATTGTTAATCACTATAAACCTGCTGGCCTGCTGGTTCACTATGCCTCATTAAGCAATAGGAAAATGGTATTACATGAGATGGATGTAATGTGTGAAAAATGACATTGTTAAAGGAAGTGTTCCTGACACTATATTTATTAAGTATTGTCTGTACATTTGTGTCTGTGTGGACTAACCAGTGTGCGACCCAGCAGTATATTCTCAGTGTGTAGTAGAGAAAGTGTTGAGGGACTTCCAAAGGGTGGGATGGGAGTGTAAAAGAGAGCAGGGGTTATTTAATGATGAGCAGCGTAATTACCTCCCAGTGAGGTTCAGCCTTTTAGACAGATGATTATTCAAGGGAAGAAATCTCATTTGCATCTTATACAGTAATATGTAAAATTGTTCATTCTACACTAAATTAAATTGCTGCATTGATTTTTTTCCTCCTCACTAAAAGTCCATTTTTGTCATCCAAATTATGGTTTTAAATGTAGATAGATTTGTCTGTGTGTGCACCGAGGAGATGAGACTCTTTCTCTATCTAGAAGTTTTATGCCCCGTCTTGTCTCTTGAGCTCAACTTGCACATCATTAAAAAGGTGTTAGACATTATACCCTGCTCCTCAGAAACTGAGATGAGCTGCACCACGCAGTGAACCTGTGTCACGGCCTATCTATAGCTTGCTAAAACAATGCAGGGAACACCACTGTGAATGAACATTTTTTCTTTTTGCATAATTAATCAAATATCTGCATCTGCATATCTCTTCAGCATCATTGGGTGACACTTACTTTTTTCGATTGCACGCACACCACTCAAGCATAATGCACAAATCTCATCTATGCAAGTGCAGTACTGGCTGTCAGTATCTTCAAAGTATAAAATCAGGGACCCTACTTTCATTCACAGCACCTCCAATTACAGTACGAGTGAAAATAGCATGGGGTGGGTGTAATGACGGCAATCTAAGCTGAATGGGGCGAAGAGCAGCTCACCTAACTCAGTTCATGTCACATATGCAGCTGTGTCACCGTGAGATATGGAGAGATGGAAGAAAAGAGGTTTCAAAGAAAACATAGAAGCATAAAACATTAGGCTTTATTGCATTTGAGTATAAAAGTAAGAAGTGAGTACATGCACGTGGAGAACAGAGGGAGGTGTGATTGTGAGATTAAAAAGATGATGATTGACAGGGAGCCATCTGTTGATCTTCATGCTTATTTGTGTTGCTTAAAGCTTTCTCCTCCTAACTAGTCCCTTGCGTAGCTGACTGCGGGTCAGCTGTGACTGATAGTCTGTGCTCCTGTTTTTCGGCTGACAGATGGGCGAGGGACTGACTTTGGTGCAGACTGAAAAAGGATTCTCCATGCCTCTGTGTGCTGCCACAGCCATTTTACCCAGCTGTCAGTCACAAACAGCATGGTTGACGTTATCAGCTGTGCTGCGCTTAGCTGTGGAGGTCTGTTCAGGACTGCTGCTAGGAAAGGAAGGAGCAAGATGACGAGAGAGAGTGAAGAAGGGAGTGAAGGGGGAAAATGGGGCAAAAATATACTTGTGCAAGTAAAAAAAAGTGTCAAATATATTTAGGAATGGTTAAAAAAATATATAAACAGATGGCAAGGCAGTAATGTAGGTAATAAGAGAGGTAGTAAGCTAGTAGTTAAAATGACATCAGATGTTGAAGACACTAACATAGTAACATGGTCTCTTACTGTATATGCACACATTATGAAGATGGCTTTCATGGCCTTTGGCTCCGCACCAAGAGCAAAGAGGCTAAAGATGAAGTACAACAAGAGAATCAATTCTCCCATCCTTCCTCTCCTCTCCCACTCAGGGAAAGATTTACAAGCCAAGTTATGACAGAATGCAATAACGACAGCCATATTTTACCCTTGCCGTCTGACAGCAGCATGTGCGGCCAATCAAATCTACCACAGAAGCAAGTTGTTATCTCTGCTGTGTATATGTTGAAAAGTGCTTGTCATTGCAAAATGTAATTGTGCTACACTGAGTTGATCTACTCAATTTATTGCCATCAGAGATAAGGGATTTAGAGGGTAAGAAGACTTTTATAGGGAAAGCATTAGGAAAAATAAACGTTCATAAAACATGTCGACTCAATCTCTCAGAGATGAATTGCACAAAACATTATCAGGAAATCTGTTGTGCTCCTAAAAGTTCAACTAAGTCCAGAAGAGAAGGAGTAGTGGATAAAAAAAATAGAAAAAAAGGAAATTTGAGAGCAAGAGGGAGAAAATAAATGGTACTTAGGGCCTAGACAACCAAAACAATGAAAACCAAGAACGAATGGTAAGAAGAGATACAAAAGAAAGGAAAAGGTGACCAGAGTTACTTAAAGCTGGATGAAAGTGTGTGTGGATCAATAGATATGGATGTGAATAGGGATACTTTTAAATAAGGCTTCTGCTTGTTTCTCCAGATCTGATTTCACAAAGAAACTCAAACTCTACAGATCAATATCTGACCTGTCTCTCTCTGGCCTGCTGCACCTAGTGGCTCATCTTCTGTGCTGCTGTATGTGCCTGTTTGTCTCTTGCATCACTTGAAACCAATTCAAACAGTCTCTTTATTTCAGTCTTTGCTGCTTGGCTTAGTTAGCATTATTGCCACCTTTCTTCAATGGCTGCTTGTTTATGTACTTTCCCAACAAAGCAACCTTCTTTCAAGTCAGTGCCAGCTGCCATGTTTTCATTTCCTTTTAGCTCGCTGCCATTTCTGCCACTCACTTCAGTGGGGTAGAAATTCATGTGTGATTTTAGTTACACATATAATCCTCCATTATATTGTAGCTTTTTCCACGTTGTGTTGCGTACATTTCTTTTTAATTAGTTTGATGTTCTTTGAATACAAATTTGTCAACTTTAAGATGAATTATAATTTTATTAATATAGACCACAGTCCCAACAGCCTCAGCTTTTCTGCACAATGGGCTTGGTAGCCTGTGTCCAAATGTCTGCTCTATTCTCTGATCCATTGAGCTGCACTATATAGCTGACTGTGTAGTGGACTCATTCTGGTGGCGAGTCACAAAGCTGGTCATTTTTCCATTGCCCAAGATCACGTGACCAACTGCCGTCACCATGGATACCACTTAAAAATGTCATTCTAAAGCCAATTCAGACAATATGACAATATTTTATTTTATTCTTTTCTGTAGTATATTCTCTTTGGATGGTCACAAGACTGATCACTTCATATATCATCTTTCTTTGCGGATTTTGCACAATTTTGAAATATAAGCATCTTTTACTGGCACTAATTCAACTTCTAATTGTAAGAAGAACACAAAGATGTCTAAGAAGAAGACTGAACAAGAAAACAACAAGGAGAAGCTGGATAAGGATAAGGGCGTTTGTTGTGTTAGTGAAACTACATTTCTGAATAAAACACATTACAAACCTGTCAAGTGACCACCGATGCCCACTGATGTCAAGATGCATTGATGGTAATTAATAGAGCACTTTTTTTTCTCTTATTCAGACCCCCCAGAAATTCCCCAAAGGGCAGAACGTATGGAAAACTGTGGATGGTCAGACACAGTCTTAGCTTGGAGTGAATATGTTGCGGTACAAAACACAAGCATGTTACACTACCTGATAACCAAACTTTTAGTCTTGCAATTTTTTTAAAGTTTCATGCATATTTATTTAAAAGGTTAAATGAAAAATGCTACGTAGTGTTGGTATTCATATTTTTAACATTAAAAGAGCAAGGCTACTCTAATACTCCTGCCTTGCATTCATTATTTATACAAAGCCTCTGGAGATGTAATAACTATAAAGAAAACTAATTCTTATGGTTAAGTTTTACACTTAATTTAGTTTGATTTAAAAAAATTTATGTTTCACTAGATTTTTACATTATTTTACTTATAATTGTGTACAGTAGATTTTCAAGTTGGTGCTTGCAATTTTTTGTTATTTATTATTCCTACCAAAAAAAAGAAAACGAAAATAAATTTCCTACAGGCACCATAGTGGTGCAGATGGTTAACACTGTGGCCTCACAGCAATGAGGTTGCTGGTTGTAGCCTTGTCTGGGGAGCAGTCTGAACTTTGGACTTTCGGTGTGGAGTTTGCATGTTCTCCTGTGTATGTGTGGAGTCTCTCTGGGTATTCTTGCTTCCACACACAATCTAAACACGTACATTTTGAGTTAATGGATCACTCTGTGTGCTGGTTGTCTGTCTCTCTGGGTTGGCCCTGCAACCTGTCCAAGGTGAGCCCTGCATCTTGCTCAAATGATAGTTGGGATAGGCTCCCAGTGACCCTTAATTGGATTAAAAAAATGATAGATGACCATTTTTTCATGTTAAGATTTTTTTTTCTTTGAATTACTAAAAGGCTCGTGTAAAAAGTTTCTTACTGAAGGAAAATCCAAAATAGTATCTCTCTGTTAAAGCATTGGGATTGTGAGCAACCTATCACTGCGACCTAATCCTTCAATGAAAATACAAGTAAAATGAACTTATGACCAAAGTTTTAGGATGCTTCTCACCAAGAGAGAATTTGTTGGTGGTGCGTGTGTTTTTAAATGATTCTGATCTACTTTATTTGATTATTTCCTTGATAAAAATAAGTCCCCTTTGATTAATAAAAAAAAAACACAAGTGAAAAAAGAAAGATCCATCCCTTTGAATGGATCTTTGAATTGATCTGCTGTTCAAGAGACGACTTTTTTCAAAGAACCATTGATTGTTTCCCTTTAAGCTTCCTTGTGTTAAGATAAAGATCTTCATAATAACATAATTTATATTTATTTTATCTATATTAAATGAGGACAAAGATGCCTGATTAAAAGATTTTCCTTTTTTTTTCAGCAACTTGTTTAAAAACCTGGGTTTATTACCTCTTCAATAATACTTGGGGACTAAGATCAAATTTCTTTGTTTGTCTTTGTTCTGTTATAAATTATATTGGGATTTTAGTGAATTTCAGATTATTGTAGCTTTCTGGAATCAAAGTTGTAACAAGCAGAGCACCGTGTAAAATACACAATTTAGACACCCAAAAGTACATAGTGTTTCTGGTCAGCTAGTATTAGAAATTAACTGGGTCATGTGCCATTGAGTGTGACAAACTGGACACTGAAATCCACTGGTTTACATTTGCTTTCGGTCAAGCCTTTACTAAAACACGGAGCGTTACATTATACATTTGTTTTTTTGACCAGCTTTTTCTTATTGTCGTTTTAAAAATGGCATTTTTACAGCGGCGTATGAACATGCACCTACTGTATTTCTTTGCAAAAGACACCTACCTGACATATCAGTCAAACCTGAATGGACAGAAAAATGCATTTTTATTTTATGCTTGTGACACTGTGTGACCATGTGGATGCCTAGTCATCTCTCTTTGCACATCCTTTTTGTTTTTGTCATTAGTCAAAGCTGACATTGCTCATCTTTATGCTGTGACCACTAGTTCCCACTGTGCAAATATCACATGTGTCTGCTTACTATGCCACTTCTTTCAGCTCCTTGCTGTCCCACCTCCAGCACGCTCTCTGCCCTTTTTCTGACAGAGAATCATGGTGAATCATGGTACATGAGCATGCAGGCTCATAAGGAAGAGAGATACAAAACAGTATCAAAACAGATGACACCTATTTTGTGGTTTTTGTTGTACACTATGTAAATACGCTCTACGTTTCCAAAAATGCTGTGAAAATAGAGTATCCATATATTTAGATGTTTCTTCAAACTTAAAGTCTTTTTGAAAGCAGAAACAAAAGTAGAACAAATTTATTAGTGAAGGGACAACATAAAATTTTCACATTAGGAAGTAAGAAGTATTTTGTAGTACCTCCTCAGTTGTTTAAAAAGGCCAATTCAGCATCTGTTCCTCACTTTCCATTTGTGTGGTTTTTTTTTTTACTGTTCTCACAGGTTCAAAGAGCACAGCAGCAACCCCCACAGTCTCTTAACAGAAAATGAATATGACACTACAAGTGTTGGATGACAACAAAAACACAAACTCCCACGACAACCTTAGTAGGGAAAACCAAATCCTGTGATCTTTATGCAGAGTACAAAAGGGACACAGCACACATCTTGGATGAGATTGCAAAACACTAGCTTTATATAAAAAACCACTCTATTTGTGGCTTTTTGTACAATAAATCCCTAAAAAATGTTTATTTACAGAAAATATTTATCTTGAGAGCAGTATTGTTCATTTCTTTCAAATTCAAGTTGTTAATTCTTTGTTTAATTTGAAAATGGCATGTCCTTTTTAAAATTATCTTGCCTTTTAAAAAAGCTATTCTATAATAGCACATTTTTCTCCATACCCCTGGGCTGACCTCCACCGGTTGCTAAAGGGAGCTGTTTCACTTAAAAAGCTGATCAAAGCCTGGCTGCCGGGCAGCCTGCCCTTGCAGTAAATAGACTGGTTCTTGCCTTCCATCTTGCTCATCGTTGTAGTGAAGCTGCAGCTTTGGGCAGAGTACAGAAGGTGATAGAGCTGTGGGGAAAAGCTTGCTCTGGTGGGAAAAATTAAGACGTTCGCTGCAAATAGTTTGCCTCTCTCCAATGAAAAAAAGCTAGTTTCTAAATTTCTTAACATGCCCATAGTCTTTTATTTTTGTTGTTTTTTTTTTTACAAGACCCTCTGGGAAAACTGACAGAGGATTTTGCATTGGGTTTTCAGAGCACCACCTACAGGTTCAGAAAGGTGATACATGTTCTGTATTCTGCACTGGGAACTAATCCTGAGTAGTTGCTGTGGGGCTGCAGAAATTGAAAGAATAAAAATTTATGCTTTGTTCTTCTTGCAAACATTTGTGGTTTTAACACACTTATTGAGAGCATGTATTACTGAAAGATGCTATGCTATGACAGACATGGAACGAGTTTATTAGGAAACATCACAGCATGAACTTATCAAAGAAAGTAGGCCGTGTGGCTTTTGTTTTTCAGGCAGCTGCTTTGCAAATTTGACATCATAACCATTAGTGTGTAGTAGCCATCTACCCTTAGGTTTACCATGTAAAGCACTTTGAATTGTCCTGTACATGAAAGGTGCTATTCAAATAAACTTGCCTTGCTTTACCATGATATTAAGACTGATGTTGTTGCAGCAATTAGTCAGGGAGACAAAATGAGTATAAAGATATATATTGGTCACTTGTTAATATTGATGTGATTATATATTGTTTGTTTTTTCTTACCACTCTAGTTTGCAGTTTTTTCATTACAGCAGAGAGTCTTTATAATCATCATGCTGTGGCCTCCTACCCATTTCACTGGTTCCCATCATTTTAGCAGTCTTGGTTATTATTAGCTGTTTGTTCTTTCTTGAAAGTGATGAGAGTGTCTACAGCCCCACATAGGCAGCAACTGGTAAAACATTTACACTTATAGATTTTATTTTGTTTTTCAACTAGGATTTATTTAACAGACAAAAATAATTATGTTTGGCTGTATAGCTTTACATAAATATTATTACATTTATTTGATCTTACTGTAGTTGGGATGTTGTGGCCTATTCATTTTCCTGTAAGTCCCTTGGCTTGTGAACTAGCAGGTGGCCACAGGATAAAGCTATTTAACTGGATAAGACCAATTCACAGCATTTGTTAAGTCAGTTTGTTTTAATTGTTTTCTTGAATTAGTCATTTGAGTATAGTTTTGTTAAACTCAAAGACTTTGTTGAGCTTTGAAACAGTGCCTGAATAAACTTCACTGCTCGGTCAGTCATGATTTGATCATATTTGCATCATATTACCAGCTGATCACATTGTCAAGAGCATAAAAAGCAATCAGCTACTTCCACCCTCTACAATCAGACAGTTATGTCATTCCCTTCCTGCTAAGGAAAGTTGCTCTCTGGTGGTTCAATCATGTATGGCTGAACTACCCTAGTGATAGACTTGGCCATTACACTGTGCAGCAGAGCCCGGTGAGATGATGCGGGCCAGTGTCATCTGCTGGTGGGTGGAGAAATGCTGATTTGTTTTTTTTTCTTTCATGAAAGGACCTCAAAAAGTAGAATTTTGAGAAACACACGAGTTTGAAAGCAGTTAAGATCTGATTGGTTACTCTATTGATTTAGATTACCGAATTAGCATATTTTGTATTAAGTATAATTATTGTTACTTTAAAAAGTATATTATAGTATTATAACTTCAAAAAATTTTCTTTGTTTTTCTAAACCACGTCATGGTGAGAATAAAAAAAAATTCAGCGCTTTGAAATATTTGATAATTTTTATAGTAAAAAATGCATATTATGTTGTTTCCCTCAGTTGTATGTACCAACCAAATTATGTCATCAGTAATCAATGATGAATATGTTACAATCTGCAGTCTTACGTACATAAAGGCATAAAGAAAAAGAATGCACTTATTGAAGGTGGTTTGTGTCCACATAAAGAATAAAAAGATAAAGAAATCCCAATCACAGTGTATGTCATTTAACCTTTCACCCCTAAGCAATTCTGAATTGCCTTGCCATTTTTAATCAATGCTTTTGCTCACCGTTGCTTGGTCTTTGTTAATTGGACTTGTCAAGATCCATAATCCTGGTCACCATGTGGCTGTGTTAGAGGTTATCACCAGGGATCAGAGCTGAATGGTAATTAGGGTGAATGGGCATGAGCGATAATGCTCAAGTAGTGTGTCTGTGTGCTAAAACGAGAGGCTGTTTTGTTGTCTTTTTGAGTGCCTGTGTGAGGAGAAAATACAAATGGTGTGTTCAGAATTTCAATGATGACACTATCTACTGGAAAGTGCACCTTTGTTCACAAGCTAAATACACTATATTTACCTTGTCTTTTTGTGTTTATGTCATGTTAAATTAATTGCAGAGACAAGTTTCTTCCCCTGGTCTCGAGATGAACAACTAAATCCAAATTGAACACAAGAACCTTGTTGTTAAGAAGTATAGAGCTAATCAATATGTTTGCATCAACAATGCATTGCAGGAGTACTCATGCACAAAGTGAGTTGCTTATAAAGATTAAACCACAAAGACGTATTGCTGGTTACTTAATTATCATCTTTGTTAGGATTGGCCAGCTTATTTCAGAGAAAAGGCATTGTCCCATCTGCTCCAAGCAGCCTGTGCTACAACAATAAACACTGCCACCAATTTATCAGCAAGCTGATGAACATAAAACACCATAAATACTAAACAAAAAGTTGGGTGACTACAAAAAATAATGCAGCTATTTAAAAAGGATTGCTCTTTAATTCTTATTTTAATTAATGAGGGTCATCACATCAATGGTTGAGGTTTAGATAAACATACACAGAAGAAGATAATCCATAAGGAACAGGATGCAGTTAACATGGTCAGACAGGTCACATAAAATTTCCAAAACAAATAAAAAAAATTAAGATTTTTATAACTTGTTAAGATGGTGACTTTATCAGCATAAAAATATATTTATAGAACACTTTTGGGTTGTTTAAAAGTAACAAAAGACAGACTTTTTTGAACAGTTTTACTTTCTAAAGTTAACTAAAACCAAAACATCTTTTTAAGAAAGTACAGAGACCCATTGTCTGCTGTGGCTTGGCTCATCTGGCATGCTTTGATTACCCATGAGATGTGTCCAGAATTAGATTGGACTACACTACCGTCAAGCTGAATTGATTAGACCAAGACAAAAACCAAGATATGAAGTCCAAGGAACTCTCTGCAGACTGGTAAAACTGTGGTGAAGCATAGATCACAGCAAGAGTATAAAACCATTTTTAAAGCTTTTAGTGCTCCCAGAGGGAACGCAGCCTCATTAATTGTTAAATGGAAGCATTTTCTAATCACCAAAACCCCTTGACTCTTTTGAGGAGGTGATCCAACCAAAGTGAGTAACTGAATAAGGAGCAGAGGGTGATAGAGTGCTTGGGTCAACATATTTGAAAAGGCTTCACTTTTCTTCTAAGACAAAGATCTTGCTCCTTGCTTTGGAGGTGTTTCTCAGTGTTTTAGTGATAAGGAGGCGGGCCAGAATGGAGTGAGCATGTCAGGCCACAACCCAATGTTACATTAAGCAACTTTACCTACATTAAGCTTGGTTTGGATGCAACTCCACCCACATCCAGCTGGGGTTAGTGGGCATAGCTCCCAAAGTGCAATAATAAATGACTTGCATGTGGCTGGAGTTGATCAGTCTAACACTGCCTTACAGGATGCAGAGACAGTATAGTCAAAATAAGAGACCAATGGACACATTACTTCCACTATTTCATATATCAGGAGATACTAAAAATGTGATCTGGTCCTAACCAGATTCAAAATGAGCTTAATACAATTTCAGGTGATTAACAGAACATTGAATGTTGCAGTGTCACTGTTTAGCAAAAACTGAGCAAAAATGGAGGATTTGTGTGAAAAAAGTCACAAACATCTTTCAAATCACCCCATGATTCAGTAGCTCGCTGAACTACTTTTGCCACAGTAAGTTAGTTTAATTAAAGTATTCTGGGATTAACATGTCATAGTCTTTTTGACCAATTATTCTTTGAGTTAGTTCATTTAATTGAGATTTTGAAGCAAAATGTTGATAAATAGCTCTTAAACTAGTCCTTCCTCAGCTTTTCAATCGCCTCAGGTTCAAGTTTTACTGACTTCCTGCCATTCTTTTGTAAATTTACTGCTTGCCTGGGGTATCCGTCCTATTGCATGGCCCAGTTTTGGACAAGCTTTAGCTGTCAGACAGATGCTCTAATATTTAACTCCACAGTAATTTCATATACAGTGCAGTTCATGGTCAGCTGCAAGGCACCCAGGTGCTTTGGCAGCAGAAAAAGCACAAATCATCACTTTATCCACCGCTGCTTATGCTGATATGCTGTCTTTGGTTTTCACCAAATTCACACTTTGTTCCAGCTAAACCTGTTCACTTTGGTTGTCAGTGTACAAAGGACATTATTACATTATTATCTTGTAGTTTGCTTAAATGCACATTTATAATATGAAACTGTGCTGCCATGTTTTTTTTTTTAAAGAAAAACTATATTCTGGCAAACATGATGTAGCTTGTTGCCCATGTAAATCTTTGGGATTGAAAGAGAGTGGACTTTTTTGCATGAATTATTAAACCAGATAACATAGAGGACCTGTTCCAGAGTACAGGGAAGCCCGGGGTGATACTTCACCTTCCCACAGCAAACAAAAAAATACATCCAAATTTCAATCTTCCAAGTCTATACAAAGGCCATAAATGACAGCTGCAGATGACAGAAGACTTTAGCTACAACTGACACCAAGCAGACTTCCTCTGAAATAAGCTTATGAGTCATATTATCACATCTTATTATATGAATAAGATTGTGGTTTTATCCATTCCAATCTGCCACACAATGTGAGCAAAAACATTCTGGATCTGAATCGGCCACTTTCTGAATTAACAATTACATCTGTTGAACAAATGGAGTGTTGACTGGGATAATCAATTAAAACAGCAGGAGTCGCTTTGCCTCTCCCTCCTACACTTACACACTGTATCCACACACAGGGAGGGAGACGGAAGGACGTACACACAAGAACACACACATACATACTCATTGATTTTTCTTTTTCAGATGCTGTTATGGATTTACACAGCACAATGAAAAAAAATTGCTGTCATTAAATGAAAGATGTCTTATAAGCTCTAAATTTATATAATTTCCTGCTTTGTCATGGATGATAATGCTGCTGCAGATTCTGTTTTATCAGTTATATCAGCCCTTAGCTCACAACATCACTCTTCTATCACTTTAGTCACTTCAAGATCTCTTAAAGCACTTCATGAGGATTTGTGGTTTCATAGCTCTTCATTATTTCTCTACTTGTTGGCTAAAACATGAACACACACATGAACTTTTATGTGCACAAAATAGCACGTATTTGACTGAAATTTTATAAGGCTTCGTCCTCCCGTGCAGCTGCATTGCCCTAAAACCAACTCTCATCATGCATCAAGCTTTGCATCACATTACAGACTCACAACAGAGGAAGATGCACTGAAGGAGGGACATTAATGCACGGCTATGAAAAGAGAGAGAGTTTTCAAAAGCAAATCATGGGAAAGAGAGGTTGAGGTAAGAGGAAAAAAAAGGGAGGAAAAAAAAAAGCATCAACCTTTTCCAATCAATATCCATTTCCCCAGGCTGTCATGTTGTTGCGTGAATAGCTGTTGCATTACCAAACGGAGAGTGTCTGATCCTAAATAAAATATCACCTTCAATCCAAACCATCCCATTCATCTTCATTTAACAAAGGCTCCGCTTTTGGCAATACCTTTTATGCATCCTTCTCTGCCATAGTCAGAATGAATATGTCAGCATGACAGGCCCTGGCACCTGCATATGAGAACATTTCTCCACTGAGAGACACTTGACTGTTAGTGTCATTGTGGCACTGCACAACACACATGAGTTATTCCACAGAGATGGATTGCAACATGCAATTAAATTTTCCACAAGTCGTAAGCTTATGACGTGTGAATTACAATAAGGGGTTCTTAGAATGCACGGATATAAAATAAATCCAAAAACGAGAGTGAGAGCATGCTGTCACCACGCACAGTGGAATAAATAAAACACTTTCAGACACATGCACACGCTGTACTGTAATCATGCAAAATCAGCTTTAAATGAGTTTGAGTGTACTGAAGTGCATGTGTCTGTGTATTTTCAGTCTAGACTGACAGCTGACCTTATCAGCAGAGAGCAGGACCTAATTTGCGTCATGATAAGTCGGAGAAAAATATGTGAGTGTGCAAGTCGAGTCTCCTTTCTCCTGGTCTTCATCCTCTCCTCCATTTTTTTCCTGTTTTGCTCGTGCATTTTCTCTATTTGTCCAGAAAATACAGACAGTATTAAGCAAATACTCTGATAATAGGATATTATTATTACTGACATGCAGCTGGCTCTTCTGATTCACCCTGCATTCAGTCGATATAGAATCTTGAATCTTGACTCAGCAATGTATCAGCAGGAAACTCCTGTTTCTAAAAAGTGTGAGATAAAGCGATTCAGGAGCCACTAAATGAGCTGTAATTTCAATAAAAGGGATCACTCTTGACTGAAATAATATTTTAAAGTTATGTTTAAATTGCAGTTAGGGTGAAGTTTCAGAGTCACAACTAATTAAGTAATCTGATACTTAATAAGGTATAAGTGAGGTGGAGGTGTTTAACCCATGACTTGGATGCTGGACTTGAGATATAAATATGATGATATGATTTTGATGTTTTAATATGAATCTTTCCCAAATACAGTTAAAAGTATGAAAAAGAAAGCTAGATAGAGAAGGATGAAAGAAGATCTTATGTGGAAAAGGTCTCTTGTTGTCTCATTTGCCTGTCTTTGACCTCTCCTCCTCTCTCATGGCATTCTGTCGCTTGGTGCTCTGATCAGTGAAGCGATGACAGGAGCCTGATTTTCAGAGCTGCATCTCCACTTCAAGCACTGAGGCAAATGACCCGCTACAGCACCGAGAGGGTAGCACACAGGATTATATGGAATGCACACTTACCAACACACAAAGCTGCAGTCTATGAGCGATGGGGATATCTTAACTTGTCATTTGAGTCTGCCTAAGATGTCATCTCCTCGAGCAGCTGCTAACAGTCCAATTTGGCCAGAAACCCTGCCTGAGGCCAGCAACTTGTCATAGAATACTAATAATCTCTCTTCTTTTTTTCTGTCTTCTTCATCTATCTTTTGCAGCTTTTTGACTGCCCTTATTGAAGTTTATCTTTCTCATTTACACTCTACCAGCTTTCTCAAGTAACTGTTTTTCCTTTGATAGCACGTAAATCTCCCCATCACTAACTCCACCTCCTAATTATTGTTGTTGTTGAGCAGCTGTATACTTGTACACATGACATTGCATTTGCTGTCTGCCACATATTTGTTAAACCCACTGTCCACTGACTTTGTGTTTACTGTCTCTGTATCATTAGGAACCACAGACATGTGTCCTAATAAAAGACCAGGACATAAACTGAAGTGATGTAGCAACGGCCAGACTCATATTATTCTCTGTTCTATTTCCATGGCTGCCTGGGAGCCTAAAAGCCCTCATAAATTATACTGTTATTTGGGTCAAACCTCTGTTAGTAAGCTCAACCTCCAGCCTTATGCTGTACATGTGGATACGCTTAGCTGCTCACACATGCACAAATTCACTGTTGTAAGGAAAAAGACAATAAACATTTTTCCTATCAGAGAGAGCACAACATGAAGCTACAAAGAGAAGGCCTTAAATGGTTTTATTACTTGTGAACAAACCACAAGCAGTCACTGCTCACAGACTATCTTTATAACTCATCTTGTGTGGTCAAACATCAGCTCTCATGGTGTGTGCTCCTTGCACATAGTATTGAGTAGAGTGTATGTTAGCGTGTGCAAATGTTGGTGAAAACCAGGGTTGCAGTCAGTTTTTCATGACATTTTACAAACCGCATGATTGTGGAAGTCCCAGCAACGTTTTTATAAAAAAAAAAAAAGACTTGTGATTTTGATGTCATGCTGCTTTTCTTTCCACTCCTCCATATTTGTTTTCTTAATTTAACCTCCAGCCAAAAACAGAATTGCATTGATGTGAGCAGTCATGAGTTTTTAACTCCATTACATTAATGTTGAAAAGTATTTTCTTTCATATTTTAGATGAACAACATCCTAATCAAAGAATGGATAGCCTGCAGCTGTTCTTTTAGGCTAACAACATGCAAACCAAGTAGTCAGGGTGACACAGATGCTGCATCTCTAAGTATATGCCACTGCTGCTCCTGTCTGCAGCAGTGCATTGCTCAACGCCTGTGCAATCTATGTTGTTGTCAAAAATACTTTAAATACTTTAAGAAAACCCCATATTTATCACTATTTACTGCTCAAACAATTATATTTTAAAAGGACAAATAAGATTGCAAGGTTTAGAACCTTTGCAGACATGTAATCAAAACCCTCACCCTCTAAGATGCTGAGTTGTGATGCTAGTATACTTTGTAAATCCAGATAACATTCTGATGAAAATAAGATTTTTGATGTCAGGATAAAATAAACAAATTAACATTAGAGCATAAATCCTTAATAATCTTCACAAGTGACTCAATTGATTCAGTTACTTGAGAGTCTTAATGTCTGGAAAGGTTATTGAGCTCCAACCACAAGAAATAAAAATTTTCTCATTGATGTCAACCCATTGACTCATCAATACTCTGGTCGGTCCCTTCCTATTTTCCTTTACTGGGAAGTAAGGAAACTACTTGTTAAACCTAATGCCTTTCATTTCATCAAGAGTAGTTTTTCATGCCCTTTAAAGTATTTTCATTTCGTTCCACGCTGTAATTTCGTTTTCTTTGCCTTATGATTTATTCAACCCCCCCACCCCCACACACACACACACACACACTAACACACACTAACACACAGTGAACAACACCTTTGTTTGTCTCTAGTCAAACCCCAAGCAGTTGCCTGCAATCAATGCCAAGCAGCCACGCCCACTTGTCAACGGCAGCCATGATGTTTATGACAGAAAAGCTGGAGGTGGAGAAAGTGACCTGGAAGATGTGAGTTACATTTAATATAGTCCCTCTGTGTGAATAAATAAACTATGCATTTAACTTTCTTTTTTGTCATGTATTTTGTCTTGTATTTTTTCTCATTTTTTGGCATATTTTAGTGCCTTCATGTGTAGAACAGCGATGGGCAACTCTGGTCTGATCCTCGAGGGCTGCAGTCCTGCTGCAACACACCGGATTCACATCAGACTTAATTAGACTTGTGCAGAGCTTAACATCAAATTCAAGTTTGCTAATTACTCACTGATTTTAGTCAGGTGTGCTTCAGCAAGAAAAGTCCAAACACTTTCCAGCAGGATCAGAGTAAGCATTAACCATTTATATATATATAAAATTTTGAAATGCTTATTTATACATTCATTAATATAGCAAATATTGGGATTGTGGTCATGACACTGCTCTTTTGGTGGAAACCTCTTCTGACATAATGTTTTAGAAAAAAGGGAAAATTAGTGACATGGTTTTACACTACAGCTCTCCAGATGCTGTGAAGCCATCTGTAGTAGTTAGAAATATCACTTTGCTATGCTTCTGTGTATAACAGGAACAAATAGTAGTTTTTAAAAATTTAAACATTTTAAAATTAGCTTGACAAATAGGATTCCTTTCTGCAAGATTTTCAACAAAAAAAGTTCAATCTGGCTTGCATTGCATGGCTTGCTTCACCCAATTCCCCATTCAGCATAAAATAATCTTAACATGCTAATTAGCATTGCTCAATAATTAATAATAATTGGCTTCTACCTTCTACTGTTTAGATAATATGCTCTGATTAGCACTTCCTACTTTAAATGTTTAAACCAAAGAATGATTCCTAGACAGAAGCCAAATTATACAATACCACATACAGGTCAAAGTATTACAATGATAATGCATGTTCTTTCTACATCTTTCAACAAGTATTAGGAAGACAGAGAATGAGCTACCAGCTCAGGTAACAAGTTGAACTGACTTTTTGACTGCTCCCAGCTAGCAAGCTAATGAGTCCCCAGCCAAGACCTTGGCTCAGAAATTCTGACTGTTTAGGCTGCTAGCTTGACTAAATCATCAATTCCTAGCTGAGTGCTCTGCTCAGCTATCCCAGCACGTTTGGCCACTTGCGTAGCTAGCTCATGAGTTTCCCATGAAGCACTCAGGAGAGCTATTTGTTTTTGCTAAACTGCTGAAAGGTGTAATCTTTTCATTTAACTGCTGCTTCATGGTGGTTGCTGTTTATCCCCCTTTTCTTGGGGTGTAGGCTATGTAATGCGTATAAGACTGATGTATGATTTTGTTGTTATATACATTGAAACACATTAAGACAACTTAAAGACACAATAATGTCACAAATGTTTTTTTCTAGAAGAGGACTTTTAGAAACAAATAAGCATGATTGTTGTTAAAAGGGAATGGGTTAAAGCATTCACACTCCTCCATTGCAGTGCTCAAATAAACAGAACAAGTAAACCATGAATTTTATTTTCTCTAACAAAATTATATATTTATCTGTTTAAATGTGTAAGTAGTTATTTTTTGACCCCGGAGCGTCATTTAGGCTCAATTCTTTTGGATCAAGCAGCAGTGAGGTTGCTTGCCTTTTGGCCCGGCCCTAAATTCAGAGGGGGTTGCTGTGGTTTCTCAGCTCTTCCACATAACATCAAAGCTTGATTGATGACACTGGAAAAGCTGTGCTTGATTTTTCTTGATAAAAAAAATGCACAAACATGTGGTGCCTACAAAGGAACATTCATGTCTCGCCACCACAGACACTAAACATAAACACATAAGCAGCTGGTGGAGGGGACATATGTTCAGCTGCTACACACACACACACACACACTGAAATCAAATCATGAAGCTCAACCTGTGTGTTTCTGCGTAAGAAGACACTACATGCTTTTTCTTAAATAAAAATGTCCTTTATAGTTAGGTTTCAGCCCTGGAAAGCTTTGCAGTTTGTCTGTTTGCTGGATTCATGGAGCAAAGTTTTCACCTTTCTGAGTTGGTTTTGAATTTAGATTTTCATCACCTCTTTGACTTGTCAACAAAGAGAGCACTTTGAGTGAGAGTGAGTTTGTATTTGGTCCAGTCTGAGTCAAAAAACAACACCAACATGGTACATCTGCCTCACATTAACCAGTGGTTTCAACATCTGCAAGAGGTTTTACACTTATTTTTTTTTTTTCTGTCCAAACCATTCTGAGTTCTGCTTCACCTTTTTTACCCTTAAACCTAAATTATATTTACTTTCCCCCCTCACCCTTTTTCTGGTCGTTGTCTTTTTGCTCGTGCTTTAGTTCCAAATCTGTTAGCAATTTTGGGGGGCAGACAGCTGTCCAATGACACGATTCAGGCAGATCCTATTTTCCCTTTTAACTCCTTAAATTTGCTCATGAAAACTGATTTAGAAATGCTAAACACTTTCAGCTTGGGTTATAAGTGGTGGATGAATCATGAGAGGACTGGCTCATGATCACAGTCTCTTCTTGGTACTTTGCAGCTTTTTGTCACCATTATTATTTTTTCTGGTCAAGAATGAAAAATTAGTTCTGTTTCACTGAATTCACTTAATGGTATAACTTTAACTTTTCTCAAGTAGCACGAATAATATGAATTCCTTCGATCTGGTATCTATTTGACACCATTAAAACAAAAGCCAGGGGTTGTTCCACACTCAACTGGATCCAGGTTTGTTATCTTTATTATAAACATTATTCTCATTTATCTGAACTTTCTGTCTCCAAAAAGAAAAGAAAAGCATAAAAAAAAGGATCAAATTTCAGCCCTTGTCAGCATCTATTTTCTGTTCCACTGAATCCACAAAAAAATACATGCAGGGGCCATGATGCAGACATACACCCAGGGTGGCATCTCATTCCTGTGGCTGATGAGAGCAGGCATGATGGGAGCAAGGCATGTAATGTGATTTATAGAGCTGGGCTCACTTTTCAAATTCAATCAGGAACTTTGATTACTGATGAAAATTTGAGACAGGAAATCGCTTTGATAGCAAACGAAAACCTCATGAGACACAAGACTGCTGATGTGTGTGCCGACTGGCAAATGCCAAGCCTGTCTGAACCCGACCATATTTGATTAGAGGGAACACACACAATGCGATCAAGGGCGACAAAACAGGAACTGTAGAAAATTTAGCCAATGACTAACGAAATCTTTCCCAGTTCAGATTTTATCTGCTTCTCATGTTTACTCCCTTGTTAATACCTGCACTAATAACTCACTCAAGCATCCATTTTGGTCTCGCTAACATCACAACCACACAGAACCGACATCTGCCCGTGTCATAGACAAACGCATATGGCCAACCCTTCGCAGGGGTCATGGTGGATCTATGGCTGTTTGGCTGCTTATGTTATTTTAATGTCTGCACATGAGGAGACACTCAAGCACACACCTGACAGCATGACAGAGGGGCCCAATTACCTTTTCCCAGAGAGAGTGTGTCTGTTTGTGTATGTGTGTCATAGATAGAGAGCAGAACAGAGTGACAGAAGAAAAAGCAAAGATGGAAAATGAGAGAGAGAGAGAATGCTTGTGCATGTATGTGATACAAACATGACAGGCTCATCAGTCACCAATGGCCTTTTAAAGTGTTCTCCATAGGGACATCTGACCTTTTTCACATGATGTCAATAGCAGCTGCATGATGAATCAATTGCCTAAGCCTTTGGCTCCTGGTAGCTTCTGTTATCCACAGTAAATACGTGAGATGACATTCTGCCTGTTGAGACACCCGCAGACAAAAGCCCAGAGTTATGGATCGGCTTTTAATGGAGAAAGGAAACCCAGTGGTGATAGCAGTGAAACACAGAGAGGCACTGAACCCCATAGAGGGGGTTGCATGGGGAGAAAACTTTTGGATGGATGGCTGGATGGATAGATGGATGGAGGTGTGAGAAATTACAACCTATGAGAGGGGGTAGAAGCAAGAAGGAGATAATGGGGTAGTCGAGGTCAGAAGAGTCTCTGCAACCTTTCTGTCTGCCCGCACAAGATGGATAGGAAAAGGGAGGAAAAATGGGGCTGCACAAGGCCAGCAGAAAGATTAAGAGTAGGGCAGTGGGAGGAGAGAGATACTGAGGAAATAGAGAACAGGCCTTGAATTTTTTTGGGATGTCAAGCCATGTGTGTGTGTGTGTGTGTGCATGTGTGTTAACCTAGAGGGTGAGCGATAGGGGAATATGGAGCCTAATATGATGGGCTAAATGAGGTGTAATGGCGGTAACATAGAGTGACAGCAACTGGGCCAGTGCATTAAGGGGTTAACCAAGGCCAGGAGTCAATGACCTACTCCCTCCCCTGAGACAGAATTATCTTTCAGTAAGAAACACACACACATCTAACACACACACAGATAATGAAGATCTGGTTGCCAGACTTCCATATTTTGCAGTGTAGAATGCTGTGATGGGAATTTCACCACTGCTTTCCTCATTAAGCAGACAAATGAAAGTACAGTGTTGAAGGAAAATTTTCAGACCCTCTGGTTTGCATCCTAACAGTTTTTCATTTTCTTCCCGATGGTATAAAAACAACAGCTGTGCTGGAGTGCTATAAAAAAAAAAAGTATCAAACACATAGACTAAGATATCTGAAACCTTTACTTGGCTTCAGGTGTTTTCATGTTGCAGTTTCTTTCCTGTCTTGAATGAGGTTTTTCTAGATTCAGCTACTAAGAACAGTTCACACGCTGACATTTTCCTATTGTTATGCACTCTTCATAATGGAGTATTTTCTAATGGCTACTAATGTCTTTTAGTACTAACATTGAGCTGTTTTGTGTCTCTTTGTGAAGAAGAGTAACAGATATAACTGTTTCTGTCAGGTTCTCTTATCCACAGGTTCTCACTTTGCTGGTTACATGTCTGAGAAAATGTATTTATACTTAATTAGTTTAGAAAGGTAGTTAGATGTAGGAGCTCCGTAGTACACTTCATCTATACATATACAATGATGAAGGGTACTGTACCATTGCAACCTGTCTCACTAAGGTCAATTTTCTGAACCTTAGGAGGTCTTATTCTCTATTTGTATTCATATATATATATATATGAAACAATTGTAAGCGATGACAGTAAATAATAATTACTCGAGAGCTTTGTATAATTTATATAAAAAGATTAAATTTGACACATTCTGTCAAAGTGTGGTATATTAAATTCTAATCTGAAGCGTTTTTTAAAGGGAGCAGACATGAAGAGGCAAATAATGTGTGAAACAAAGACACTGTGGGATTCAGGTGAGAAATTAGAAATATTAGCATATTTATTACAGCAACATGAAAGACATTAAAATGCCTACACGCTTTACAACAAGCAACGCAGAGGAACTGGCATGAGAACAAATAAGGTTTGTCAGTGGCCAAAGAAAGCGTGAGAGGAGGACTATGAGAAGGAGGGAGCTGAAAGCCTCAAATGAGATTCTTGTGGACATTTACGATACAAACCTGGTGGGGAAATAAAGATAAACATTGAGATCAGGCAAACCAGCCAAGGCTGCTGACTTTGGCAGGGTTGAAAGTGGCACAAATGTAAGGTTTAAAATAATGCTATGAAAAGTTATCTTTTCAATGTGGGAGTGTTGGATACACTCATCAGAAGGAGAACATTGTCATAATTTAACATTATTTTTCAGGCAGCATGTAATGACACAACAGGAATGATGCAAACAAAAATATCACATTTCCAGCCAGTCACATCTGCAATATGCATATAAATAACAACAGCAGTCAATTTCCCCATCAACTTTTACAGGCCATCAGATTTATTGTATTTTTATACTAAACTTGCTTCCATCTGCTTGAAAAGGAATCAAAGTGATGGTAATGTGGAGAGCCTCTGGGATGATGGAAAAACAGGGTGTTGATGTGACATTACCTCAAGAACAGAGATAAATACTACCTGTACTGTATATACATTTTACTCTTAATATTACCTCTATATGACAACAAAAAAAGAACAATAGCTCAGTAAATAAGGCATCTAAAAGGCCAGCGGTCAAAGCTTGCCCGCTAGAGTGAAATCATAGAGTTAGCAAGAGTAGAATGAACATTTGTAGACTCCCAGTTTTGTATTTTAATTAGTATTTATGAGGTGGAATAATCATGAAATTGATTCAGTGAAGAGAATATTGCAGTGAAACACATAACATTATTTTACCATATGTGAAAAGGAGGGCAGAGAAACAGTAGTAAAAAGCCTTGTGGGTAAAATGGTCACTCCACTGCCCTGTCCAACAGATGTTTAAGCCCCGCCCCTTAGTTACTGTTGCTAGTGGCTCAGAGCTGACGTGGCACTGTTGGCAGGTTGAAGTATTAACATTTATATTTTATTTTTGAAACACTGTTTCTTAAATTTCACATCGAGGTAGACAAAACAAGGCTTTTTGTTTTACTGTGGCAAACTTTAAAAGGCTTTTGCAATTAAGCTGTTTGCTTAAATAATTAACAAAAAAAGTTTATTTTTCTGGCAGATTTTGGGTGGATTTCCACAGTGAGATGTTTGTAGTTCTAATTATCATAAGAATTAGGAAAGAGCTGCTAGCAACAGAAACTGATCAAAAACGCTATCAACTAATTAAAGAAACAGGCTTATTTATTTGTTTCCTTTGGGCAAATGCATTGAAACAATAAGCTGCTTAGCAAAGAGGAGGGCTTTTCTACAAAATTCACTTTTGATCTTCAATAGAAATTTAATCTGAGGATCATTCTTATTTCAATCTAAACCTATGCCACCCATCCTTTTCACAAGAAGAATGTTTAAAAGCTGTGTTGTATGCAGAAAAGCTGTTTGAAGAGTGCAAGCAATTACTTTTTATGGTGGATATGTAAACAAAGAAAGTCCATTCTACTCATTCTAACGCTATCATAGAAACTGCAGTCACTGTCATCTATCAAAGCTGAAGCTTTGCGCCATGCTACATTCCTTTGTTCAGACCAACACATTGTCTCCCGTCACTGTTCTCCTGTATGTCCTGCCCCTGAACAAGAACTTCAGAAATCTCTTTTTCACAATTAAAATACATCATAGTCATCATCATCATTATCATTACAAACATTCTAACATTGGAAATCAACACTGTACATATTTTACACTATGATACAATCATATATACTGTATTTTATGCCACTGTTGGTCCTATAGTTTACCACATGTAATAAAACTGTGTTTTACCTCAGAGCAGGTTCAGTGCCATTAATACAGTGTACACAAAGAGGGTCCCTTCACATCTTACCATGTACTTAATTTGATAAGCAGCAGTTTCCTTCTGATAAGCTAAACAAACAAATTTATTTGCTTCTTGTTGTAAACATTGTTTGAGAAATTCATATCAGATTGACAAGGCCAATTGCCAGAAAATGACACAGTTCTCAACATACAAATTCTGTATTTTTTTTTCTTTTAAAAAGCGCAACTTACCCTCTTGTATCATCACATCTGAACATCGCTGGTATGAATTGATCATGTCTTATTTTGAAAACGGTCCATTCCAAGTCTCTTTTAATCAAGCAAGCTATTTGCAAGACGCAAAATAATGATTATTGAATGGCTTTGTGGAACCATCCAGCTATATGGGGCTGATGATAGGGAAGTACACGGTTAAAATGGCAATATGCTTCTTAAATAAACAACAAGATTACAATACATGGTACAACTCTGGGAAAAAAACAAGTTATGTGTTCTTAACAGTACCTTTGCATCACCTTGGCTCTTCACACACACTATAACTTTCTTCATACCTGAAAAATGGGAAGGCTGAATTTGAGACTGAAATATTCCTGAAAACATCATGTTATAAAATGTGAAAAAAAGCCATGTTGTTTGGAAAGAAGAATGGAAGTTTTCTCTGTTTCGGTCACATCTTTGCAGTCTGTTAAATTGTAAGTGCAAGCAGACTAGCTAACATACACTGGGTCTAGTTTCTATGGAAGTTTGTCTGAGAGCAGTCTCTAAGGAAGCCCTTGACCTCGTCACAAATACTAAGCATATCATACTCTCGTCCTACATGAGCAAGCAAAATCTACATCCCTCTTTCTCTTCAGGTCCAGTTTGTCTTCCCCCCCCACGCCCCACACATTCAAGTTACCCACAATCTTGGCTCATTCCTTGGCTTTCTACGAGCAGACAGCTCTGGAATAGGCCATACATACACAGGGTAGTAATTCCTGTTAAAGTTGAGCAATATTATCTTCACCAATACAAACGTTAGGTCCATCTCTATGGTTTTTGGACACACCGCCCATATAAACATATATCTACACATATACATATCTCTTTGACCCCTTTTAAATCCTTCATTGTGAAAACTTAAAAAGAAAAGAAAAAGACAGTAAGAACCAACTGTACACCTCACAGACAGTGATAATCACTATATTCCTTGTTTTTGTTATTTCTTATGTTAAATGTCTTTTTTTTGTTTTTGTTAAGTTTTGATAATGTGAAATGGCTTGGGGTGTGGTTTTGTTGTTGCAAACGTGTCTCTCCGTTGCTCCGTTGCGGTGACAGTGTTGCTGGGATTCTGAATGCAAAAGCCAGTAGTGCCCATCAGGGATGGGAAGTATAGGAAGGTGAAGGAGTCAAGCGTCCATATTGTCTGCAGCTCAATGTGTCTCAAAAATCAAAGGAGGTCCAAGCATCAAGAAGCCATTACAACTCCATTTCAGTGGGAGACTCTTCAGAGAATCATCCAGTTTGACTCTGTCTCACTGTGTTTATATGGAGACTGTTATACTTGGACGTGGGTCCCCTGGGTTTGCAAGCTCTGCACACTGGACAAAATCTTCTTCTGGTGGCCGGCTAGAGTCACTCCCATTTTAAACAATTCACTAGACAGAAAACAGGAACGAAAGCAAGGAAAAAAAACACACAATATTATTTCTAAGGGAAAAACAGTTTTACAGTAAACCTGAAATGCCAAGCAGCTGCGGACTATTTATTGCACAAATCCTCATCTTTTCATTTCAATGACTGGAGTGGAATGTAATAAGTCTCTTACTGACAGTTTGACCTTATGAGTGTTTCATTTCAAAGAGATGAGATGCAACATGTCTGTACCTGACACTGATGTAGAGGACAGAGTCCAAGCTGACATATCCAGAGCTGGAGAAATTCTCTTTGTACTGGCCCATCTTGATGGCTTCCAACCAATCATCGACTGTGGTCACACTGAACTCTGGTGTGGACGGATCCTCCCTGCTGGGATGTAGAACACAGTGACGACTCAGGGGATTTGCAACCTGCTGAGGGACTTAACAAGTGCTTAGGTTGCATAATTGTCTTTGGAAAAGATTTAAAAACAATATCTACATACATATTGCATTAATAAAGGCTATTCTATTCTATTTATGTAAATGTTACTGCTTCATTTACATTTGAAAACGTTGACTTTAATTCCACACTATGAAAGCTATAAAACACTAATGTTAAACTTCCAACCCCGCAATTGGTGTGTATAAATGAGATATGATTCATCTCCTGGTCTCCTTCCCTCAGTGCTGACATTTCTACTTGAAGAACTCTTTGACTTTGTTAGCTTGCAGCTTTTTGTTTAATGTATTTATTACCTTGTATACTTAAACCTGGAAACTCTTGTTGTTGTACTGTTGACTTTACAGTGTGACCTCTGTGAAATTCTTGCTGTTAGTCGTGTGGTTCATTAAGTCTACTGTCTGTGGAAGCTGCAGTGGCATTTCCTCCTTGTTTAAAGCGTCTGTAAAAATTATTCAGACATCTGCATTTTGCTTTGATTCTGAAAATCAACTAAGTGCCTGAGGTGTAAAATGCAAATGTAAAAATAATGACATTCTCTGAATGCGTGCTGCAACATTGGGGATTTGTGGAGTCTAAATTGAACAAGATGCTATACCAGCCTATGAGCTTATATCCTTTCATATATGTTTCTGCAGCCATTGATTTGTTTGTAAAAGGTGTAGCAATTTAAAAATATGAAAAAAAAGTCTACTGACAAATTGCAATAGCAACAAAGTTGTGCATTTAATGTATTCGGTGGTTTAATTCATGCTTTTCCACCACTTACCATGCTGAGCTATTGGCCAGTTCTCTGAGACTGGCTGGGGTTCTGATGAGTTTGTCCAGGATTGTAACAATTTGTCCAAACTTTGGCCTGTCACTGCGCCCCTTCTCCCAGCAGTCCAGCATAAGCTGGTGCAGCACCACAGGACAATCCATAGGAGCAGGAAGACGATAACCCTCATCTATTGCTTTGATCACCTGTCCAGGGCGATAACGTAGATGCATTAGGTACATGGATCTCTGATTGGTCTAGTGAGAGAAATTTTTGGAGCTTATAATTCTGATTAAAAAATGCATCTGCCATGTTGCAACTGCCACTGGGGTATAAAATGTGTGGGTGTGAGACTCACATCCTGGTTGGACATCTCCCAGTAGGGTCTCTCTCCATATGAAATCACCTCCCACATAACAATCCCATAACTCCACACGTCACTGGCTGAGGTGAACTTCCTGTATGCTATAGCCTCTGGAGCCGTCCATCTTATGGGAATCTTCCCTCCCTGTAAAAAGTTAAAGACAATTCTCCCTTTTATTCACATACTAAATGCATTTATTAAATGCACTGTTGACTTGTTTATGATAGTGTTAGAGTTTAAATGGCTCATGCATTGGTTTAGCTGTTTGACTTTCTAAGTGCAGAGTAGAAGTGAGAGAACAAAGCTGCTTCTCTCCCCTATAATGCTCCAAACAAACACTTTTGCCTCACAGTTCTTGCACCGATCTTTTCTTCTGCCATCAGATTTTTTTTCTTTATAATTCTCAAGGGGTCCCCGCTTCTGTTGTTGACGAGCAGATCAAACAGATTTCATATAGCTCAGTGTATGTACAGACACAATAGGCAGTAAAGCGCCCCCGCCCTTTCTCTCTCACTAACGCAGACAGACATTCTACCTCTATAGGCTTGTTTTAGCTTTTTAACATGCGGCAGCTGCCTCTGCACCACCCAGCATTCCCCATCTTCGCTTGGTCAAAGTCAAGTAAAAGACAAAGCAGCAAAGATGCTCAGCACTGTACTTTTGTTTCCCCCACCCCTCTTGTCCATCCCTACTCTGTCTTCTTTTTTCGCTTAACTGCTCTCATCTGGTATTTCTTTCAATCCCTTGTTTTTCTCCCTCCTCTCCTCTCTTTGGATCTCACTCTTCGCTCAGTGTCTTCCCCCATCTCTGCCTCAGCCTGCGCGACCCAACCCCCTCCTCACTGCCTGCAGCTCTCCGTCTAGGCCTACTGACATCAGTGGGAGTTATGTGTGATTGCAATGGAGCAGTCAGCGGCTGATACACTCCTCCTAGGGCAATGCTAATGCCATATTAAGAATAACATCCCCAACACTTCCTATGAATATGAATAATGCTATCTCCTTGTGGACATTTTAGATGAGTTACTCCACAGTAGTTAGACTCAGTGATGTTGAAGTTTCTACAGTGTCCCTGAGCTCTGTGTGAGGATGTGTCATTCACAAGAGACTGATCTGGCTTCATAGAAGTCAGAATGTTAGGAAGAATGGTTTATAGGCTCATCCTATCCTAAGATGTACAGTAATAAAGGATTTTATTGTCTTTTAGCTATGCAAAACTTTCCTTTCCTGTTACCTTTTGTTACTAATTGCTTTTCAGGACTTCTAAGAATACTGAACATGAAAAGAGTCGTGATGCTTAGCTTGCGGTCAAAGCATTGTTCCCACTAAAATCAGAAGAAATGGTGAGTTAGCTGCACTTAAATGCATTTATCTATGTTGTTGGCAGATTGTGAGAGTTTTTCTTACCCTTGTAGTGTAGGCAGCCTCAGGGTCATCCTCCAGAACGCGACTCAGGCCAAAGTCCGACACCTTACACACCAGGTTGCTGTTGACCAGGATGTTTCTAGCCGCCAGGTCTCTGTGAACGTAACTCATGTCTGACAGGTATTTCATACCTGAGGCGATGCCGCGCAGCATGCCAACCAGCTGGATGATTGCGAACTGGCCGTCATGTTTCTGGAGTGACAGACAGACAGGGATAAAAATGAACTCACACACAGAACATACTGTTAATGCTGACATCAAGCTGCAACATGGTGGCACACTGACAACAGCTTGGGCGGTAATTGAAGGTTTAAGCCCGGATTCATGCTGTAATGGCAGCATTCAACACTTTTCAAGGGTCCCTCAGCAAGATGTCTAATCTGTTCCGGCTCCTGCTAACTCTGTGCTTTGACCTTCCTCTGGAGAGTAGCAAGGAAAATATGAATTTCTTATTTCAGGGATCAATTGAGGCTTACAAACCCTCCACCCCCACCCAAAATACTGTTCAAGTAGGATGGAATCTGACAGAGCAGGCAAAACTTTTCTCTTTAACACTGACCATGTGCCCACGCAGAGCTCGCTGGATTTTAAATTTGAGCTGTCTTTGGCAGGGTGTGCAGCCTGTTGATCGATGACGGCCCAGCTCACCTTCCTCTGCCAATTATTTCTGCCCTGGGCCGATGGTCTCCGTTAAAGAGCCATTCATGTTATCAGTCACCCTGTCTCTCTTTTATATCATCTCTCCTTCCTCTGTCCCCTCGTACTCTATCCATCTTAGTCTCTCTTCAGTCTCTGTCTTACACAGAGAGAGAACTCTCTAATACTATGATTCAGTCTCCACTTATCTATATTCCTTCATCTTTCTGCATGTGTGCAGGGGGGGAGGGGGGGGGGGGGGGGGGGGGGGGGGGGGGGGGGGGGGGGGGGGGGGGGGG
>JBAMIG010000008.1:8772810-8784406 GCA_037177335.1 Kiunga ballochi
CGACCTAGTTCATTTTTGTGATCGTTGAAAACCCATATCGTAATCGTAATTAAAATTCGATTAATTGCCCAGCCCTACTTTAATTTGTGCTTTAAATTTTGCGTTCTGAATGAGGAACTGAACATGTGTTTGTATTTTTCTTACAGCAGAGATTAAGAGTAGCCTCAGATCTGGTATCTTATTAATTATTTATCCATTCACCAGAGAGTCAGTGTATTTATGCCAATCGATAGCTCTTAGATATGATATAGTTCTGCTACTCTAGACACACCCTCATTCAGCACAAGCCTATTGAGATGTGATTCTCATGTACACATGTTCTGCGATTATTTGCATATTAATTAGCAGTTTTAAATATGTTTCTTAATGTACCTTTACAAGACATTTATCACTTTCTTTTACTTGTACTGTTTGCTCTTAGGTTTCTCTGGTTTTAGGCGCTTCAGTTACTTGTTAAATTTACCTAACTGAAGTTTGGTAAATTTCAATCATACATACATGCAAGTATACATGTTTACCTTCTGATTTGCATGTTCATTGATTTGAAATGACAAGGAGAATGTTGGGGTAAAGTTAAATGTGTGCAGACAGAGCTTTAACCATTTTACTTTGTTTGCATACAGAAACAAAAGGGGCAACTTTATAAATATATAAAGTTTGCTGTAGTTCCATTACCACCCTGCATAACTAAAAAACAAAATCTAACTCCTCATTAGCTCACACATTGTCACTGGAAGCAGTTGTAGAAAACTATGATTGGTAAGAGTGTCATCAAGTATCACGTAGCTACTAAACGCTTATCCTGCTGTATGTCATGTGGTGTGACCGTGTCACGTGACATGCTGATGTTACAAAGAAAGCATGTTGCATTTGAAATTTTAGGCTAAAGCACTAACTATAATAATGATCATGATATCAGATAAAGCCAATATACAGTATTCTTCAGCACACAAAACCTTATTGCTGACACTCTGACATATGACTTCTGACAGCCATATCTTTAAGAAAAAAACATGGAAACAAGATTAAATATCCTGTAGGACTACAGTACTGTCTCCACAGGGCTTAAAGTAAGACATAATTTCTTCAACCTGAACTTTTTGGGAGTGACTGTAAATTTAATTTTATAAAGACTTGTAACTAGTTCTTAAACTCTTAATATTTTCCAGTAGGTCAGCTCGCTGACATAGGCCACATTCAGGCAGCAGGTCATAATGCTTAGATTGGACGTTTTTATAAAATCAGATATTTTTGAGTACATTTACATTCCAATTAAATGCAACTTGTAAGTGCTTTTCTGTATAAGTTTTAAGCAGACCAAAAGTGTGCCCCATCTGTAAAAAACACAGCAAGGTGACAGTGAGCGTGTGTTAATGGCATGTTTACGTAAGTAAACAGATGGTAACAGTGGAGTGTATCTGCCAATTTGTCTGATCGTATTTTAGTCCAATTGCACATTTGTAATGGCATCGTTTTAAGGAGAAACATACATAAGGGGGAGAGTCGGATGCCATGTTGTGGAGCACTGGCAGCAACTTCTGTAAAGAGAAAAGTTTTGGTACGCTTTTGCAGTCAGTAATGGAGGAGGAGTTCTGTGAGCGTCTTTATGGATAAGGACTTTATATATCATTTTTGAGTGAAGAGCTTATATGTAGCTCAAGTGGAAGAGCAGTTGTCTTTCAGCCAGAAGGTTGTGAGTTCAATTCCAGGCTTTCCCTGAAGTGTCCTTGGACAAGACACTGAACCCCAACTAGCCCCCTGATGTGCCTATCGGGGTGTGAGTGTATGGGTGGATGTGACTACATAGTGTAAAGTGCTTTGAGCGGTTGCTAAGACTGGAAGAGAGTTAGATAAGTATGAGTCCATTTACCATTTATATGTACAATTGTGATGGGTAGGTTGGATTGTTGCAAAATATCAGATGCTTATCATATTTAGAACAACATATCCAAGTGGCCTCGGTCACATTTTAAAAATATGTTTCTTTAAGCCCTGCAGAATCTGACCTCCTTTTACTCTTTATGTGACCTGATGATACTGGTCACACACATTAATCTGGACATTGTTGCTGTTTGTGGAGCATAATAATTCTATCATCACTTCATGTTGGACTGTTCACAGATGTGACGCTGGGCTGCGTCTGCAGTTGCTCACTCTTCTATGCCAGGCAGAAGAAGTAGTTCTGCGAATTATCCCAATCCTCCGGGTTAGACACTACGGCATTGTGTGGAGACTTATCAGTGCAGTTGTAAATACATTTTCTTTTTTCAGTCGTAAACTTATTCTCCTTTAAATGGGTTTTAATAAGAAGCTAGTGTGTTTGACCTCCATCTACAGTGTATTGGCAGAGCTACAAAGTGTCACAAAATGTCTCAAACTGATGGCATATCGATTAGTCACTGGAATTAAATTATTAATTTACTATTTATGAGCAGTGGAAGGATTCTGGTCCACAAGTTGAAAACTAAATAGCCTTGCTCAACATGCTCCACCGTCTGCTGCAATGTGTTAAGAAGACACACACAGGTGACACACCCCAAACAGCAGATAGGGAGGCTATAGTCTGTGTCTGGAAAATCCATCAATCCATCCATTATCTACCGCTTTGTCCCTAACAGGGTTGCGGGGGGGCTGGAGCCTATACCACGCTAACATGGGGAGAACATGCAAACTCCACACAGTTTTCACGTCGAGAGCAAAAAAATGATCCGAAAGCAACAAAAAAAAATCCAAGAGCAAACACTTAGGTTTTGAGAGCGAGAAGAAAAAAGTTTCGAGAGAAAAAAAAGACATCATTTAAAGTAAAATTTTCACACTGACAGCAAAGAAAATATTTATTTGAGAGTAAAAAATGTTTTTAAAATACTTTTTAAAAAGAAATATAATTTTTTTTAATTTGAAAAAATAATAATCTCAAAAACCTTTTTTGCTCTCAAATATTTATTTTTTTTGCAATTAATGTGAAAAGAATTGCTATCAAATATATATTTTTCATTTAAAATATATATTTTTTCTTTCAAAAAATTTTTTTCCTCTTGGATTTCTTTCATTTAATAAAAACACAAATATAGCTCCATAGTATCCAGCAGAGTTTTGTATCTCCATGCTCAAACACAGCTGACTGAAATAGGTTAACAAGAACCTGTTGGATTTTTCTTATTTACCTCAGGTGTATCAGTGCAGGGAAACAGCTAAATTTGCTGGATACCGGCCTTTGAGGACTGGAGTTAGAAACATAGATCTGTCCATGTGAAAAACTCATTGTGTGCCCATTTCTGCTTCGGAGCCACAACCTTACTCTGAATCACTTCCAGAAACTATGCAGACCCTACTTCATTCTTTATAGGTTGCACATTTGTTAATAACTTTAAAAAAAACTTTTGATGAAATGATAATCAATGCACTTACTGTCAGAAGTCAAGATGAAAATATGATGGGTGTGTATCACAAAACAACCGTTTTAGGGTAAATGCTCCTGTTTTTCATTCATTAATTTATTTTCTGAATCACTTGATCTAATGCAGGGTCATAAAGAAGCTGAAGCTGATCCCAGCAGTTAGGAGGTGGGAGGCAGGGTGGTACACAAGTCACCAGTCCTTCACAGGTCCATTTTTTATGGGGATTAAGTCAGAAAGGTCATCTAGCCCTTCATAAAGAGGTCGATTGGATGGGTATATGACTGTTCCCCTATATGACACAGGGAATACCTGGTTCCTTGGTTTTGGTATGCTGCAGTACAACAATACCCCCAGGAATGTTCATAATGAATGTCAGTGTGCCCACAAGGTTAAATTTCAGGTCAGAAACGTATGGAGTGATACGTAAAACAGGAGTAGGAACAATATTAAAGGGTGGAAGCCATGGAGGATTGTCTTCTATAGTTAATTACTAAAAAGATTAAATCAATATAAAAGCAGCTGTAATTGAGTTTATTAACAGATTATAAACACTTTCACTCTCACTTTTTGTCCTTTCTAACAGTAAGCATGAAAATAATGTGATTTATTGGAACAGTGGTTCCTAACCTTTTCAGCAGTGTGACTCCCTTGAGGAATGAATATATTACATTGCCGTTTTACACTGGTAGCCTTTACAGTTAATTTGAATTATACTGTTCAGGGGTCATGCATAATATAACGTGTTAGAGACTGCTCATGGCTCTTGCATTAAGGGCAGAAATTAGTAGAGAAAATAAAAGTTAAATAAAAGCTCTTTTTTTAGTCATCGTTGTGCATTGATAATCTCCGGCATTAGAAATGACCCATTCAATCAATTCTGGTTGCATCACAGGAAACTTTCTAGGATTGCACAAGCATAGTTACAACATGCTAATGCAGTGTTTGTCTATTAACATAAATGGCAAACCGTAACATTCCAGTACGATCATTGAGATGATTGGCCCTGCAAAGGTCAGGACACAAGCGCACACGAAGAACAACAAACATGCTAAACTATAAACGTATTAGGTTCTAACTTGCCCTGAACCCTCGTAACTGTATGTTTCTGAAGCAAACTGTTCTCCTCTACTTCCCTCTTTTCAATGTTATTGCGAGTGTAAGTGCTAATTACGCTGTTCTCTCGCTGTGTGTCACACATAGTTCAAGTCAAACATTGGCTCCCTGTCGGCTTTACCATAAAGGGCATAAAGAGGAGAGGCTGTGTGATTGCAGAGGGGTTACAGGGCTATGGCTGGGTTGTTTGTGTGTGTGTGTGTGTTTGCACTATTGTGTGTGTATGAGAGCGTTCTTTAGAGAAGTTGTGTAAAGCTTGCTGGTCCTCGGGAGATGCGCTCCGTAATGGTCACTATGGCAACAGGCTTTCGAGATGGAACCCTTCGAGTACCCCTCGAGTGCCACAGCTCTTGGAGCACAGAGCAGCCTCTGTGTGTGTGTGTGTGCCTGTGGGTGTGCAGGGTGCTTGTTTTTGTGTATACACAGGCGTTAGCTGGAGCAAGCTACTTAAAAATTGATACATCAAGCGTCAGTGGAGAAATCTAACAAGATTGAGTCTGACGTCCTTCACGGCCACCGGGGTCGCATCTGTGTGTGTGTTTATGTGTGTTTGCGCTCATGTGTACATGTCCGTGAAACATGCTTCTGGTCAGACTGACATCACACTGAATGAACTTAGGACAGATGCTAATGAAAACAGAGAGCCTTATATTAGGTGTTCACGTGTAGGGAAATGGTTGTGGTGTGTGTGGTGGTACTTCACAATATAAACAGATCATTTCGGTTAATGGCTCCTCTGCACATTGTCATGTCAGCCTCACAAAGCACATTAGCCATGAGAAGCTGTAGGAGAAAGTAAACTGTGACTCAAAGTGGTCTTGTGCTTTCTGCAATTTCATTTCTAGTCTGGAAACAATGTGTGTACTTTTGGTGCAGTGTATGTTTGCTTTTATTGAGTGGAGACAGATCTGTTGTGTGTGTGTGCAGGGGATAAAAAGGAGTTGTGTGTGGTAATATGTCAGAATACAAGTATAGCTCCCCTTCAAATCTTTAAATCCCTAGTTTATAACAACTTTAAGCACCATCTTTAACACAACTAAACCTGTAAAACCCACACAAACATATGGGAGGTGGCAATCCCACCGGGAATGTCGGCACACCAGACGTATGGAGCAACCTGAGACCATTGGTCTGAAAGGATTAATCACATAACTTTTAGATGCTTTTTATCTGCTGTAGTTACATATTTAATGTCCAACGCCAATTAATTTTTCCTCCATTTGTTAAGTTTCCTAAGATTAGCTAAGGAGAGATCAGCTAATAACTCTTAAGAAGTAACCTTGTTTCTATTTGTTGTTATTTTTATTGTTAAGTTATTGGAAACAGTATGTTTGAACAGAATAGTGACTCATACCTTGAGTTAAGATCTGTTCTGGACTGATTAAGTGGCAAAACTATAACAAAAATAAGCCTTTCCCTGAATATGGTCAGGTATAGGGCCTGAACTGCAAATCAGTGAATAATAAGCCAATGTCCACAGAAAAACTACCAAACATAGCCTTCAAACTTCTACTCAACTATAAACTTGACATCTGCTTCATCGGTGGACATGCTGTATGTTAGAATCATTTATAATCTATCATTTTAAGCAGCTACAACAATGCATCACATGGGAGGCGAGGAACAAATAGGGTTTTATTTTCTGATGAATTTACAGCACATGACAAAAAGCTATTACTACTGTTCATGAAATGTGGACTTTTGGAGAAGAAAGACGAGTCATGATCACATGTGTGAAAAGCAGGAATGTGGCTGCATGAAAGCCATACTCCTCTATGAGTGACATTTTAAAACTAACGCTTAGTGTGTTTATGGAGTTTATGGACAAGGGGTGAGACTGAATATCAAATGGCTCGTGATGTCCACTACAAGAAGCACATGAGTACACTCAGGCTGCTTTCTGATCTACTCTCTTTTCTTTGGATACCAGCCAATTACTGAGAGCAGCCAAGGGGAACTTTGAGAACGAGCCTCTTTTTCCTTCAAGTTTTGGATCTGAGGTTTATCTATCTTTCACTTTTTCTGTTCTCTTTTATGCTTTCCCTATTTTCTCTTCATGTCCTTTTTTTGTCTGTGTCTTCCTTACTTCCTTTCTCACCATCTCTTGTTGAGTTGTGTGTGTGTGTGTGTGTGTGTGTGTGTGTGTGTGTGTGTCTGTGTGTGTCTGTCTGCTTTCATACGTGTGTCTTCATTTCCCAGTGGGCTGTCTGTCATACTTTGACCCTGACCTTCTCCAGAGCTCCTGCACAAATATTTACTCTCTCGCTGACAGGCACACACACATACATAAACCGCTCTAGGAAAAAAAAATCACAGTGAAAGACAGGAAGCTCAATTTCAGAGCGATTACAGCAAACACACCTTCATGCACACACACTTTTCTAGCAGTAACCCAAGCTGATGGTTTGCTAATTTTGAGCCTGTGTGATTATCGTTTAGTCTAAAAACAGATTAAATTGATACCAGGTGCATGTGCATGTGTGTTTATGTGAAGGAGGTCACGTTCGAGGGACAAACTTAGAAAAAGTAAAAGGAGAGAGAAGAAAAAAGAAGAGAACATGACAGGCCTATAGATGTCTGTTGGGAGTTGGCTTTGCAGTCTGAATAACTTATTCTGTCTGTGCTACTATCAAGGTAAAGTCCAGAAAAACCCACAGATTCATCACCTCCTTTATAAACAGCTAAACAGACTAATGAAAACACAACACACACTCAAAGCTCTACTCTTCATATATTTACACTTTTGTTACCACATTCATGTTGTCCCTCAAGAGACGCATTGTTCATCTTCATTAAAATCCCACCCACAGAGCACATCACAAACACACAGTACCTCTCCCTATATGCACGCTAAATACACACACAACATTGCAGTAAACGTGCCAACATCGGCGGGCCCCGTGACCAGCAGAGTGTGTGTAGGAGGAGCGGTGCGCCGCCTTTCTTACCAACGTTATTTTCAGTTCATCACTCTCAATAATTCATCCTTTCAGGGAGAGAAGGAATAGAGAGCTCCTCGCTTCTTTCTCTGTATCCGTCTCTCTCCCACAAACACACACACACTGGCTTACCAATTGACTGGTAGGCCACATTCTTGTTGTCTTTAATCTGAACTTTGTCAGCCAAACTTGCATCAAATGAAACTGAAAAAGCAGGAGGATATGCTCCGTCACGTCTGTCATTCAAGGAGGACGTTTACACAGATGTCAAACTAGAGCTACATTGATTGAATTTACTGTGAATAATGACTTACAGAGAGGTACTTGGTGGGTAACAGTCCCCCCTTTGACATGAAAACTTGACATTTGAAACCTTATACAGTGCACGTGTAACAAGTCATTGCTGCAGCGCCCCCTGTTGATAAAGATCTTTCAAACTCTTCGCACTTCCTCAAAGTGCAACACCGGATGTCTTTAGTAAATCCAGTTTTAAAGGGAAAATTGCTTTGAAGATAATAGCATAATGTCCTATACAGCAGCTTTTAAAGCGGCTGTGATAGATAGGTAGTTCTGAAAAGCAAAAATCCATACCACCGCCCTCATGAGCTTTGTTGTGATGATCGAGTGTGCCAGTTTTGGTGAAAAATTGGAAAAAAGCAAAAGAAAAGTGCAGCTTGTGGATTCTTTTTTTTTTCCAGAGGAATCCAGCGGTGCAGAAAATCCAATACAGCAGAAATTGACATTGGGGGGTAACAGATGATGAAAACATAACCTCTTTGGCATAAGTAGGTAATATTTAAGCAGCAAAACAGTGAAGAGGCAAGAACATCAGACAGCTTCCTCACCTAATGCAACGATAGATCAATTTAAAAACAACCTGACTCTTTCAATAAATAACTTTAAATAAATATATGTATGTGTTTATATAAGTCTTAGCTCATCTTTCTTTTACAATAAATGTGGTATTCCACAAAAAATACTTCCTACAAACGCAAATGAAACTCACGCCTCCATTCAGCCAGCGGGACGCCAAGGGTGTCATACAAAAAGAATCCCTCTTTGGGAATATTGGGTATTTCACGCCCTCTTTGTGTTTAAAAAAGTCTGCTAATCAAAAGTCCTGCAGAGTCTTTTCATCTGAACAAAGCTTATCAAAACATCTGCCCATGAAGAAGGCCTGAGAAGTAATGGAACTCATAGACCTTAATGATGCCCTTTAACCACAGCAAGGCAACTGTGTGCAAGCAACCATGAAGGAAGTAGATGGAAATTATGGCAGATGTGATAGTCATGATTTTGTACAGTTATTTTGGTCTCCTTTATCCTCAGTTTTATTTCATTTTTAACAATGATATGTATTTTATTGTAGCTGAAACTAATGAGACATTTTCTTTGTGTGTAAGAAGGTGAGATGCCATCTTGTTCACCAATGAAATTGCATAACAACATTCAATATATGAATGTGTAAATGCTATGGACTGCTTCTTCTGGCTTTTCTAGACACTAATACAGATGAGTTTCGTTTTCTTTTGTTAAACTGCATGAAAAATTCTGATGTGCCTTTTCTGCCACAGTTGGAACTAAGAGTCAGCCCTATATAAATATGTTTGTATTTATATGTAAGTGATGAATTATTACGTTTTATCTATGCCAAGCACCAGCATGTATCTGTCACTTTCACCAGCTGCAGGTTCTCTGGCTCTCTGTTCTCCCTTACAAACATCCTCTCCAGTAAACAAGCTTTGCTTCCTCTGCAGGGCATCATTCAAGCCTTCTGTACAGGACCCACTGAAATGCTCCAATTTAATGTCACAGTGTGTTACAAGGAAAATAGAAAGACATAAATCAGACAAATAAAACATAATTTCACACTGGTTTCATAATCAAAGTGAAACATAGTTTGTCATGTCTCTTGTGAGGTTATTTGTGACTGTCATTTTGTTTTAACAAAACTACATCTAAAAAGTCCTTTGAATATCATCCCAGGTCTCTTTTGGCTTTACAACAAAGATGCAGCTGTAATATGTACAAAGACATCGACAAATTGGACTTTGAAATGGTTACATCTGTACTTTCTGGCTGAGCAAAAGTGCCTGTGTAGCACAGGCCCAATCAGTCTGACAGGCTGATTGTACATCTGGAAGCCATCCATACACTAGAAAGAGTGAGGGAGGGAAGAAGGGGAAGGGGTCAATGGCTGCTTTCCTGTCCCCGTGCTTCCTGCTCTGCAGACCCACTTGCTGCCTCCTACACTCTCCTTGTGCACATATGAACCAAATGAAGAAATTTCAAGACTGATTTGACTCTATAGCCATGTCAAAAATATAAATTTTACGATGCGTGCATATACTTATCTAATACTGGAACTCAAGTACTTATGGACCACAGCCAATTATTATGAACTGTATCAAAATGAGACATACTCTGCTCCACACCTCTCTCCTCTCTTACTGCCTGTGTCTGTGGGGAATAGAGCTATATAAGGATGGGAGGAGTTGAAACATGCTTTAACAGTTTCTCAGTCCTTGGCCTGCTTTCCTTCTTTTCTCCTAGGGTTTGTTCATACAGCTCAACCCACTGCACCAGACTTAGCTGAGCTGTCCAAGATCCAGTCACACCAAAGCCACCTTTGTGCCTCAGGTTTGGTTGTGGCTAACACCTCAATCATGCAAACACCATGGGAGCCGAGTCGGCTTTTGGGCTACTCAGCTTATGTGTGGCGAGTTATCATCCATGTCAAGAGATGAGCTGTGCTTAGAGATTCTGTGTGAATAGACATTATCTGGGTCAGTGATGTGTGGGTATGCAGACGGGCACTACGTGTGTACAGAGGATATAGTGAGAGCCTAAGCCTTTGTGATTTTGTGTCATTTACTCGAACACAATAGAGAAGGGATGAGAAAGATGGAGAGGGAAAAGGATGGAGCAGAGGAGAGCCATATGAGGGAGAAGTGATAACAAAATATAAAGGAGAAAAGAATGAAAAGGTGGTTGTCATTATCCAATGAAATGAAGAGTGAAGTAGGACTGGCAGAGCAGCAGAAAGACACACTCAGACAGCCGGAAAGAAAGATGACTGGCATGTATATCCGTTTGTCCTTTAAGTATCTGGCTTGTAAAAACACCCTGCTGCCTTACACTTCAACAGCTTAATGCCCTAATGCCTGACGATGTGCACACACACGCATTACAAGACAGCAAAAATCACATCTTTTAAATGTTTAGACTCATGTTTCCATTTAATCCAATAGGAAATCGTGTCCAAACTTTTGACTAGTACGGTATATATAAGCTCTTGACTAGCTGTCTAAATCCTTCTGTTAGCTGTCCACTACCTTCCTACAGCACACCTTTATACTCTCAAGCTCCCTGAGCTGCCACCAGAAGATGAGAAAACGCAAGGAATGTGCTTGTCTCTGTGTGTGCATGAGAACATGCTACTGAAGGGTGTTTTTGACATTCAAAAGTCTGTATCTGACCAACATAAAAATCCTGCCTTTACCCACTAAACACAGGCGTGCTCATGAGGGCAACACAAACACACGTATGCAGTCTTTCACCTACTTGTTAAGGATGGAGCAAAAATAAATGGCAGATTTTCTAGGTTTTACACACAAACACACATAAACTCTCCCTTTCCCTATTCTGACTTGTTATAATAGAAACATTCTGCAGTCATGTTATGAGGTTTTTAGTTTAAATTCTGTTGTAAAAAAAAACACAAGATAATGCCATGCAGGTTTTTAAGTGTGTGTGGTTATACATGGCCAAAATGTGCCTTTTTCTTACATCCAAGTAAAAGCATAACTTCACACAGTTATTTAAAGCTTATATAACATAACCCTGCTTGAAGTGGAAGTTTTCTTACAGAGAAAAAAAAAGGTTTTAACAGTAATTCCCTTTCTGCTGAGCTGCGGTCAGAACCTGGTCTGATTGACTGAACAGCTGAGCAACAGGCCTTTGATTGCTGCCTTTATGTGCTATTTCCTTCTTTTTTTTACATCACCATAGCTCCAAGGACAAATATAACTCTGAATACTGAATATCCTCATCCTCATGGTAGTACTTCTGTTCAGTACTGTATATTTTATGTTTTACTCATTAGTTTGTACAAAAATTCCATATATATGCAGAAAGCCCTATATA
>JBAMIG010000008.1:8785193-8796898 GCA_037177335.1 Kiunga ballochi
TTTATGTTGTAGATAGTTCTTCAAAATCAGATGCACGCTGGACTTGCTACTGAGTGGTTTAAACTTTAAAAGGTGAAAAGAACAGCAGGTGAGCTAATAGGAATCAGGGACGTGACTTTGAAAGGTTCCTTTAATAATCTAAGTTTTTGTTTCATGCTGGGAGCCTCATATAAACAAATGATTAAGAGAAAACTAGAAAACAAGGAGTCCATTTGATAGCTGTACCTGCACCATGTCATGCTGACCCATATTGCCCACTCAGAATAAAGAAGAGATGAGAGCATGAAAACTTGTGTAGAGGTGACAGGTGTCTGTCCTTCTTTACTTTGTCTCCTCCATCTCTCAGGCGTCTGAGCCAGTAATTGGTGCTGTCAGACACACTGAAGGACAGAAAGCACAAACACACGCATAGCCACAGATGCACACACGCATACACACACACACACACACTTCTGCCCTTCAGCCAGCACCCCTAGGGCTTAAAGTAAGAGAGGTTTGAGAGGAGTATTCACCACATTTACTACCAGCTGTGAGAGGCAGAGACAGCAGAGAAGGGCAAGGGAGTACGAGGTAGAAATGGAGGCAGTCACAGACATAAACAGAGAGGCCAAACAGGAACAGAATGCACAAGAGACAGAAAGAAAAGGAAAGCAAGAGGAGGAAAGAGGTGGAGGCGCTACATGGACATGGGGTGGAGAGGGTGTCGGAGAAGTGACAAGAATGTGTGAATGTGACATAAAGGCAGAGAGGAAAGGAGTATGTGTTTGAATCAGAAAGAGGGGGATTATGCAACTCCACTGGTGACAAAGCAGATGAGTCTAATTTCATGTGACTGAGGAGAGAAGCCCTGGCCTTCCTAACAGTGTCTGCAGTGCACGACTCAGGATGAAAAAAAAGAAGGTGAATGAAATAAATTAGATATAAAACTGAATATTGTGAAACAAATGCAACAAATGATTTTGTATTACTTTTGATTCTAAATTTAACCAATAACTGGTCTTCCCAGTACTGATTATTCCCCTCTTTTTTAAACTTCACGCCACAAGAACCAACCTTCCCGTCAGCAACCCACACAGTGAAATGACCTCTTTATGTGGATCCTGCAATAAGCCACATCTGCTAGCTTCTTTCAAAAAATGGTTTCAATGGTCAACAAAATCGTTTTTTTATAAAAGGCAGAAAAAATTGCAACTTTAAAAAAATTAAAGTTTGAACTGGTTCTCACTGCTGAGCCCCAGTAATTGGACTAAACTGCAGTCTTGCTCTCTGGAGGTTACACGTTCTCTTTTGGAGCTACGGCTTTTCACACTGCTTGCAAGCCTATGTTGGCCATGTGTGAATGTTTACATTTTTCTGTCTCTGTGTCCAGTGATGGACCGGGCCTGCCGCAGGACCATGCTTCTTGCTGCAGCTACAGGAACAATGTGTGTTGTTGGCCTAAATCCCCAAAGCAGCTACGATAAACCAAGTACTTACCAAGTAGTAGTAAGGGCATGCTAATACTGTGTATCATCATTGCCTCTCCAATTACTGAATACCTGAAATAATAAATCCCTTTTCTCCACTAAACTAACACTAAAATTACAACTCCATCCTCCACAAAATCCCATTATGTTTCTTTTTCATAGTCTGTTGATTCTTCTTTTGCTTAAACAAGGAGAACATACCTCCCATTGTCTGTTAGCTATTTCTTTTTAAGCCGTGAAACAGTTAATCAGACTTAATCTATTTCCGTGTCCACCATTAATCACATCAAAACACATGGACACACTTAAACACACTTCGCCTTAAGGGATTAGGAAACATTGGGCCGTAAAAGACAAAAAGAGAAAGATGAACCCTTGATCTATAAATGTTTAATGAGTGCAGACAGAGGAGATAAGGGTTGTTCAGAGGAGAGGGGGGACAGGGAGAGAAATGGTGAGGTGAAAAAAGAAGACAAAACCAGAGGAGATGGGTGAGGAACAAAATGGGTGGCATGTAGCTAGTGAGAGGTGGAGAATGGTCTAATTATAGAAGCAGACACCAAATCATGGTTCGAAAATAACAGAGAGAAGGAGAAAGAGCCCGACATGGAGAAAAAAAGGCTGTAATGGGAGGTGTCTGGTGTTTGTCTAACACAGAGAGGGGCTAGTAATGATTCCATTAGCGCTTCACACTGAGACAGAGAGACAGGGGAACACAGAGAGAGACAGAGAGAAGGGAGGCAAAGGGGGTGAAGGTAAGTTATAGAGAGAGGCCAAAAAGACTGGTAAGGCTCACACGGAACACAAGAAAACAACTTGTAGCATCAGTACGGCTGAATGGTTTAAAAAGAGCACCCACAAAAAGAAAAAGAGAGTCAAAGATGTCCATTAAGTGGGTTGCTCACAAGTAGGATGATTTTACAAATGCTTCTCCAGGCCCTTTTCTGTATTTCTCCCCCACATCTCACTCTTTATTACTTCATACAACAGAAAACAAGAGAGGGCGATTTATTGCATTAACAGCATGCTTCTGCTGGTGAAAGACCTCCAGACAATGTCAGTACAGAAACCTTTTGTTTAGAGCCGATGCAAAGCACAGAGAGGAGCTTTTAAAAGCATGGCCCTTATCCTCACGAGGACACATAAAGTGCAACATATCGGCTGTTGTTCGTCTCTGTGCTCTATTATGTCTTTTCTGTGTGTTAAAATGAGGTTGATTATAGATGCAGCTACATTTACTGGATAAGTGAATCATGGCGAGGGAGGAAAACATTATCAAAATAGAGGCATGTGCAGGCAAAACAGCAGATCCATCAAAGATTATTGAAATGATAAAAGCTGATTTCCAAGGTGGGAATTTGTGATATGTTTGGCTGATACACGGGACAGGAAATTCTCCAGCTGAATAGAAGGGAAGTTTTTATTGCTATGCAAATCCCTCACAAGATCCCAGAAGACATTTCCCCTAATACTGAGTAGGTGGAGGAGACATCCCTGTGGTAAAGAAGCTTCTGCTTACCACAAAGGAATTAAATCACTTGAAAATGTTTCCAAAGTAATTGCATCAGACAACATGCTGTCAAATAAACTGAAATTTTCTTTCCATCCCATCTGTCTGACCGTGATTTATTAGTCAACTGACACATATTTTCTGACCTTTGACCTTAGACTGTAGATGAGTCAATCTTTAACTCTGCAGGTAACCCAAGCACACACACACACGCACACACACACACACACGCACACACATACATTTACATACACATTTAGTTAAAACAAGCTTGTTAAATTTACTTGTGCAGGAGTCATAAAATGCAAGTAGAAAACTGATGAGGTCATGGGGATCACTAAGGTCAAACTGCTGTGTCAGGGTGATTTTAGGTAGAGCACCAATACAGGGAATGTGATAATGATCTACACAGTCTGTCAGGGAGATCACCTGACATATAACCATGTCAGACAGATAGATCGACCGACATGTAGCTCAGCAGTCTGTGTCTTATGATTGAGATGCACAAGTGTTCTGCCACAATCTGTGCACATTACCAGTTTGCAAACCGCATAGCACAGTTTGTTCTTATTCAGTAGTCTCCGAGGCTCAGCTGCCAAGTTTTCCTAGCGCCTCGGCTGCTGCTTCTCCCAAACAAGTGAAATTGCATTGTGCGCACCCATTTTAAGTCTGCAAAGATGAATATCTATGATTCCATTTTCTTTTTGGGAAGGAAGCGAGTCCTTGGGGACAGGTGGCAGCATGAGCGTAATACAGCTACCTCAGTCAAAAGCATGCATGCACAATACACACACATTTGAACTCACGCATATATTGCACACAGCACCTGGGGAGTTTTACAACTCAATAATGTGCTTCCAAAGGCATACCTTTTCCCTTTCTCCTGACTACACACATCAATAAGCACCGACTCAAACACACTCATGCAACTCTCCTCCATAAAGTAGAGAAAATAAGATATTCAGCTCTGACAAACACACAAATATGAAGAGGAGATGCCTCAAAGTAAATCCGACCCTTTCTTCTAAAAGAACTGTCCTTGGTGTGTTGGAGGTGATGACATCTCCCATCACCACCACTACCATCACACACACAAACACACATGCAACATGTCCAACTGTAAACTAAAATAGGGACTTATTGACATTATACTCTCAGTTTCACAGCAAAGCTTATTGATGCATCTGTATACACACACATGCTGGTATTTCAGAGAGGCATTAAAAGATGGGCAGATGCACACACACACACACACACACACACACACACACACACATATGGCTGCTTTTACATTTTAACTCAGTGCTTGATACCATGTGTACGTTGTGAGCAATTTTGGCATGACATCCTGACAGGACCACAAACATTTCTCTCTGTTACACTTTTCAAATGCGGTTTGTATGAGTTGCTTCCTCAGAAACACAACTATGTATGCACTTACAACTTTATCTCACACACACCTATTTAGGATCCCCCTCCTCCCCCACAACTTACGTTGGCAGATGTCCTTGTTCTCCTCAAAGCCTGGTTTGCACACGCACCTTCCGATGGGAACCAGCCAGCCACCGTCTGCACTACAGTACATTTTGGGAGCTTCAAACTCCTCCGAGTCGTTCACGCACACTCCGTGGACCTCAACCAATGCAGTGTCTCCCCCTGTTATCGTGTCTGGGAACTGGGCCAAGTTAAGCACAGTGAGCGGACACTGTTTGTAGAAAACCCTGACTGAGACCAGAGCAATACAAGCGCCCAGGTCCTGGAAGGCGAGGTAGAAACCCTTTTTACTCAAGTTGCTGATGTCTCGGACCTCCGTGTTCAGCTTCATGACACGGTCGCCAACATCCACCTGTTGCCAAGAGATAAATAAATAATCAGTTTTAAAGGTTATGTAGTATCAACTAAATACAGAAAAAACTGTAAATAGTTACTGATGACACCTGAATTTATTTGGGAAATTGTTATTGAAATAATCTATAACTTTGTATTTTTTGTAATGCAACAGTTTATATTTGCACATATGTGCACAATACTAGTTTTAACTGAAAATGCATTGCATACTAAAACCACATAAGTCTGTGTGTCTGTGCTTTATGTGTGTATCCATACCTGTGTAAAGCTCTCATCTGCAGCAATGGTGTCTATCTTGACATACTGGCTTTCTTTGATGAACCACAGATTGGCATTGTTCGACTCATAATAGTACATGTTGAAAGTCTGCAAAACAAGCACTGTGCATCACTTCTAAGGCTGGATAAATGTGCAGAGATCAGACAAAACTATTACTGCATCTATGGGTGTAGTCAGTGAACAAGCTGCTTCTGGTCTAACATGAACTTAACTCCTTAACTCTTTCTAAATATGTTATGAAAGAGTGTAAATGTCAGACAAAACAGATATAACTTGATACAGTGCAGAGGATCCATGCTGTCAGATAGATTAATGAAAAAAATCTGATAGTCATCAGACATTAAAATAAAAATGGAAAGGGACAGGTGGCATACAAAGCCCCCAGAATATCTATTATTTGATTCTGATTCTTTTTCTCATCCTTCATCAGCTTTTTATTCATTCATAATACATCAAACTATATTTAAACTAGCATATGCATTTGGATTCAATAGAAAAATCTGAAAACATTGTCGCTGTGAAGTATAATGTTTTAAGTAAGCATTGTTTTTTTTCATCCATTTTCTATACCCAGATATTCAAATGCAGGATCACTGGAGCATATCCTAGCTGCTATCGGGGCACACCGGGCAGGTCGCTGGTCCATTTCAGAGAGAAAAATAAACCACCCACACTCACATTTACTTCACTTTAAAAACAACAATTAATTAAATGTGAATGTTTTTGGACTGTGGGTGGAAGCTGGTGTACCCATGCATGAACGGGGATGACAAGAACTCGGCCTTCACCCTACACCTCCTCACTAGGTGCAGTAATACGCTCTCATGGCTTCCCTACCACTGCTACGCTGATGACATTCAGCTTTTCCTCTCTTTCCCATCTGACGACACAACCATCTCATTGAGAATATGAGCATGTCTTACTGATATCTCTGCATGGATGAAGGCTCGCCACATTCAGCTAAAGCTTTCCAAAACTGAACTCATAGTCTTTCCAGCCAAACCTTCCTTATCTTCACCAAAAAGGGTGAACTTTGACTATCACACTGGTGTCTACGTCTGTTGCCTGGACTCTTGGTGTCATGATGGACGACCAGTTGACCTTTAAAGTCCATGTTGCCTCAGTTGCCTGTACTTGCTGTTTTGATCAGGAGGATCAGACCCTTCCTAACAGAACACACCACACAGCTTTTGGTCCAGGCTTTGGTCGTCTCACGCATTGACTACTGCAACTCTTTACTGGCAGGCCTGCCAGCATGCTCGGTAAAACCTCTGCAGATGGTTCAGAACGCAGCTGCACATTTGATTTTTAACCAGTCAAAAAAAGCTCATGTCATTCCGCTGCTAATCAAGCTCCACTGGCTTCCAGTTGCAGCACACGTCAAATTCAAAGCTTTGCTTCTGGTCTACAAAACACTAACTCACACAGTTACTGTCTACTTTAACTCTTTGATCCAGAGCTACACTTCCTCTCGACAGTTATGCTCAACCAGTGAAAGACGCCTTGTGCTACCACAAATATGTGGGGCTAAATTACTGGCCAGACTCTTTTCTTCTTTTCTTCTGTTGTTCCTGAGCGGTGGAGAAGATTCTGGCTAGTGATTTAGCACTTCAGGACAACACCTGTGTCCAACCAGACTTGCAGCTGTCTGGGTCTTATCTATGCTGTTCCCTGTTGTTAGATTTCTTGCTTGAGTTGTTTTAATTTTCTGATGTACGTCGCTTTGGATAAAAGCATCTGTTAAATGCAAAAACATAGAATAGAATAGAATAGAATAGAATAGAATAGAATAGAATAGAATAGAAAAGAAAACTCCACATAGAAAGCACACAGCTGTGCTACCAGGCACCCGGCTGTTAGATCCAAACCATTGCATCATTCTACAGCCTGCATTTACTTCATACAGTGATAATCACATTACAAACAATCATTTTTTAACTGTCTGTGAGCAAAGATGTTAACATGCTGTTTATGAAGACATAATGCTGTGAAATAATTCAATATGCTAAAAAAAAAACAAACTGAAACACTAATCTCGCTATCACTCAGTGTTAATTGTCTACTGTTATGTGACTTCATTTTTCCACTTTGAAGTTCCAATTATGTGTGTTTAGGGAGTATTTTGTGTCTGTAAACGTCCTTCTTTGTCTTCCAGTTAATCAAAAATGTTCCTTATGAATACAACATGTTTACATGTTTGAGCTGTCAAACACTGATATGATAGCTTTAATTAAGTCCTAGAAGAGCATCCAGTTCAGAGTAGTTATCTGACAGACCTTTGCTTTTATTATACTTTTTTTTTTTTACTTTCCTCTCTTCAAAGAGCAGACAGTTACACAACAGCACCCATGGAGCTGGTCAGACTTCAATGTTTTGCTCACCACAAGCAAACTCAAAGCAGCACAAAAGCAACAGGAGGACTTAGTCACACACAACACTTGTCTGGACGGTTGTTATCTAACCATTAGAGCTCCCATGCTGTCCATGTGTCAGAAAGACTGTTAGTGTGTTATCAGCAAATGATGCAGACCTCTTTGCAGGTACCAGGCACCCCTGGAAGGCTGTTACAGTCTCTCAGAGTAAACTTGATCTCAATGTAGATGCGCTGGGCTCCATCCCGGCTGATGTGGCGTGTCCGCAACCAGTTGTTTTGATTGGCTTCCATGACGTTACACACCTGGTAGGTCCTCATCGGGGTGTTCCTCTCATCCATCACACTGATTTCCTCCCACTGAGGAAGAGAAAGAGAGAAAGAGATGTTATTTTGCTGTTTCAAACACATTTTTGAGGCAGGTTCAAGATTTTTCCATGATGTAATTGATTTTTTTTCAAAAGACAAAAAAAAGTGATGTAGAGGAGGAAATTTAACAGGATTTAAAAGATGGGACATAAAAGAAAAAAAGCCAGGTAGCTGATGAAAACAAACATACAAAAAGAAATAAAAGAAGAAGATGAAGAAGGCAGCAGAGAGCAGAATAAATCTGCTTGAGGAATTGAGAAAAATAAAGAGTCAGGGGCCTGCTGACAAAGATGTGACCTGAAGTGGAAATTGTTTTAACTAAAACTTACATTTAATCAATGACAGAGTGGAAGCTGAACTGAGCTCGCACATGACCGGCCTGACAACAGCCCCACTAAGATGTGATCATGTCTTTTCATTAATAAATGGACAAAGACAATCTTGGTTTAGACATGGCTAAAGGGGGGAAATGGGCCTGAGTTCAGTGAACTGTGGTTCAGGCAAACCACCACTAACCCCACATGTTCTGATTTCATATCTGGCTGATTATGAGTGACGATCTGTCTCAAGATGAGTGAAGGAATGCCTTTATCCATGCTGCTCATGAGCGCTTGATTTAGAGCTTAAAGAGGGCAAAGTGTGTATTAAAAAAGAGAGTGAGAAAGATGGAGAAAGAGTGTTGGAAGGAGGAGGTAGACAGAGCTACTTTGTCTCCCGTCATCTGCTACCATCTGTTTCCACTTTTGACTAAGGCTGTAATTGAGAACACTTCTCACACGAGTAGAAAAACATTTCTATCAACACACTCTCACAAACACACACACAGAACATTTCTATGCCATAAAGAAAAAGAAAATAAACCAATAGCTTGGGATACTTGATCCATTTACAGAGACTCACTGAATGTTTTGGACACACATACAATTCAAAACCCACAAATACAAACTGGACGACTCTGTTTGTGGTGAGGGATGAAAGTACCACCATCCCTACGCTGAGCCTCTGTCATCATGTTAAGACTAAAACTTTGACCTCTAAAGTATGGAGCATACATCATCTTTGCAGCTGCCAAACTATGTAACTATGTCATGCACACACACACACACTCCCATTGCATGCACCTGCATGAATTGTAGTATCCAACAGTGTTTCCCATTCCTTCCAACGTATGGATGCTTGAAATACATATTTTGGTGTACGATCATTGTGAGTGTGCTAGCTAACACATCCTCTTTCCTGAGCGTTGCCAAATATAATCCTAAATGTTTTAGTCATTAAATGTAACTAGACAGGAAAAATAAAAGCCAAAACTAACATGACTAGCATATCAGTCACTAAAAAAGATGTAGGAGTATTTCGGTACCCTGTGTATTAAAAAGTGCAATTAGAGGGTTTCCACAGACTTTAAAGAGCAAGGCATAAGAGCTCCTGACCTTCTGTCAGTGTGTGCAATTGGTGTGAAAATGCACTCACAGAAAATTACTCCTGGTCATATTTAACAGGTCCCAAATTTCAAACAATGAAAGAAAATGCTAAAAAAAAAAAAAAAAAGACTCAAAGAAACAAGTGAAGTCCGAGTTGAGCTTAAATTCTTGATGTTAATCTAATGTGAAGGTTCAGCAATCCGTCAAGGGCTTGACGCATTTCTCCTCTGAGACCCTGGCGCTAAAACAGATCCACATACAAAAATACACACACAACACACAAAACCTGCACACACACACACACCAGCTCTCTCCTACATTCACATGCTTTCAATTGCCATGGCCTCCACCGTGTATGAGTCGGCACTCAAACAAAACTAGCTCCATCTTGTTCCTGACCCAACGGTCCTTCAGCAAAGAATCAGAAAAAAAAAACAAAGTAGAAAAACAGTTAGGATGAAGAGGGGAAGAAAGAGACACAAATCTGTTTAAGCTGTTGCACCCAGCTGACACAAATGTCCCTGACAGGCTGTTTAAAGTTTGAAGATTACACACAGTATAAAAGGATGCATCACTGGAGGCTTGCTCAACAATGCACGCGTGCAGCTACTGAGAGTCGTCGTGATCACAAGCATTCGATTCAATTACAAAACAAAACACAAGACTGGGAGAGTAAAGAGGGGAGCGAAGAATGAACGTTGGTAAATTACAGACACGCCTGGCAGCTAAATAGACCCATCTGTGCAGGCCCAAGACCAGTCGGACATCACAGGACGGTCACACACGCAACCCACCCACACAACCTTGCAACACTGAGCCTCCTGGGAGTGGTGATTAAAGCATTTATGGGAATAGTCATTGAGGGATAAAGAGGGCTTTATGATGTATTTGTTTATTTCTTTGTAGACAGAGTTTGGAGTGGCTGGATTACAGCCACTTCCTGCTGAGTGACTTATTTCCCTCGCTGGCGAGTCTGTTCAGTGTCGCTTTGGCCTGGTGCAAAGCACAGGTGTGTTTTTTGAAGACATTAAAACAATATCCTTTGCTCCGTATCTGCCAACGATACTCCAGCTGCTTAGGAGGAAATCGACTGAAATGAAAATACAACTGGGAAATGTTTTGATAGGCTCAAGAGTTTGAGCTCTCTTTTGCTCAACAGCCATGTGCACACATCAAAACACACACCCACAGACTTCAAACTGCTTTGCGTTGGTTCAGTGGGAACAGTAATTAACATTTAGAATGAAAACGCTTTCTCTGAACCCTCAATCACCTCGGCCAATCAGCAATGTGCCCACCTGATTGCTTTGAAGTGAAGCAGAGATGTCAGATTGGGGTTTTACTTAAACCATTCACCAGCTTAACATAATATCCCTCCCTTGGCAATCATCTGATGGGTACACCTACAAGGACATAATTGGCCTACAAACTCTTGAAACAAGCTCCGACTTGGAAAGGCGAGGCCGAGAGTGGTTAGGTTTGGTTTAAACAGAGATGGAAACGGAGGAGGGTTGAGGTCTGCTGAGCCTCTTATTTTCAAACATCATTAAGACGTATCTGTTTTGTATCCTTCACGAGGAAAACCCCCACACAGTGACAGAAGTGGGTCGCTTCACTCAGTCTCAGCCATATCCGGCCTCGCACGACCTGGATTAAGAGTGACCTGTGAGGGTCAAGTGTCGTTTTCGACTAATTCAGGTAGACACTGGTCTCATATTAGTGGGAATTGCCTCTCACTAGGATTAATCCCCAGGATTAAGGTCCTCAGGTCAACTTGATAATTCCCTGATATGAAACACAGGGGCTTCTTGCAGCCCAAGCAACTTTTCTACCTGAGCGCATTACTTTTCTGGCTCAATAAATGGTTTGATCCCATTAAAAGCAAAAAGAATCAACACATAATTTATCTATAGCAGATTAGATTATACTAAACGATGTCTGCTATTTACAATGTTACCTGTAGAATCATCATTATAACTAGTTAGTTTTGTAGGTTAAAATAGTGTCAGGTTTAACTAAAGAAATAATAATAATAGTAATAATACATTTTATTTGTGGCTGGCTTTCTGACACTCAACCTTCTAGGTAAAAACAGGAGAACAACATAAACAAATCAATAATACCATTATAGAAAATAAAACATTGAAATGTTTAATGCTCTTTGTTTTTTGTCAAACAGACTAAGATAGTAACTCCTGTAAAGTAGTGGGAAGATTTAGAATGTTTTCCACATAGGTTTCTGCAATTATCTTGAATTTAGAAATTCATATGCCTTTGGTGTAGCAAGAATTAACCTAAATTAACCCCTTAATGCCTGAATTGAGACTAACTGGGCAGAGACATCTCATTTTTTAAATCTAAGTTTATTTGACCCTTTAACTAAATCTGAAAAGACTAGGCTATTTATTTTTTCCATATATTTACTATTTATTACCATG
>JBAMIG010000008.1:8802449-8818231 GCA_037177335.1 Kiunga ballochi
AATCTCTACTGGCAGTTTGTTCCACATGTTTGCAGCATAACAGCTAAATGCTGCCTCTCCATGCTTAGTCTGGACTCCGGTCTGGAGCAGTTGACCTGCATCTTTGGAAGAGCTCTTCTTGGTTAATATTCTCTGAACATATCACAGATGTATTCTGGGCCTAAACTATTTGGGATTTATAAACAATGAGCAGGGTTTTAACATCTATCCTGTAACGGACTGGAAACCAGTGTAAAGATTTTAAAACTGGTGTGAGGTGTTCAGATCTCTTTGTCATTGTTAAAGCTCGAGCTGCAGAGTTCTGAATGAGCTGAAGATGTTTAATGCTCTTTTTGGGAAATCCTGTTAAAAGAACATTACAGTAATCCATTAATTTAATGTATATAGATCTATTGGCTGGAGTTCTTCAACAAAGCCGTCTTTTTGTTGTGTTTAAGGCTTAAGTGGTTCAATGTAAGCTTTTAACTTCCATGAAATGCCCTGACATAATGCAATGCAAGTGTATGAGAGTCGTTACAGAAATAGCATGAACTTATAAGTTTCACTAAGTATATATTTGCCACTTAAGAAAAAAGTCTAAAAAAGTTGCTAATGAATGAGTTGCTTATTTTTCTCAAACCTTTATCAGCATGTTCCCTGCCAGTTTCAGGGTAATATCAAGCAGTCACTTAGCTGTTTAGCTACTTTTTAAGCCATAAAAAAAAATTGGAGATAAAAAAAAACATAAATATTAATTCTAAGACTATATTTACCCTTTAAGAAGCAAAATATGACTGCAAAGTGGAATTATGGGTAACTGGTGACATAGGTCTTAAAGAGCTAACACAGTTTCATCTCATTAGAGTGATATACATGTATATGTTTTACAACATAAACATATTTAAGTATGAAAAGTTTAAATTCACAACAGCAATTAAAGTAGGCTACTGATCTTTGCATCTGACGCTTTGTAGAAAAGAAAACAAAGTTTTTCCACCTACTATTAGGTTTTTATCACAACCTATGACACACTATCAAATTACAAATGTCAGGTCTGAGTAAAGTGAAAACGAGATGTTAGAAATTCTGCACACCAAATTTCTTCTTAATAACTGAAAACTAGCTAGCATGGCCATTTAAGCTACAGTGATACTGAACTCATTACATATTCAAAAGCCATTTTGCCGTCCACAGGGAGAACACACTCATATAAACCTACACATCGGCACTTTTTCTCTTCTCCTAACACCTTTTGTCAATACCACTTATCACTTATAATCAATTCCTGAACTCATCAATAATGTATGAGCTATGGCTTCCTGTGTGATGACACAGCCAGTTTGCACATAGCCAACGTGTTTTCAAAGATGAAGAAAAAATGGAGAAAGAATGAAAATACAAGCCACTTGTTTTTTTAGATATAAGCTAACTCAACAGTGCAAGTACAGTTTTAGTGTATTAATGTCTATCTTCTTACTCTATATTCTTACTCCTTCTCCTTCTTGCCTACATTTTCCCCAACAAATCTAAGCCTGAGCCTGACTTGCTCATCACACAATCATCCAGCCCGCCCTGCGTGCTAAACAACCTCACATTATATGTAATGACCCTCAAACACATAGATTCAGATACACAAATACTTGTCATATCGGTGGGCGTCTAAATCACATCACATCCATTGAGGATAACTTTCCAAATGTTGGGAGTTTGAGAAAACAAAAATGAGACACAACACAGGACAAACATCACCTTTATTTTCTCCACCTTTTTTCAGGCCAAAAAGCCCATGCACACGCACATGCACATGCGACCTGATTACTGTGAAGGCTGTTTGGTTAAAAAGAGACAAGCTGTCTCGATGATTGCCAGCAGCAAACTGTGAGGTTTACATTCAGAGAGAGAAAAATGAGGAGGAGGTGCGGAATGGACGGCGTGAATTTGGGAATGAGAAATTCCTCTGCAAACGCTTTAAAAATCAGAGCAGCAAAGTAGAGAAAATGTTGACCATTTTTTTTCCTCTCTTTGTCTCATCATCTCTCCTTCTTTGGCTATTTTTCTTCTCACTTCCTCCCTCCATGGTGTCTGTGTCTCCCTGCCTTCTTCTCTTTTTCTTGCTCCCCCTCTGCGTGCTTATGTCTCTCTACCACTCTCTCACTGGAAATCATCCACTGCTTCAGCTGGGCTGCGAGAAGCTGTGATCCACCTGCCAAAAATTCAAACAGCGCTGCCAACAGCCAGACTGGCGCACAAAGAGGCCAGGATGCTTAAACACACAAAACCAACTCACACACACACCTCAAGTCCGTGCCAGTGCCGCAACGACAAAGCCCGAACAATAGAACCACCACACAAACTCTGCAGCGAGTACAATATGCGACTACATAATGAGTTCATTAGATCTTTTCATCTCACACACTTTAACGGCAAGGAGAAAAATGGCCAGACCTGGAAGTTATTGTAGAGGCTTGCTGACACCACATTCAACATGCTAGTGCCTTATTGTTTTCTTTTTAAATGGAAAACTCCCATTCATCCCTTGCCCGCTAAAAAGGTGGGATTCTTTCTGCAAGAAAATGCTGAGCACAAATTTAGACAATCAATGTCCTCTTGAGAAAAAACAGCTAAGAGGGAAGAACTGATGGAAAATGCAAATAAGGTGATGAACATTTGAGATAAACCAACACACAGCAGTCGCTGTTTTACAAATAAATTGAACTTTGAGCGGTTTTTGCTCTTCAGTTTTTCAGATTTTTTCTTTTAAAACCCGTGAAATTCAGTGATGTTATTGTTTTAAAAGAAAGACGATAAGATAAAATTCTCATTATGTAAATTTACAGACTGGATCACCATGTTTCATAGCTACAGCACATGATATCAAATTCTTCCCTATATCCTCCCTATATTCTTTGCTATATAGGACAAAGTCTAACATGATATGCATCTATTGCTCTGTAAAGATCCATTCACCTAAAAATCAATGATTTGTTTATGTCACATACAGATAAAATTACCAGAAAATGTGGAGAAAAAAAAAGGTGGGATCATTCATTTTTCTGGCATTACAACATGAAACAACATCTATCTGATGAAAATGTTCAGTGATTATGACAGATCTAATGATGAGCCAATCAATGCCACAGCTGCTGGTGTTAGGGTGCTGACAACAGCTGTTGCGCTTTGGATCAGTCTCCTGTGATTATCAAAGTAAGGTCAAACCCCGTCCCTTTTTTGTGTGCAATAAGTTGATATTCTGATTTATATTAAACAAGAAAACATTTACTATGAAATATTCTTTCATTTTAAACTGTTTAAACTGTTTTTTTCTTCTCTTTGTGTCAAAAATGATTGTTGTACCTTTACGAGACTGGCTTTGTTGAAACAACAGACTAAACATCACTGTGGAAAAAAAACAACTAAACGCTTAAAGATGCACAATGCACAGTAACTTTATGATGGTGACATTTAATGTGCACATTTGTGGAGCCATTGCGGACATTATCAGAGGAAGAAAGGAAAAAAAAGAAAGGGGCAAAACAAGAGATATGAGGCCAGATCAGCCTGATGGATGGCAAGTTAGCTGCTGATACATTCAGTAAGATTAGGTATATTTTCAGCGTTTAAATCATTTGGAGGAGGACTTACCAAATCCCAGAAGAGACAAGGAGGATTTGGGGCAGAAGCATGTCTGGGAGAAAAAACATCAAACATTTTGATGTTTTTCTCCTGAGGAAACTCGTCAGAGCCGTTTGATCCAACAGCTCTGACGAGTTATGTCACCATGTAACAAAATGGACAAGCTCAAAAAGCTGATCGGAAGGGCCAGAAGCAAAGGAGAGAACACAGTATTACTGAAACTGCAGTAATATATCGAGGAATTTCTAGTGACCAAAATGTCTGTTTAACATGGTGCTGATAAAACAGTGTTTGTTCATTTAGAAGCTTCTTCAATTAACTGACTAAAAGGTACAAGACATACTTTTTGCCACTGACCATCATTCTCTGGAACAGTATTACTGACAATAATTATGTGTTTACAGAAAGTGCAATGACTTTAAAGCCCTCCTTTGGGTTTAATAAATAATCACTAATGTTTTTGTGTTATTGATATATTATTTCATTTCAGGACCACTGAAGAGAAAAACATGCAGTGTCTGTTCCGACTGATTGCTTTTGCTATACGATGGCTATTTTAAGCTAGCAATGAAATATAAAGTGCACAAAAAGAAAACCAAAGATTTCCCCAATTCCCTTCTGTTCATAAAAAACACACAGCACAACTTGTCTTGTGGGGTAGTTTTACTTATAGCTGTACCAGTAGGCACACAACCATACTTTTAATATGTCAGCATTAGTGCCGCCACGCACTGGACACTCCACTGAGAGCTCAGGTCAACTGGTCAGATAGTTGTCAAGGCAACAAATGAGCGGACAGAAAGTGGGATGAGGGAGCGGGAGGACTTGAGCTCTGAACTTTAGGAATAAACGGGCACCCCACCAAGATTGCTACACTCACTGACTTCTCATCAGTTCACTCCACTCATCCAAAAACCACCAGAGACTCTCAGTCAGTCCTTCAGTTATCTCCCTCTATCCACTCTTATCCTTTCTTTGTCCCATTTTATTCCAGCTTTATGCTTGTCTGTATCCCTCTTATCTCCAGTGACTCTTGCTTTCTACAATTTATTGTCATTATCACCTAATTAGCACTTTTTTCCCTCATCGATTAGATCTGCATGGTGGAGATACTAAACTGACTCATTCGTCAGTAGATTTACATGTTTACAGAGTACTTTATTTATGTTAAGATTAAATAAAAGTAGAACAAAAATAAGATCTGGATGAATTTAAATCTCTAATGTGATGCACAGATACATTACATCAATCAGATTTTATTGTGTATTGTAGTTACTTGCTTTTTCTCTGGTTCAAACTTCTGTTTGAACCTTAAAGCTATTTGCCCCCTTCATCCCTAAATGTAGTGAGTTCTATTTAGAAAGATTTGATCAGCTCTTACAACATTTCAGGCAATACTAGTCTGCACTGTTTAGTATGAGGGATGTGTTCTCTTGGAGCAGCCATATCCAATTCATTCTTCCTGTAAGACATTTTCTTTTGGTGGGGGCGGTAGAATCTAGTGTGATTTCAGAGGGAAAATGTTATTATTCTTTGAGTGTGATCGCCGTCTGCAAAGTGAATCCATCTATGAATTATTCAATGGATTTAAATTAAATTCTAATCCCAATTCTTCTTTGATTCACTTCCACTTCCTCCCCATTTTTACAAGCCATCCCCTATCTTATGCTGATCCATTACACTTCAATAAGCATAGATTTAAATTCCTACTTTGCAGTGGACTGAATTATGATAATAAAAGTCAATTATATTGCCAAACGTGCCAGGTAATTACACATATAATTATTTACATGAGTGACAGACAGAAGCAGATCACTGGGGGTAAAAGCTGAATGTGCAAAACAAATAAAATTCAATTAACTTTTACTATGCATGCTTAAGTTAGACACAAGTTATAAAAAACATCCCTCATTTATTATCCAGCACACAAGTGAAATGATAAAATCTGCGCTTCGGGAATATTAACAATTATTTGTCCTCAAGTGGAAAAACAAAGTTGGGTTTAATTGGATGATATGCCCTTGTTTGACTCAAATTACTTTATAAAGAAAGTTATGACAAGAAATTTACATGAAAAAGTTTAGACAAACAGCATATTAAAATAACTTTAAAGCTCATTTTATAACTTTAAGCTTCTTCTATCTGTTTATGTATTGAACAGTCAGAAGACACAGCTTATCAGAAATGTGAACTAAGCTGCTAAATTATTCACAGTATATGTTGAGACAAACCATCTTACACCAAATCAAGTTTTAGAATACATTGACGACAGTGACAGGTGATAAGTTGAGCAGAAATCCTCTCGTAGAAACACAATGCTCTACAGCGAAACTCTCATGCTGTGACATCATTTAAACATGGGAGCAGACCCAGCAGAGCCCTCATGGCGAAACCAACCCTCATCAGCAATCCCCAATAGGACAACGCGCACCTCTAAAGCCACCAATAAATACATGCTCAGGAACGGCTCAAGAAACACAACCACCCTCCCAACTCCCAAGATCCACCTCAAATAACTCATCTGTGGAAAACCCTTAAAACAAGAAAGATGGATCAATGAAGCAGTGAAAAGAGATAAGTGACAAACCGGAGGGGAAAAAAACAAGACGAGTGAAACACGCTGTGTGACCTTTAAATATTACACAACTCAAAAACTGTTTATGGGGAGAAAAAAATGATAGACGTGATGAACGGAAGCTCGTTGACCTTGCACTTTTGGATCTCTACTGTAGCAGAATGCATATGAGCCTACTGTGCTGTTTCACAGAAACTGACAGTATGGGCAGGATTGATGATATTCTGACAGACTATGACAGGAGCGCTGCACTAGTTTGTTGCCTGAAGAGGCTCTGGAGTATGTGTGTGTGTGTGCGTGCATGTGGGGGTAATGGTTTGCCTGTACATGCTGGTTGAATGCCTACAATGTTGAACTATGACACCCAGTCAGATCCAGTCTCTTGTTTCTTTGTAAATAAGCTTCCTTCACCAGGATGCCCACAACTCATCAACAGCTAGAAGCCCCAAGCACACGCAGAAAAATAATGATGCGCACAAAGCATGATACACACAAGCACACAGCAACACACACTTGAGAATTCAGAAATAGCTTGCAGTAGAAACCACAGACACATTTCCCTCCAAACAGACTAAACTGGTCGGTTATTGAACTGATCTGGAACAGCCACTGAGAGCTGAGTGGAGAGAGTGAAGAGCACGATGAAGGTTTAAAGCTAATTGTGCAAGAATGCCTTTAAAGTCTTTGAATGTGCTTTCTCTCTGTTGTTGACCTTTGTGTGCTCTTTTCTTTAGACATTCCCTCGGACGAGACAACAGCTTACAAACGAGTGTGTGCCTGTCACACAGTGGTTGGTCACAAAAGAGTCAACTGGTCGGTAGTCTCAGGGCGGAGCCATGTTGGAGGCAGCTATGTTAGATAAAATGCATTTAGTCCAGCTTGAATTGCTGCTGTGCATATCAGGAGAAAACTCCTACAATTGTTGACTTTTACTGTATCAAAAAACATTGCAATAAAACTTTAAACACCAGCTTTCAATATAATCTGCCACTTCTGCGCGACCATCTTTTAAAGTTAACCAACATTATTGGTGTAGTGATGATGAAAGAAAGAGCCCCACAGCTCCCATTACACAAGCCAAAGATGCCACAAACATGAGAAACAGGGAAGGAGACAAGAATATTTAAATCTGATAAAAAAATGCTCAGCACACGGAGTAAATGTAGAAGATGTGAGAAGAAGAGAAGAGGAGATCACATTTTCAGCTGGTGCATGGACTGTGGTCAAGGCCCACTGATCAGTGATTTGACCAGTGGTTAAGGGCCTGTTCAGTAGGGGGTGTGCCAGCGGTGAAGTGGTGAGAGGCCATGTATGTTCAAATCTCGCTACAGCCCTCAAACACCACACAATGACGAAGACTTCTTTTGACATTAATGATGTTGGCATCTGAAGGGACTCGTTCATCCTTAAAAACCATTCAACTGCAATTGTTGCTGGTTAAGAAACCCCCCCATCTGTTCACCCTTAGGAGAATATATAAGGGATTATTACTTCTTCTTCATTTTGCAGAAATGTGGCAGAAACTCATTTATAATCACAATTTACGCCCATAAATTTCTGATCTGAAATAAAACAGTTGGCATGATTGGGTGAAAGAGGTAACCCCCTTTCTTTTAATTCTAGATGTTTATGCATAAAAGATTTGACATTGGCAAAAAGTTTAGGTATTTCTCAACTCAACTAAAACATCATTGCATCTAACTTAATAAAAACCTTTATTAATATTTTCAAGACTGAATGATGGAAATGGATTCTTAATCACCCACTGCAGAAAGGAGCAACATCTAATTTGGGGTTGTATAGGATAACTGATTCATTCATTTTGGTTTTGGGGAGACAATTTTACAATTTGTCCAGGAACAACGGATGAGAAATAGCCTTTTAGCCAATTCTGGTGCATTTGCAGCAATGCTATTAATGTACACTCTTCCTGTCAAATAAATAAATAATAACTAGATTTGTGAGTGTGAGAGCCAGGAGTTTGTTCTTTCTAAATGAGATTTAGCTGAAAAATTGAAAGTTGAAAAATGAATAAGAGCAAAACATGTCTTAGTTGTTATCCTTTACATATAGATTCAGGCTTCTGTCTGTAGAAAAGAAGTCCAGTCTTTGAGGGAGATGTTTTTATTCTCTTAAATTACTTTCTTTCCACCCTTAAGCAATGTCATTTGTTATGATTGTGTAGAAAAAATGAAAAAGAAAACAGCAGTAGAGTAAAAGTGGTACTATAGCTGCTTTTCCTGTGAGATCAGTCGCTGTTGGGATTTCATTCAGTCAAGTTGCATCCAACTTGACTGTCTTTCTCCATCCTATCTCTTACGTCACTGGCAGTTCTTCTCAGCTAGTGTCACAGCAAGAAGAGTAGGACCAAAACAAAACGGTGAAATTAGGGAAGAATATGATGGCAAATTGTTCTTCCCTTTCACTGGTTTGGTTGGTGCTGGTAAGGATGCTGAGTTAAGTAGTGTGGTTGGTTGTCTTTGTTCTACTTGTCCTTCACACATTTGATTTACCCTCCTCTTATATACCCCTTGCCAAAGCAGGCCTACACATGCACACATACTAAGTGAATCTATGATGAGGGGAAGCCTTCATGGCAGAATCATTCACTGTCACCAACTTGTATTAATAACTTGATCTATCAGTGAGCTCTATAGAATATGTGACACTGTTCTCTGATCACCAAACTGCCCAAGCCATGAGACATGATGACTGTATGTGGATGTGTGTGTGTGTGTGTGTGTGTGTGTGCTTGTGAATGTGGATATGGAGGCTTGATGCATTACAAAAAAACACAAAGTGGCCTTTGGTTCCCACTGTGATACTCTGGCTAAGGTCAGAGAAAGAGATGAAGAGAAGGGAGAGGAAGGTGAATGGTGAAAGCAACCAAGGAGAAAGAGATGGAGGCCAAGAGGGAGGCTGATAGAAAACAGAGAAGAGCCGATATAAGGGAGGATTAAAAAGGAATTGAAGTAAAGGTAAAAAATAAAGAGAGAGAGAAAAACAGGAGCGCTCGTGCTTGCTGCTTCTCTCTGCTGCTTTCTGATGAGAGCGGAGATCTATATCCTCCTCGGTCCAAGGTCATAGTTGTTACATGGGAGCAGAGCAATCTCTTGGCCCTACACACACGCATACACACTTATTGAGGTATGGCTCTGCCAATAACTACAAGCAGCTATTATAGATTAAAGCAATTAGAGCAGATGAGACCTTTGACCCAACATTATAACACAGTCAGGATCTTGTGTGAATCATAAAGTGTGTGCATGCATGTGTATGTGTGTGTGTGTGTAGATGGAGGCTTTGCTTTACATACAGTATGCTTGCACCTGCACTAAAATTGCTAACCCCTATGTTTACTTCTAGAAGAGAAGCAGTATTTTCCCCCCATGCACCCTGAGGACATCCCAATGGAAAGCAGTATTTTCTGAACCCCTGTGGGGCTCACATTTCTGCCATGTTGTGTTGTCTTTCCCCTCCCTTCCTGCACTTAAATTCAGTTGTGTGTTGATTTTTAAAGCAAGGCTATGCAATCAGTTTGTTTCTTCAGATTATCATACTCCCATTAACATTCACTTCTGCTGGACAGAAGCACAAAGCTACTGATTTTCTAAGTTCAAGGAGGTAAATAGAATGGGAATGCACAAAACTAGAAAGGGGTAAAGTGCCTGCTCCTTCCCCCAAGCATGACTGCACAGAAAGGATGAAGTGCGAGGGAAAAGGGTAACAACAAATAGATTAGACACTGGTTTTCTCTGTGGTACACTGTAAGAGAGGATAAAGATGGAGACAGTCAGACTAAAAGGGGAAACCTGTGAGCAGCCACCCTGCTATTACATCAGTATGCCCTCAGGGTTCAGACAGGGAGTGTGTTGGGCCCCCTCTGCTGGACAACTACCACTAACACTCTAATTACTGTTCATAAGACCATTACAGTCCTTCAAAGGTCTTTTTCTTACAACTTATGAATGAATGACTTCCCACTATGTCTCATTTTTCCCATGCGGGTGCACTAATGGAGAAACTTTCAAACAGAGCTGTCAAAACAGCCGGTTCTGCCAGTCTGCCTTTACTTCCAGACTTTTTTTTTTTTTGTAAATGCCAACTGTTTTGAAGCGGATCAATAGCTCTAACACTAAAATAATCTTTTATGACAGCTCAGCAGCGTTTTCCTGATAACAATATCAGCTGTATCAAAGGGCCTATGTTGTAATTCGCCTTTTAATACAACTTTGCCTCTGCTTCTAGACAGACTCAGAGGGAGGATTTCCTGGAATAACACGGCCGCTGAGATGCGTGGGTGAACAATATGCACACACATACACACACACACACAGGCAAACACAAGGTACACACACGTGCGTGCTGGCACAAAGAAGCGCAATCCCTCAGCTAAGCATGTGGTCGCAGCAGGAAAACTGGCTGGCCGAATGGTAAAATCAGAGCACAAAGTGGCTGACAAAAATGGCTTCATTGAATTACTGTCCCGCTGGACTCCCCCCTTCCACACACACATACCCCTGTACAAATACAGAATAGGCAGGGTTTAAAAGGTGTCAATTAGACCAATAGTGTGAAACAGCATGAACTGACCGGAGGATAAAAGACTAAATCAGTCACACACAGATGGTTACACACACACACTATTTAGTGCATCCTTTAAAACAGTACCTATTACTGATAAACCCTTTTGACCTATTTGTCACCTCAGAAAGTCTTGAGCTTGAAATGATACACACACACACATATAAATGATCACAACACATCACATGTTTATGGGCATTTATCTAAATCAACAGGAGTTTCCTTTGGCTTCCAGTTGGTTTCATCATTCATGCTCATGTCAATGAATATTTCAGCAGCGTGTTAGTGTCTCCCTCACATCCACTGTCTCATGCAGTTAAAACACTCCTCCTCCTTTACTCAGACTCGCTACCTGTCTATCCTCCAGGGTCTTTGTTCAATGTGCACTTCTCTGAACTGTGACATACATTCAGCACAATGTATGTACACACAGCTTACTGGTAAGTCAGCCATAGACAGGGAGACCCATTATACCAAAGTGGGGCTTGTCACTGAGGGATGTGAAGCATTTGGCTGTTAAATCTAACCTATGTGAGCAGCCAGAGGTTTCTACGTGGATGTGAGCAACTGTGATTGAGAAAAGAGAGAAGGGGGAGAACAGGAAAATAGCGCTTGAAGCTTTGTTGAGCTTCAGATCATGACTGACTGGAGCTTTCCGTGAATACAATCATTCACAGAAGGATAACTCGCCGCTGTATCGTCTGTCAGACTGTCTGACAGCCAACACAGTGGATTCCTATAATTTTTAATCAAATAACTCTGACTCTGCTTCTTTTTTTAAACAACTTGAGCGCTCAATCATGCACTTCTCCGTTTGGTGCAGCTTCAACTTTTCATTAAACAGCACAGCACCCATATGTTTCAGGCTACCAAGCAGTCAGGAGTAGTTAGTAAGCAAATGCATTGGCTAATTTAGGGCTGAGCATCAATGTTAACATAATAACTGAGAGAGGCTCTGCAGCAGCGTGTGACAAATTTAATGTAATTGCTGCTCCTCATTTGCAGAGTGAGTGGGCCATAGTCAGCTGGAGTTAGAAAAAAATGGTCATATCTATAATTAAGAGAAATTTTGACAGATAAGTCAATGTTTTGGTATAATCATTATAAGTTAGCCCACTTTAGAGACGGGAAACACAGCGCACCGATTAATAACACGTGAAGACGCTTTTTTCGGTGTCAGAAAGTGAAATGACGACCTCAGCCAGCTCTGTCCGCGCGTTTGTGTGTGTGTGTGTGTGTGTGTGCATGCAAATTTAATGTCAGTATGCTCGGAAAAGGAAAAAACGTGACGAACACTCTTTGCCTCTCTCACCGCCGCTCTCCGCTTTTTGTTATGCATGATTCATAAGCGAGCCGCGCACTTAACGGGAGTTCGCGCCGCTGCGCTCCGCTCCTTCCCCCGGCCAGTGCAACCGCGGGATGAGGGGGGCTCCGCATCCGCGGACACACGGCGCACCACCAACTCACCCAAGCTTCTTAGACTTCAGCCCCCCCACCCTCCCCCAGCACACCCACCTTCATTCTCCGGGTAATTCCGTAAGCCTCTGCACGGCGACAACGCGTGGAAAAGAAGTAAGGAGGTCAGGAGGGAAAGGGATGGATAGATCCAAAGGACGCGTGGTGGTGCCATTTTCAGGCTGCGCTGCGCCCTCGCTGCATCCCTGTTGGCGGTGTCGAGTCGGTGAGCGCAGCCTTGCAATTGAGGGGAGAAGGAAAGAGTAGAGGAGAGGAGCGGAGAGGAGAGAGAGGAGGAGACGCTGGGAAGGAGGGTCCACAGTCAGCAAAGTCCTGTCAATCAGCCGCCTGGCTCTGGGGTGCTGCAGAGGCCTGTGGAGCTTAGGCAGTATGGCTTCAAAAATACACAGCTGATCCACTGATTTATCCTGATGCAGATTTTTTGTTTGTTTGTTTGTTTGCAGCACATAGAGCTTAGAGCAGAGCAAAGACTTTCAATAAAAAAATTAACCTCCTCTAGATTTGATTATTTCAGTTCTTACTTTTCTTTAAAAATATGTTGAAGGGAAAAGGTTTGACACAGTCTTCATTATATCACTATGTAGGTCAAGTTGATTATTCCAAAGGCAACAAGAACATTTGATTATAAATAAATCAATCAAGCAACTTGGTTATTCTGGGAGAGAAACAACAAAAAGACTAAATGAGAAAGGGAAAGGAGAAAAATGAGACATTCAGCTAAGTGGTAAAATTGACATATTTTCAGTTATTTGTTTCAATACACATGTCAGGAAAAACATTTTTATAGTTTGTTGGTTTTTTACGTTGCATTTTTAGTTTTTGTTGTGTTATATTGCAACAGTGTTGTGCTTCTGTAGATACTTATATTCAAACCAGAATATCCAGGGGAAAGATGTCGCGGATATTCTGCCGGAAAAAAAAATGGCCACACTGAACCAGAATCAGAGAACTGAACAGAAAAGAAAGCAACAAAGCCAACAATGCCATTACAGATCCAGCAGTCGGGATCCGCAGGGATAAACACCATCTCCATCTTCCACCTCACTGTAGAAAATACTGTCAATTATCTTGATAAGTGACATGACACATGGCAATTACTGCCCCGGGTTGCCTAGCTCTTCCCCGTCTTTGCCCAGATGTTGATACTGTTCCTTCTGGATGCCAAAAGCAGCAGACAATGCTGACATGCACAACAGATTTAAAATCTGACACTTTATGGAGATTTATTCAGCGCACACATTACATGTGTGTGTGTGTGTGTGTGTGTGTGTATGTGTGTGTGTGTATGTGTGTGTGTGTGGCTGAGTGGCCTGTGTGTGAATGTGACTCTTGATATGTTTTAAGCAGCCTGTCTTTAAACATAAATAAATGATGTGTTGAGCTTGTTTTATGAAATCTGTGAGGAAGAAGCTGAGCATGTGCAAGGTCAACCTTTCAGCTCTCACAAATCTAACATGACCGGCAGACAGAGCTCATAAGGGTCATTTGACCCCTCAAGAGTGTGTGAATATGTTTATGTTTAGGTACAGACTATAAGTGATAATATCTATTTATATAACTGTCATTATGACTTTGAAAAGTACAGAGTATTTTTGGGGATGTGGCACAGTTTACTCCTAATTGTGTCAACTGTGCCATAAACACTGAAAGTACATTTTATGTCCAATATGGCATTTTGTGCTGTGAATGCCCAGTAAGAAAAATGAAAGCATGCAAATAGATCCCACAGGTCACTTGAGTCATTGGCATTTTTTAACCCTCTTGCAGTCACCAGGAAAATGTGATGTAACCACACCATGATTTATGGTGAGATCGTGACCACAATTATATTTGCCACGAGTAACGTTCTTCTATCACGCTTAGTCCCAAATGAGGCTCCTGAAAGAGCTATAAACCTGTCAAACATATTCTGATTTATGTCGAATTTCAGTTTTACCCCCTCCTGGCCATGTGTGTAGTGAAAAAATGTGCCTCTGCTTTTATGTTTTGTCGTCTGTCTGTGTGTGTGAGCGCATGTGTGGAGCAGCCACTTCCACACATTTGTTAAAGGTCCAATTATTATGATGATTTGTTCCCTGCAATGGATTTTCTTGGATGACCTAATTTTCGCACCGACTGTGTAGAGATGAAAAAATATCAAATCCTTTCTTTTTTTCTTTCAACTTATTCCTTCCTCATTTCTTTCTTTCCCTCCCATTTCTGCTGCCATGACGCTGCGCTCATCCAGACAGCGACAAAACACTGCTGTCATACATTCCAGCAGAGACAGGGTGACATGCCCCCTTAAACCCATGTCACTCCCTCTATACCACACTCATATGCACGCACAAAACACACACATCCTGCATTCTTTGTCAAGGAGTCTGCTTTTGCATAATGATATTTTAAGGCTACACACACACACAAACACATGGAGTGACAGTTTGCTGACAGAGCTGAGCGACAGTCATCTAATAAACATTTGAAATGTGTGTTTCCTCATGCATTTATGCTTAATTTGCACCACTGTCTGCTTCTCTTGATGAGGAATTTATTTCCAGATGGAATTACTGGAATTTTCCCCAGCTTTTTGGTTACTTTTAAACCAATTCTTCTGTCATTTTTTCCCCCTTTTAACCTCTTGAGTCTCACCCTTCACCCTTATTGGCCTGACGGGTCAACCATTCAGCACACAGCAAAACCTGTTTGTCTTTGCAACTCTGCTCCATATAAATAAAAAAACATCTACATGTGCACAGAGCTTTTCTTGAATTAAATAGAGGATAGTTTCAGGAGTTTGTAAGCACCACAGGCAGTGCAGCAGGAGTTTGTGTAAGTGTGTATGCCCCATTGGCAGGGATCACTTGTTTGACTTGGGGCAGAGGTGATGACAGGGTCGTCTGCCTTGCCAGGAACCCCTCCTCAGCCACCATACTCTATATACACACACACCCTTAGCCCCATTCAAAGCCACTCACTCATGTGGTAATGTCTCTATTGTGACAGACTGAACGCTTTATGGGCAACAGCTTGGTGCTGGCATTTAAGCAGGGGCATGGGTGTGCATATGAGCTGGAGTTAGTGTGTGTGGCTGAATCTGGCTCATCCATTGCGGAATCTGCACATTAAGAGCTTGAACTATTGAGATCACAAGTTTCCTGCTCCGAACTGATGAAAAACTAGCAGAGCAATGCCACACAGGGGGATGGGAAGCTGAAGCAATTCAGGTTGAAGACATGACCGTGCACACAGATACATCCCTAAGTTCTTGCTAAAGAATCTCTCAGCTTCACACCACTTTTACTTCCCAACCACCATGGACACAGTTAAGCAGGCAGAGCAATTCGTCATGTCACAGAACCCTGGTCCTGCTTCACAACAAAAGGTGAAAGGGAGTGTGGGAAAGGGCTGGTGCACAAAGCTCTCCCTGCCCCCGTCTGTCTCCATGTCTCGATTGCATACGCGAGTTGAAACCCCCTTAAACATCTCCCATTCTGTTGCAACCAAAGTCCATCATCTGCAAAAACACATCCGATCTCTCTCTCTCTCTCTCTCT
>JBAMIG010000008.1:8834060-8848133 GCA_037177335.1 Kiunga ballochi
CCCCGACAACATAGCTGCTGGGATCATCGGAACACACAAACCCCTCCACCACAATAAGGTGGCGGCTCATGGAGGAGATATATATGATTTGTAAAATTTATCAGATAATGTCCTACTCCAGAATTCCCTATGACTGCTTTCTGAGAACAGCTTCTCATGGAATCACCTCTTTGTATTGTTTTCTCCTGAAAGACCACATAACCACTAAGACCAGATCTTCAGTAAAGGAACTACTTTCCTTTGAAAAAGCCAGAGAATGACAGAGAGGTGGGATAATGGTAGGATTTAGTATTAAGCCTAAGATATTACATTGAGTGGCTATTTGGTGATCAGTTCAATGTCACAATGAATTCTCAAAAAAAAGGGAAATCAGTGTCTCCGGTGGAATCTGCTGTGTCAGCATGTGGGTGTCTCCGGGTTGCATATACAATTCATCCATTTGGTTTGACCACCTTCCTCTTTTTATCCCATAAAAAAGGATTTTTCTCTGAGGACATTATTCATTTCCAACAACCAGATTCATCAACCAGCCAACCACCCCATAGAGCAAGCATGCAGCTGTGCATCAGAAGACTGGCCAGCCTGGCCTTCCTTGCTGGGATTTTAGTGATGGCAGCATCTGCTTCCCGTAAGTGTTCAACGGAGATTATTGTGTTTTGCAAAGTGCTGACCTGCTACATCTATTATATATACACACTTCGTCTGTGTCTGAGTTTGTTATTTTCCTAATGATGATAAAAACCTCTTTTTTTTTCTCCTGACAAACAGAAATAAAGGTGGTAAAATGCTGCACTGAGATCAGCATGAAGAACATCAGCGCCCCCATTACTGGCTACAGGATTCAGAAGAAGAACTTACCTTGTGTTCGGGCCATCATGTAAGAGTTGTTTCCTTATCTAAAGAAAGTGGGGGATTTTCAACATATTCTTAAGAAATGAATACAAGCTTTATGAAAATAAATGCTTTTGTTCTCAGATTTCAGACGACAGAGGGAGAAATCTGCAGCCACTGGAAACAGGACTGGGTGTTTGAGAAGATCAAGGAGCTTGAGTAAGTAGACCCATACATATTATTCAGGATTTGCAATAGAATATTTGTCAAAATAATTATTGTAACAATGTTTTTTATGTGTTTCCCAGACAGGAACGTAAAGCAAAGAAAACCATCCCTGATCTTAAGACCTCCAGCAAATAGAGTTCATCCTGCATCCAAAAAACTGACATGAATGAATGCAGACTCATCTAAAATATCTCCTGAAGTTGTTGATATTTAATATTTATTGCAAGCAATATTTATTTGTTTGTTGTTCTATTTTTTTAAATATTGAGCTTAAGTTAAGTTGAGTTAAAAAGGATTTAACATTAGTAAAATATAATAAATGTATCCATGAGGTTCAGCACAGCGACAGATTGTTTGTTGTGCATAAAATGAAAAATGGTGTCATGAAACCAGATAGATGTTGTTAAGACTGTTACCATTGTTTTCTGAAGTATACGCATAAACACACACCTGTGACACATTCAACCTACAGGTGGAGTCAATAAAAATTTACTAGTTGAAAGAAAGTGAGATCATTCTTTCCTACAGAAATGCTTTAGTACACAGTGCAGCAAACGTCACCTGATATCACTTTTTACTATTTATTGTTAATCTTTTATTTTTACTTGTTATATTATCATGCAAGTGCATGATACTCCCTGTTGTGCTTCAACTTCAAACCAAGCATGACGTGTTTGCTGTTTTACCAGCTAAGACATATTGTGTTTTTTTCTTTCCTGTTTGTGCTACTTCCTTTGTACTTCTACAGGATCACAGTGTGGCAACAGAAATTGTTTGTGCAGAGTAAATTCTTTAAAAATATATACTTTAGTCAACATTGTCTTGTAAGTACTTTACAGACACATTAATTGAGTTGATTCATAATAAATAACCTAATTATGGAAAAACAGATGGCATCAAATCTTGGCTTTGATGCCATCTCCCATTCTGAGCATGCATGAACTGACAGTGGGAAGGAAAACTCCCTTTCAGCAGAACCTGGCTCAGGGAGGCCAGCCATCAAAGACTGGTTACAGTGGAGAAGACAAGAAAGGCAGCTCAACTTCTCTACAGGAAGACCTGAAGAAAAAGGAGAAATGTGTTCATGATGTCAGTAACGTCATGTGTTTATACATGAAGAAAGAGAAGCTGAGAAATAAAATATTCAGGGCTCATGGGATGTCCCCACGACTGCATAACTAACATATGGCTAAACTATTCCTAATTATAATATTTATTTTAAAAAAGAGGGTCTCATGCTTGATTTTATAGGTAGGGAGGGTGTCTGCATCCCATACCCACACTGGGAGCTGGTTCTATAAGAGAGGAGCCTGATAAATGAAGGCTCTCCCTCCCAACGTTTTCTTAGAAACTCTGGGAACTTTTCTGGGAACCCTGGGAAAAAAAAAAGAAAAAAAAAGAAACTCTGGGAACCACAAGTAGACCTGCAGTGTGAGAGCGTAGAGCTCTGTGTGGAACATATGGAACTATGAAACACAGCCCCACCCTCCCCCGTCATCCTCAGTGGCTCCCCAGTGGACACCATGGAGTCCTTCCTCTTCCTGGGCACCATCATCCAAGACCTCAGATGGGAGCTGAACATCATCTCCCTCATCAAAAAGGCTCAGCAGAGGATGTACTTCCTGAGGCAGCTGGAGAAGTTCAATATACCATGAACAATGCTGGTCCACTTCTACACTGCCATCATGGAGTCCATTCTCATCTCCTCCATCACTGTCTGGTACGCTGCTGCCTCTAGGACCGGTGCAGGCTGCAGCATATCATACAGAAAAGCTGATTGACTGCAGTCTCCCTTCCCTCCCAGAACTCTACTCCTCCAGAACCCCGAAGAACCCTGAGGAGAGCAGGGAGGATAGCAGCAGACCCCTCCCACCCTGGACAACACCTGTTTGAACCTCTCCCCTCTGGCCGGAGGCGGCGGTCTATCAAGTCCAAAACCTCCCTCCATAAGAACAGCCTCTTCCCCTCTGCCATCAGGCTTTGGAACAAACTTAATTTTTTATATTAACAACATCTGGATTAATATAATATAATTAATATAATGATATAATATATATATAGCCTATAATAATATAACGTACATCCAAGCACACAGGTGTTATATTAACACACAGACCCTTACTGTCACTCTACAGTAAAGCCTGCATATTCATGCATATTCATGCACATTCATGTTATTTATGTAAACACAGTACTCCTACTTTTATTCTTATGGAGATTTTTCTTTCTTTCTTCCTCTTAGTTTTTCAATCCTAATGTCATATGCTCTATTTGCTTGTTCCTATTTTACATGTTCATATTTATGTCACTAAGTTTGTTGGCACTGTCAAACCAAAACAAATTCCTAGTAATGAAAATTACCTGGCAATAAAACTGATTCTGATTTATAGCCTATATAATAGAGCTTGGTCATGAAGCGCTTTATATGTGAGGAGAAGAATTTTAAACAATATCCTAAATTTAACAGGAAGCGAATGAAGAGATACTAAAACTGGATAAATATTGTCTCTGCTTTTAAATTATATTATTTCTGTGCAGGATGTCCCAGATTTTTGTGATATCACATTGGTGGAAAAAGCAGTTTCAGTTTTGTGTATTTATTTTTCTGTCTTGCCGTGCAATTGTAGCGTGGTACAGATCGTAGCTGTCTTTCACTACACATTTATTTATTTGTTTGTCTTATTCTTTTATTTGTTCTGCAAAGAGCAAAATAGCAGTTGTTTTAACTTCACAATTCGCCACACATTCACAGTTAAACTGATTAGTACTCATTCTGGGAATAACTCGCGAGACTTCCCTTGCTCTCAACACCGTGTAGCGATCTGCCCTCTGCTGGTCGGAGTTTGGTATTACACTCTGCTAAATAAACATTTCTACTTCTCTCTATGAAAAAAAACAAAAAACAAACAACATCACTTTTGCAACACTGTAAGCATAAGTTGCATTCCTTACTAGTCATGAACCAATATTTAACATAAAATTATTAACAATTTGGGTATGAGAACCCGCTTATGGCTCTGTCTGCCACACAATGTGCCTCTGTTGACCTTATCCTAGCCCGGTGTCTATCTTAGGAAAGCAGCAGTGCTAATGTAAATCAGTTTGCTAGACTGGACTGGCAACTTGTCCAGTGTGTACCCGCCTCTTGCTCAACGACTACTGGAAGAGGCTCCAGCTGGAATAAGGGGTACAGATGATGAATAGATATAGCTAAACTCTTTAAAAGTAGGCCTATCTTTTCTAATCTTTCTGTTGAAGACAATCCCCATGATTATCAAATGACTGAGATTTTCAAAACAAGAATCAGAATAATCATATTATCTCTTGTCAGTATTGTCTTTTTTTTTCTTTCCTATTTTATCAGACAAAATTAACTAACTTGGGGTAATTGGGGGTGTGGGGTTGTGGGAGGGGGGGGGGGGTGGTAAAATTTTTTATAAAAACAGATTATTCCAAACTGGTTTTCTGTCATACTTGCACTGTATCAACAAAAGCATATAAAAATTGATCTACAATGCATCTTTCTTTTTTTAAAAGCGTCATACCACCCTCTGCTGGCTACTTTAAACAGCTGCAGCGTTATCACTATCAAAACCCCATTATCTGACAGAAATAATCGTAAATCCAAGTTTTAAAAAGTCTGTTTCATTATGTGTTTGCAAGAACTTAGAGGTCAGATGAGCTGTTTCAAAGCTTTGCAGATGCCCTTCAGTAGATACACTGACTGCTCTATTTTAAACAAAGAGTAGCCATTTCTGATCAGCTGTTGTCGTAGTTTAGATCCATCCATCCATTTTCTACCGCTTATTCTCTGAATGGGGTCGTGGGGGTGCAGGAGCCAATTCCAGCTGTCATCGGGCCAGAGGTGAGGTTCATCCTGGACGGGTCGCCTTGTATTCTACATTACTCTTAAATTTAAATCAATCAAGGACAATCATCTTGACAACGAAATAAACTTATTTGGTCTTAAATTTAGATTATTATTTTAATTCACATAAAGTTATCAATGCAGCACATTTTACATTGTTGACATTGAAATAAAAAAGCAATTACACTTAATAAACTCGACGACACATTGTTACTGATACTTTTAGGTGTCAAATAAGAAAATAGAATAGTTGTTCTTGCTGGTAAGCTTTCACAATAGTTTCATGGCTAAGTGGGTAAAACAAGCAAACATAACAAACAAAAAGAATTAGAAGATTATATGGTCACCGCAGCTGGATTTAGTTCCTCTCAAACCTTTCCTCCAGAATCCGAATCACAAAAGCAAAAACTTTCAGTAGTTGTCAAAAAAGCCTCCGCTGTGCTGGAGAAAGATTCACTTCTTTGCCATCATCCTCAGTTTGAAACTAAAAGAAAATATAGTTTTACTCCTTTTAGTACACAAACATAAAACTGTTCATAAAAAGAAGTGACTGATATGATATTAGAAAGTGAATCAGCATCTCATACCCTAGTTTCTTCAGAGCTTTCCTCACCCACGCGTCCTCAGCAGTCGCACACACTAACTTGTGCAACAGCCTCGGTTCATATGCGAACCTACTGATTAAATAAAACCACACACAAAAATTCAATTCTTCTGATTAAGCAACTAAGCATGATGCAATAAATAAACTTACAGGCAGCCGGAGCTGGGTAGAGTATGCCCAGTATGAAGCAGAGGAGAATGGTTGCCACTGTGAGGCTTCTGGGAGCCATAGTTGTGGACAAAACAAGCAAAGAAAACACCAAAAATCTCCCTTCTGCATATATATATATATATATATATACTATTGTGTCACCTACATGAATGTCTTTTTTTTCTTTTGTTTTTACATCTTGTGGCTCAGAATTGAGGACAGGAAGTCTATTATGGCTTCATGGCAACCTAAGATGCAGATTTTGCACTTTGATTGCAAATGAGACCTTTGTTAGACCACTGTGCAACATCAGCTCAAGACATGTGTTGACAGGAACTTGTGTAATGATCACAATGATCAGCTTGTAAATCTAATATCTTGGATTTTCCCCTAAATTTCTATTTCAGGTGGAAAATTCCTTTATGAAATTGTTATTATTGGTTTATTATTAACTATTAACAATTCATCCCACTATTAATCATTTGATCAAATTAAATGGGGTCTCAGTGTATTTTGGATTGCGGGGGGACATTGGGACTTGAAGCAGGGGTAGTAAAGCTGTTTTACAGAACCAGCTATCTGGAGAAGGTTTTGTGGAGAAATCTGATGGAGTATGGGGAGCTTGTCAAATCCCCCTTCTAGTTTGCATGACCTATTTAGTCCGCAGAAAGCTGACAAATCAACATTCAGCTCAGCTGACTTTGATAGATGTATACATCAAGTTTTAAATGCTTAATTCCACCCTGTCAATAAAAACCTTTCCTATAGAAACAAACAGTGCACTTTTATATTACTGCAACCTGACAAAATCCTTTATATCATGTTTTCATTAATGATCAGTTTGGCACCCACTATTCTTTTGCACATATGCTGTTGTTGCATCAAGTCAGACTGAGGTCCTTGAGTTTAATAGCCAATTCCTCTGAATTGTTTTCCACTAAAATCAGCAGGTGACATTAACACTGATAGTGTACACCAGGAATCTTCAAATCCGGTCCTTGAGAGCAGGCATCTTGCATGTATTCCATGCTTCGCAGCAAAACTGATTAAAATGAATCACCAGACTCATCCAGAACTTGAAATCAAGCTGTGGAGATCAGTTTAATTCTAATCAGTTGCATTTACCTGCAGAACCCCGGCCCTGGAAGACTGGATCTGGAGATCCTGGTGTACATGTTTAGTAACATTCACTGTCCTCAGGACACAGCAAGCTTAGAGGCTTGCAGTGTAAATCAGAGACCGTTGGACCAATGACTGCTGAGTGAATAAGTCTCACCATTTAAAGTGGTTTAAACTCCCCAGTATACTGTTTGATGCCAAGTCGGGAATGACAGCAAGAAAGTGTTGATCAACCTCAGATGAGACATCTCTCAGTCTGACTCATATGCCTCGATCACTTGTCTTTTCCAAACTGTCTCATTAAGGTTTTCCTGCTTTAAATAACCTTGGGTGTCCTTCCATTTTAAGCCTAAACATCCCCATTTACCACATCTTACAAACCATGAAACATTTGATGAAATGTTTATTTCTGCATCCACCCATAGAGGGCAATGTTGGCATGAACCAAAGATGATGTAATCGGTACAATAAAATCCCCCCATCAAAAAACAAACCAACATCTGCATCAGCATTCATCTTTACAAAAGTAAGAAATAAATGATTATTTATCAAACATAAAGGTAAACAGATATGTCCTATAATATCATATGTGTTGTTTTGTCTTTCTTGTGTTTTTGTGTATGTGTGTGTGTGTTTTTGTGTATGTGTGTGTGTGTGTGTTTGTGTGTGTGTGTGTGTGTGTGTGTTTACCTCGTATGACTACTACTAAAAGGGAAGGTTGCATCATAAAAAGGATATTGTCTTGTTGACAGCCTAATCCCTGTTAATTGTCTACAAAACCAGCCTCTTTTTGCCCGGCCTTGGCACGAAACATACAACCGTTTGGAAAGTCAGAATTGTGAGTCGGTTGTTTTTATTTGTGGTTCATTTCCTGCATGTTTCTGATATCTGGGCATTTATTCGATAGCTAATTAATAAAATGGAAGTGTTTTAATTACATTTTTAACATTATTATTGTACTAAAATTCTGTTCACTAAAGTCACTTATGTTGAACATCATATTGGACATGTGGAAACGGCAATATTTACTTCCTTTTTCTGATTTATGCAACAACAAACAGAGTAGTTAAAAAATGGCAAACATCCATAAGTATTTAAAACAATTATTTACGAAGGCCTAAAGCTTCCAAAGTGATTCCTTAGTAGCTTATTTTACAGAACATTTACTGCTTTACCTTATTATTGTTCAGACTTCTTGTGACCTGACTTCCATCATACATGTTACACATGTAGTTTACAAGTTTCTTAAATAATTCTCTCTGTAAATATATACCTTCTGTTACTGGAAACAAACCAACTGAGCACTCTAAGGGCAAACCCGAAATAGTATTGCTACAGGCAGAACCACTGCGATGCTAAAAAAAAGTCCCTAAACTGGTTGGCACAGCTAAGGCGATCTGCTGAAGTCTTTGTGTGATAATCGCTGTGAGTCACACCCTCTATGCACCTATGCACATGCTGTAATGCTGTTTTAATGAAAAAAACAGAGTGCTGCAACTTTTATGACCGTTCTATCAGGAAAAGGATAAACTGGCTTGTGTTTCATTCATGCATCTATTTCAGTTAACATGAGATTCATCTCTATGTCATGCTGTACCTCTAATCTTTAACAACAAATACATCCCTTCTGCTAACAGTTTCCATTTTTATATTATTTAGGAGATCATTTACTTAAAAAACAGGGTGTAAGTTAGACTCTTTCTTAACTCGAGCCCCCTCTTCTTCTTTTTATACTCACACTGCTGGATGGTGGACAAAAAAGAGATGTGGGGAGCAGTATGGAGGGAGGGATGATGGTAAAGAGAGTGGGGGTCTTCATTGAGTTGTCCACCCACACTAGGCCCCCTCTGGTAACCTGAGTGGGAGTGGGCCAAAAGGAAGGCGAGGATGCGCACACACACTCATGCACGTAGACCCACACAAAAGAAACAAAACTGCAGCTTGCTAACCTTAAATGTCAAATGTGGCAAAGTAACGTGGAGTAAAAGCATTTTAAATGAGCAAAAAACTTCCTCAAACCTAAACAAAGAGGCGTTGTCAGTATCCCTAAAAGCACTGCATAACAACCAGAGTTAAGACTGAGGCAGCGAGGAAATAATAAAATCCTAGAAAGCAGTTAGCGTTGCTCTGCTTAGAAAAGGCTGCTGGTTTATGATAAATCTAACACTGTGCAACACTGTCAAACCCATGAGGCACAAATAAAGAAATGCACTCTTCTGTGCTTTGTTGAAGAATGATGGTTAACTACTTGCTATATAATTATCTGAGCCCAGCAGATTCCATCCTCACCGTTTCCTCCTACATGCCATCTGCCCTGTGTGTCCAGACTGTGGGTGACTGAAGTGGTTGTGATTGGGGGGGATGAGGAATTATTGTGGCAAATTAGAAGAAAACTTGTGATGTAACAGCCTGAGTTACACTTTTGTTGTTGGAACCAGCATTGAAACATCCCCGGCTTCTGACTGAGTGAAAAGTAGATATCTGTGAGGAAGGGAAGACGCAGCGTTAAATGACCTTTGACATCACGAAGCGCCCAGAGGTATTTCAGTCTGGCAGAGCAAACTCACGGCTGGGAAAACCCAGGAGGATACTGCGAGCCAGAGAAGGTGAGGAGAACCGAGGCATAGAGAGAAAAGCCGAACGGTTGGAGGAGAGGTATTTTTAGGGTGGTCTGTTATCAGTGGAGACGAGGGCGTGTGGTATCGCAGCTGGGTCATACCGCTGAGGGGTGAAACAGCAAGGGCTCTCCACAGAGACAGGAGATAAAACGGAACTGAACAATGATGTCTTTTGCCGTCTCTTGTACGTACACTGATACATCCACAAAGACACAGATACACACTCAAAAAAATAAAACACATCCACAGGTCCTATTACAGGTACCTAAAAAAGCCTCAGTTTGTTACAACATCACATCAGACCAGTGTCTCGTAGCTCCAAAAGCAACCAGAGTGGTTTTTTTTCTTTTTTTTTTCAGACAAAAGCAACATTATCATAGAATCTCTCCACAGCACTGTTTATCTCTCCCTGTCTACCTCCCCTCTATTGTGGAGCTCTAAAGATGTAAATGCCAGCAGAACAGATGGATGGAGAGAACATCTCATCACTCTGACACCTTGTTTATGCAATCACATGCAAACATGCACACAAACACACTCAAAATTCACAAACACAACCAGTCCAAAACAAGATGGTGATGGAGATTTCTCCAGTCATCTGAGTGAAACCCTTACATGGAGAAACACTTTGGGCCGTCTGGTGGTTTCGATGCAACCTTTTGTCTGCATCTTTCTTTGTTTATCCCGAACCGTCATGTGCATCAACACGCATTCACTCACACGCACACATGAACTGAGTCATTTTCCAGATTAGCAGCTGTTATGGAGAGAACTGAGTACCAACGAAACGCCTCTGACATGCTAATGATGCTTTGTCGTTGCAAGGAGTTCAACCACACATCCTCACATGGGCAGATTTCGAGACTCTGACTATTGTCTGTCATATATCCAAGAGAATATCAGTCTAGTTGTGTGAATATTAAATCGTTTAGGCTCCCAGGGTGATGTTAGCACTCAGAGCAAAGACTGCAAGCCAAATGAAACCCTTTCTCGCTCCAAGAATATCTTAGAGAGCCTTTGAGGGAAGATCTTTTTTCTTTTCGACACACCACACCACACCACACCATAGCACACCACAACCACCCACCCATCCAATCAAATCCTCACTGGCAACGTGCTGCTCCTCATCTCTCTTCCCTGCTTCTTTTGTTCCTCACATTCGGTCGCCCACACACCTACCGTCCCTCGGGCTTTTCTCTTTACACTCTCACGCATGCACAAATTTACATTTGGTTACTTTGTACTTCACTTTATTTCTTCCTGTCCTTTCTGCTTTTTCACAGCTATTGCACGTTTGGAGATTCTGTATGTGTGAATGCCGGCTCATGTAATGTAGCAAAAAAAAACACTCTGGCCTATATTTAGTGCTGTCCAATACAGATGTGTGGGTAGCCACCATCTGGGGCCCAAAATGGAACAAAAAGTCTGTATAAGATGTGTGCACAGGGTAGGGCTGAGGGCCAAACTTAAGGGTTCAAAGCAGGCGGATCATTGTGGAAACCCCCTCCAGATAGCTTGGGATCTCAGGGGAGAGTGGGAAAAACATCTTGACCATCATCAATCAAAACTTGGGTGACACAAATGACCAAAAACAAGGGAGTGTTCTCCATCCATGTCAGTGTGTCACCTCCACCCCACAGCCATGTCCCACCCACCTGCGCTTCTGTCCCATAGGCCCTCGCTGGACGCCGACAGATGCAATTGGTTGGTTCGGTCCCCAAGCAAAATCGAGTTCCTCTCTTCGCTAATTGGGTCTTTGTGATTGCGCAGTCGATCGTGGCGTTGGGGGAGAATGAAACGTGAAAACGGTATTATGGTGCATGGGGGAAGAGTGGCAGCTCGAAGTGAGGAGATCGTTTTTTTGCCGCCTCACAGTGCCAGATGCTCTTCCTGGGTCCATTATGAAGCCTTACAGGGGACCTAGATGGTTTCGACGTAGCAACTGGGAAGACACAAAAGCAAGATGGTGACCAACCAAGATGGACATTCACACATGGCATATAATTGAAAATGCAGGCACGGCCACGCTTGCACACGCACTCACATGTACGCTTATTTGCTCATAAAACAAGCCGAACTTTGTTTAGTTTTTTACGTTGGTGATTCTCATCAAAAGTTATCACAACTTGCACTTATCCATTGTAAACATGGGCGTAATGAAGAGGAGCAGGTCTCTGTTTTACTTTTTGTTGTTGAAACGGACAAAAATGGTGGAAAGTAGACTGGCTCAGTGAAAGTACAAACAGCCTTCTTCAAACTGAGCTTCTGTCAGGACCGGCTGCTCCCCAGAATGTTTGAGAGAGTGTAGGCCGATGGGTCATGAGGTTGTTCTTTGTTTGTCCCATCGTGCTTTTAAGGCCATATCCATGTGACTTTTTGTTTACAACTGCTTTATTTTTAATCAAGAAATGAATCAGCTTTTCTTTTTATTCTTATGCCTATTTGGGTATAAAAATATTAGCAACCAACTAACAGATGGCAGGGGATTGTCTGAAGCTCCTTCTCATGTTATTGTCCTTAAAGTATCCAACAGACTTGTGAAACAAAGCAGATCATTCATTGGGTTTCTCTCCAGTCACCATCAGTGTTGCCATCAACAGGTGGCGCTGTTGTCACACTCTTCCGTGTTTTACTCTCAGGACAAAGAGAGTCAACCCAACCCTTTATCAGGAAACTGTGACATTAATGTTTTGAGATTTATGCGGAGTGTTTTTTTTTTCTATCCTGGTTATTGTGACGTTTATGACCTTCATGTTATTACTGCTAAATACCACTTCTGACGCGCAACAGTGACTCGCATCCTCTATTTTCACTCAGGTGGTGGATTCCCATCCGGGCCCCTTTAAAAGTATCCGGTGGAGTTTTTATTTCCACAGTCAAGAGCCTGGTTCAGCATAAACGTCACTATAAATTTAATTTAACTTGCTGACATTTAATTAAATAATAGTCTCCTCATTCTGCTAGTATGGCCACCTTGTCAGTGCGCAATTGGTTTATTTTACCTCTGTTACCTGCTTTCATTAAAATAATGAACCTTTTTGAGATTTATCAGCAAGTTATCAGAAGCCTCTGAATTCTCATATTTAGACATTAAAAGCAAATATTCGTACAGGTATAGTAAACTGAGGTAGTCAGGGGTCCCTGTGGACCACTGTATGTAATCAGGCTCGTGTCATTTACCATTAAGGGAAGCTTCTGAGTGTAAGAGACCGCCCCAGTATCAGCTGCTGCATCCAACTCGCTTTCACACTCGCTTTCATTCACACACACTTTTCCCACCGGGATGGAGCCGCTTCAGCCAGCGCGCAGATCCGACCGGGAACACAAACGGTTCCGCGCGGCACACATGGCTGCACATTTATGGCAAACCTTTCTGACCCACATCTGGATAATAACAGTAGTTTCAAGCTCAAGGACGCGGATTTATCCACCCAATGAAGGTAAGGGACGGTTAAATTGTCTCTCGTGCGAGTGGTAACGCTGACGATGCGCTCCGGGACACTGGGCCAAACGGGCAACGATGTTTTATGGGGTTTTTTTGTTTGTTTGTTTTTTAGAGAAAAATGAGGATTTCGAGAAAACACTGGTTCCTAGAAGAGTTTTACATTGAATGGATTCGGCTGCATGCTTTATCTTTACAAGTCTGTGTTTACAGTTTTGCGCACTGTCATTTAGCCTGTTTGAAAATAGATTCATACAAACTTTTAGTTTCAAACCTGAAATTTTTTTCAGGATGTTTTTATAAAAAAGGAGGAAACAAAAAGATAACGGTTAATAATCCAGTGCAAATTATTCATAGAAACACAATATTGTCTGTTGTTTTATGTTGATACTGACTGACTGAGTCAGTGCGCTTGCTGAGGGGGAAGAACTTGTCTTTGCTTGATCGTTTTGCTTTGCAGCATTCAATGTTAGCTATTAGAACACTTGCGTGTATCTGTGCAATTCCAGTGACCCTACTGGATACCAGGACAGTGCCAGGAGAGCTGAAATGGGCAGCTAGTCCTTCAGAAGGAGGGGTAAGTGGGAGCTTTCATTTAATTTATTTATTTTTTACAGATACAATGTTGCTCCTTCTTTTGAAAACACTTTCTTTGCCTAACAAATGCACGCACAGCCTCACACATGCATGCTTGTGCACACTTGGTCTGGAAGCTGTAAATAATCATCCCACAGATTTTGCAATGTGCTGTTGTTCACCAAGCCTAAGTGCTAATATGAAATTACTGGCGTTGTGTTTGGCACAAGCAAAAGCACAAACCAGCTTGATGGTGGGTGTAATTTTTTAGGGCTTTTTATTAGTAAGCTTTTGCCAGAATGAATCCTGGACTTATATGCTTTATATGTTGTCTTCCCAGCTTTTTGGTACTTCTTTGTTTTGTTGCGATCATCAGCTACGCATCCTCTGTGTTTCCTCTGTTTCCCACTTTGTTGTTTTAAAGAATTATTGGTGAACTTGACTTTTTTTCAGTCACCATGCTCTCATTCTATCACATGTGGCTTGATTGACGGGGTCCTGGTCTTCGCGCACTGAGCTTTTGATTACAGGAACCCCCTCCCACCGTCTTTATCCCTTAGACACACACACACACACACACACACACATACATGCGTACAAAAACTCTAGTTCTTTACTACAGGGGCAAGTAGTTCTT
>JBAMIG010000008.1:8855836-8870141 GCA_037177335.1 Kiunga ballochi
GAGACAAAAGCAATGCAGGATGCCAAAAGGCTCTGAGATTTCAACAAGTCTTTGCTTATGTGTGTTTGTGTGTGTGTTTTGGTCAGAAAGAGTGGCAAAAAATCAGAGCCAAGCTATAGTAAACCACATTGTAAATCTGGAGAAGGCGCACTTTGATGCGTCTCCAGATAAAGTAAGATTCCCAGTTTTAATCACCATTCCAGACTGAGATTAGAGAGACTTGCATATTTATTTAATCCTCATCAAAACAACAAATAATGAAGTAATTAACAGTCATTACAATAAACTGGCACAAAATATGTTATTGAACATTTCTAAAAATATCAGCCACATGTCCAAAGGAATATATTGCAGCAAAAATAAAGAACAAATGCTGCATCCATTTTTTGTCATGGTAAAACGAAGCAGCTTCTGTGAGTTTGCCTATCTTGTGTTTCAAAAACAGTACAGCCAGGGCCTGTTCAGGGGCCTCCAGGGTGGAAAGCGTGTAACATGCGGGTAGGCAGATTCTGTTACCTCTGAATGGAAGCAAGATGGGTGTTTCCACCTGTTTCTATTCTTTACATTAAGCTGAGATAATCTTCTGGTTGTAGCTGCATTTTAGGGTGGAATTTCTGAGAATTGCAACAGGATTCCCACGTAGAAATCTGATATCCATATTTCACTAAAAGGCCTGTGATTCATCTCAGAGACCCTAAAACATTTCAGGAAAGTGCATAAAAACATAAATAGACTTAGTCAAAGCAAAAACATGGGGAAAGTTTAGTTTCCGTGGTGATTCAGGATAATGAGGATGGAGAGGATGAGAGGAGAAGCTCTGCGGAGGAAGAAGGGATTATGTTTTGAATGGGGCGAGGGGGGTTGAGAGAAGGCCGCTGACAGCAGAAGGCATCAATACAGAGCTGCTCCTCCCCCGCTGGGGTTCGTCGCTGGGTGCAAAGGGGACGAGTAGAGAAAACACAAGCCAGAGGGAACACCCCCTCTTTTCTAAAGCCCCGGTTAAGACCGAGGTCATGACTGAGCCTGATGAAGACGTCAAAAAAGTCTGACTGACAGCCACTCGCACACACTCGCACACACACGCACAGAGAGAGTTTAGTGCAGGGTCATGACCGAGGTGGATGAAGACGTCAAAAGTTTGACAGCTGCGATCCGTCTGAAATGATCGGAAACGAGGGAGGAGAGACAAGAGGAGACAACAGAGAGAATTGGAAATTTGAACAGCTCGAGAGGCGGCATGAAAGAGGAGCCTTCTGCCTTTTGTTTCACTGTCTCTCCTGTTTCTGTCTGGGAGGACTGGAATGCAACTGCGTTTGCATGCGAGTGCTCCCATGCTCACTCTGTCCAGAGAGATTTCACGGTTGTGTTTCTCTCCAATGCACCTGCAGTGTCTCGTCAACAGCAGAAAGCTTTTGGACAGAAATAAGGAAAGCAGCGAGGCAGAGGGGGGAGACGGCCGCACTGACAGAGATGACAGAAAGAAAGAGTTTGCAATGAGTGCGTAATCACCACATTCATTCCCTCTAATTATTGCATCGCATTTCTGGGCTTAGGACATGTTGGATTGCTGATTTAGTATTTGTGTGAGTGTGTGCGGATGGATGTGTGTGTATTGTGGCTCTGATTTTCTGCCCAGCAAAGTATTTCCAATATTCTCACAGCTTGGAGGACTTCCCAGGAATGCCTAGATAGGAGGCAAATGGAGAGGGAAGTAAGTGTCTATCTGTTTGTGTGTGTGTGTGTGTGTGGGTGGGTGTGTGTGTGTGTGTGTGTAGCAGATGATAATGCAAGCTAAGATGCTGGAGTGGCACAAGTAATTGTCTGAAGTGAGCTAAACTCAGGTGGGGGGGAATGGTTTGCATTCCACCATTACAATCAAAGCTTACATCCGTGTGTGTGTGTTTATGTGTGTGTGTGTGTTTGTTCTATTGTTTCCATCTCCCAGGTTGGTCTTCATGTAGAGAAGCTTTGCCAGCCCCACCAGGCTTTCTGTAGCTGTCTGGCATCCGAGCAAGCTCCACTCCTTCTTTCTCTGTCCTGCTCTCATTATCCTTCCTTTCTCTTCTCCAACTCTTCATTCTGATCCACAGTGTGGGGTGATGGAAGGGGGGGTGCTGGTGCTGCTGGTGGCTGGGTTGATGTGTGTCTGATAGGGAAGGGGGTATTGTTGTAGAGCCCCTTTCACATGCTAATGTTAGCGCAGTTGGCTTTGGGTAGCAAAACACACTCACCAATCCACACACATTCCCCCATCCAGCACTTAGGTGAATACTTAAATTCAGTAAAACAAAACAGTATCCTCACCTGAGAGTGTTCTCTATTTTTAAATGTGAAGGGAGGCTAATGTGTTAGCTCCCCAATAAAAACTTTATTTAGCAAACAGGAATCACTTCATTTGTACAGTAGAAAAGAAAGTCTTATCTTATCTCCAACATTTCTGTATGTTTTAGGTAAAGGGGCATGACCCCTGTGGTAATAGTGTCCTTCCTTTTTACGCAACAGTCCATCAATCCATCCGTCAATTCCTCCCTCCCTCCATCAATTACACAGACAGGTGTCAGACTAAAGCAGTCAGGGGTACTTCCTCCATCTCCACCCCTCTGCTGGGAAGAAACAAGGGATGATGACAGATAACATGGGGTCAAGGAGAATCCGCGCACACCCACTCACGTGCATGCATACAGTGTGCCGACGAAGCTCTTGGTTGGATTTGCAATGAGCTGCATTTGCATTTTAGCTAGCAGAAGAATGCATATGCAAATGCCGACAGCGCTGATAGTAATCAAAGGGCACCTTCCTCTCCGTGTGTGTATCCCTCCTCCTCCTCATCATTTCATCTTTTTCTTCTCATCTCTATCTTTTGCTCCTCGTCTTTTTTTTCTTCCATGTGTTGTTTCTTCCACTCCACTTTCCCCATCCTTTTTTAATCTCCAAACAGCCGATTTCAGTCTAATTATTGTCCTTTTGGAACAGGTAGGAAACGTGTTCTCAAACATGCAAATTTTTTTTTTGCTTAGGTTTCCACTTTGTATCATCAGTGGATGTATCCCATCACTCCCACTTCACTGTCCATACTGGAGCTCCTGCACACCCTTCAGTAGTGAAGGGTTAATGTTAGGTTAATGACACCCTCATGAGATCTCATTCCAGGTCACTAGCACTCACCACCACCACCACCCTGTCAAAACCACAGCTAAAAAAGACACAAAAGGCTGCAGAAAACAGAGAGAATAGAGACATGAGAGGGCACTGACAGAAGTTTATGGCTTCAAATACCTCTCTTTCTCTTTCCCCTTCAGTTCTCTGTGTTGAAGGCAGGCAGAGAGGATTGGATGGGACTGAGACAAAGGCAGTCTGCTACTCCCTGGCAGACCCCTGGTTGAGTCCTGTAATCAACCTCGAAGTCCTCAACAGTTCAAATACTCCTCTAAGTCTCTCCCTGCTTAATTCCCCGTCTTTCCCACTCATGGATTACTTACCTACATTGATAATTGCAAACAAAAGGATGTGTGGGACATCTGGAAGATGACAAAACTACATTTTATCTTGCTTTCCGCTCCGTCGCTAGATACAGTATGAAAAATTATTTACTAGATAAAAGCCACTCTTATCAGCTGTAAAAGTGTTTATGACTTTACTGGTTTTGAACGCACCAAAAATATTTGAGCTGGTATCGATGTGGAGCAGCGTACGGGGCTTGGCAGCTTCAAAGCTTCCCCGTGGCTTGGTAGTTTTAGAGGAGAGGGGCAAATACAGCGAGCGCCCGAGAGTTATCAGACACACAAAGACCGATAAGTGGAGGTCGAGGAGGAAGTGCAGAGGGAGCGAATGTGGCAGATTGCAAAATGTGAAAAGGAGGGCAAATGAGTGTGTGAAAGAGCAAATCTGTGGAGGCTCACACAGATGGGGCAGGATGGTTGGTCTGAGTAGATTACAGAGGAGACTTCCTCCCTCTCATTTACTGATGAGAGTGTAATAAAACACACTGACACATTTGAACACACACACATACCATTCCCACATTCCTACCCACTCCCACTGGGATGTCTTCATCTTCCCTGAAAATGCAAAGGGACTAAAAAAAAAGGCTGGGACTGGGAAAGGTGGTGGAATTGAGGAAGGATGATGAATAGGATATAATGATGAAAAAGAAGGTGTTGAAGACCCATTGCGGTGAAAAACAAACGAAGGATCCTTCTGAAATTTAAATGTAGGAATAAAAATTGCTCTAACCAACCCAGCTTTGCTATCTTTTTTGCTCCCCCATTGGATGTCAAGCAGTATAATTATGCACTCATTTATTGTATTGTTGCTCCGTCAATGCACAAACTCCTCAATACGCAGAGAAGATTTCTCTCCCTCCACTCCCTCCACTGTCTCCCTGTCACTCTCCCCCTTTCTCTGTTTCTCCTCTTTCATATATTTAAATGTCAGTTGTTTGTGTGGGCTGCCAGCACCGTGGAGTTTTGATGTATTCAGTTCTAGTGTTTCTGTGCTTGTGTGTGAGTGGGAGCCGATCAGTAAAGGTTCTTTTCGAGTTGATCAAAATTTAAGATAAAAGAAGTCAAACTGTCCCTCCCTTTCATGATATATGGCTTTATCCTTCCAGATCTTTCTTTACAGTTGATTGTCTTTACATCAAAATGCTGCGTTAGTCTGCGTTTGCATGTGACACAGGCTCCACAATCAGCTGACACAGTTGATGAAAATGAGCCTGGTTGCATTGCTTTGGAACAAAACAAATGATTGTGTTAGACTAAAAATCATTTTCCCTGCTAAGTTGCTTTCATTCATAATTTTTTTAAACTTTTGGTTTAGATTGATAAAAACATCAGAAATAGCAACTGAATAGGATTTGAATTTAGTTACCTAAAGCGTTTCCAGACGACTGGTTCGTGTTATTAAATCGTGATTTTATATCCACTGCAGCATTTAGCAAAATTCAGGTTATGCTGATGGGTCTGCATCAGGAGTTTGGATAAACTTGTATGGAAGTACCGCTGTGCTGCAAAGGAAGCAATGCAGGAAAGTCTAAGGTTTTTTAAACACATTTATATGGAGCTGCTGTTGTAAAGTCTTTTTTCCACTCCTTAACTAAAAGTTTAATAACTGTTTTGTATTTTTAAAGCAGTCCTCTGTTCAAGGTCAAATGTTCTTTTCAGTTAGAGTTATCATTTAATCACATTTTTATGCAGATTTTTGTCCACATCTCTGCAGCTTGTTCTGCTGGCTTCTATAAAGCCACGTCTTCAGATGTCAGATGCTCCAAGTGTCCCCCACACAGCCACTCACTCCGGGATGGGGCTAACATGTGTGATTGCAACTCTGGATTCTTCCGTGCCGATGCGGACCCCCCTTCTATGGCCTGCACACGTAAGAAAACAAACTCGAGGCAAAAATACAAACAGCTGAAACTGAAGGGAAAAGATAGAAAATGTGTGTATGCATTTTTCCCCAAATAAAAGGAAAAGCACATGGTCATTGTTTCCTAAACTCTATCTCTTCCAAACAGAAGGAGACACAAACGTTTCTGAATGCCACCCCTGTTTCATGATCCCATTACTTATGACTAAGCCCCCATCTACATCCTGTCTGGAAGTGATAACTGAAGACATTCAGAAGTGAATAAATGTCCTCACTCTCTCTCGAAGTCTGTCTGACAGATTCGGAGACCTTGGTATGTGTGTCTTAAACCTAATTAGGCCTATATACGGCACATGGTTTCCTTGGCCTGGGAAAAATGAAAACACTCTCACACATACCAAAATTTAATTCCACAGAGGAAAACAACCAAGCTATCAAAAACATGTCAGAGCCATATGGTTTTAGTGTGATGCCAGATGTTTACATATCAAGCAGAGACCCCTACCCACCAAAATACTTTGTTATACATGCATCATCTTATTTCATACACATGGTTTTGTAAAGCTTAAATTTACTACCTTGTTCCTCAGAGCCACCGTCACCCCCACAACAGCTCATCTCAGTGGTGAATGAAACATCGGTGGTCCTGGAGTGGGCCCCCCCTCGGCGGCTTGGGGGAAGAAGCGACACCAGTTACAGTTTGGAGTGCCTCATTTGTCAAACTGGAGGCCACCGCCAGACGGACAGAAGAGTCTTCCCAAGGAACCGCACCTCTTCCCAGCCTGAGGCTCAGCGTGGAGGCGTGGGAATGCAGTCGGACCAGGGGATTGTGGGACCTGAAGTTCAGCTAGGGAGAGAGATTCCCCAGAGCAGATCTGGAGAATACCTCCAACCTGGCCTGAGCGCCATCTCCAACTCTCAGCTGTGCCTGCCCTGCGGCTTGGATGTGCTCTTCTCTCCCAGTCAGACAGGACTACACAGCACCAGGGTGGTGGTGAGCGAGCTCAGGGCCCACACGCACTACACTTTCATTGTCTACGCACGCAATGGGGTTTCTCTGGCCAGCGGTTCAGGCGCATCGCAGAGTGCATCCGTCAGCGTCACCACGAACCAAGCCGGTGAGCAGAACTTCTTCCGTGTGACGTTTGTGTCAGAATGCTGTTTTCAGCAACAAAGAAAAATGTGCTTATAGGTGTGGTCTGTAAGTGGGTCAGCTGAAAAACAAACTGCTGTGCAGAGCTTAAGGGCCAACAGGGAAAGAAGGCCCCGGGGTTATGTTCAAAACTGTAGATGCATGAAATGCACAAGCTTAGTATGTCAATATCTGTGTGTGTGATGAAGTTCTTTTACCCTTTGGTGCCAAACAAAACAGCTACAAGCATTTTCCCCCATTGCAAATAGCAGTAAATCTTTAAGGGATAAATAGTGCATTACCATAACACTTTCTCATGATGTTTCAGCTTTAGATTTCTTACCCAGCCTGCTCTAAAAAGGCCTTTTCTTCTTTCATAATAGTTTCTAATAGATTTGGCTAAGTAAAATTTAACTTAATGACATTTGGGAAAAGCTCTGTATTGAAATACACTGTGAATTTGTACTTTCTCCACTGGAAATTGTTGCTTTTAGTATCACTGTCATAGTTGCCATAGTTATTACTCTGTCCTCCCACACCTAACAACAACTGAATTAATTATAGGGGTGCTTTAAAGAGAATGTCATAAAGTATTCTGGCAACTGTAAATCAATGACTTCAATACAAATAGGCAAAGCTGGTTGAGGGGAATGTATAATAAAAAGCAAAACAACAGCTGCTTGCTAAATAATTGAGACTTGACTGCACAATTGCACCCAAAGTTGGATTTTCTTAGTTGCAGCATGTAACCAAAGAAGCTTTTGAAAAAAAAAAAAACTCCCACATGTTATGAAGTGTTTCATTTTGGTTGTGAAGGAGTCAGATGGTGTGTGGTTTTCCTTGCACACGATTTTTGTCAGTTTATAGTCAACGCTTTTAATTTAGTTTTTTGTTTTTGCATGCTGTTAAATCTCAGCTGCCATTGAAAGTCTTTATGCTGGCATTTAGAAACCAGAACACCTGCTTAGTTCCAAGTGCCCCAGGGAAATAAGTTGCTGTGTGTGCACAGCATGAGAGCATGCCTGGGATGTGTCAAGTTCGACCTGCACCGCCATATGGTCCAAGTATCATATGAACAGCCACAAAGGAGGAAAGACGTAGATAAAAGGGGGAAAGAACTACAGGGATATAAGAGATAGAATGAAGCTTGTCTCTTTGAATTAAATGGTAAAAAGATGTGGGTCACTTTTCAGGTGTGCTGAATCAATGGTATTGTTGACTCACAAGAGTCATACATTCACTTTTAGCCACGTCCAGGACTCTGAAACTGTCATCTTACATGCAGCGCCATAGCAGATAGCAGTTAGACTTATGTATCTTTTTTCTGTCTCTACCTCTCAGCTCCTTCTCCTGTGTCATCCATCCAAGTCACCGATGTCACAAGGCACAGCTTGTCGTTGTCTTGGAAACAGCCAGATCGACCCAATGGGGTCATCTTGGAATACGAGGTCAAGTTCTATGAAAAGGTGAGTCGCCTGCAGGTTAACGCAACCCAGGTAGGTGTGGGAATGTCAATATGTTGGCAGGCTGTTTGTATTTACTGACGGTACTGTCAGACTTGTTGCCAGGCATTAAAAAGACTCTTCCTCTTGTCCTGTCTAATCAGGATCAGAGAGAGAGGTCCTACCGCATAATGAGGACCTTCTCCCATAATGTCGATGTCAGGGGTCTCAACCCCCTCACTGTTTACGTGTTCCATGTGCGGGCCCGAACAGCTGCAGGATACGGAGAGTACAGCGCTCCATATGAATTCTCCACCAATTCAGGTGTTCAGATTATAATCTTCATGTTCATAAAAAATACTTTCAAGTTTCACAGAGGAAGTCATTAGCTTTGGGTTGTAACCTTTTGTTTTCCCATAGACCCCTTCCCTCTGATTGGAGAAGGAGTGAACTCTGCCTTTCTGCTGCTGTCTGTCAGCGGAGTTGGAATTTTACTGCTAATATCTGCAGCTGTTTTAATCATCAGTCGCAGGTAAAACTCACACACCTGCCTACAAGAGCCCAAACAGGCACAGGTTTACACACCTCTCAGAGTTATTATGTTGGCTTGAATTTTCACGAAGGCCTCTGGCATAACATGAGAACTGCTTTGATGTCGCTGTTCCTTTTGACCAAACTGCTACGGCACAGGCACCTAAAACTTAGGCTTCCCCTGCTATTGTGTTGCTAAATAATGTGTGAATGTTACGTGCAGCTTTTAAAGGGATTAGAGCGGAGACAGTGATAATCCCTTTGTCCCTGACTTGTCATTACTGTCTTCACCAGCCCAGCTTCCACTGGCATGCACTGATGCCCACACACAACCACACACACACACCTGCTCAGCCACAAAGGTGTTTTTGACAGTTTCTTTGTTTTATAGAAAACACCTTTTATCTTGCGCTACCTGAGGCATCGCCCCTCCTCCCTCTCTGTCTGAGAGGCTTTCATCTGGTCGCTCTGCGCTTCCTCGTAGCCCGTCGCTCTCCGCTCCCGTTGTCATTGCCTTCTGTTGCGGCAAATCTTTAAAATGTCAAATGAAGACAAATAAACACACAAAGTTAAAAAGGATATGAGACAGTTCATTTGCTTGTAAGAATCAAAACAAAGCCGTGAGAAAATAGGAAACAGTTGCAGAGATGCTCTTACAGATTTTTACAGGCTTCTGCATCTGTGTTCATTGTCCATCATTTGTGTCTCATTAGGAGAAGCAAGTACAGTAAAACAAAGCAGGACTCAGAAGAAGAAAAACATCTGAACCCAGGTACTCCAAACAAAAGGAGACAAATATATTGATGCTCTTTTTTCTTCTTCTTGTATCAGTTTTCCAGCACACATCCTATACACACTTTTCTGATGGCATCCACAGTTACACAAGCCATATTCCCCACCCTCCTCTGCATTCCTCCTTCTCCTCCCTCGCTTACTGTCCTCTTACGCCTCTCTCCTCTGGCAGGAGTTAAAATCTATGTGGACCCATTCACCTACGAAGACCCAGATCAGGCCATCCATGAGTTTGCTAAGGAGATTGATGTTAGCAGTATTCACATCGAGAAGGTTATTGGCATGGGTAAGTCTGGCTTTGGCGCTCAAACACACACAAACCCACACACACATGCTTATTTGGCACTGACGCTGCTGTTTTGCTGTATGAATGTAGGAGAGTTTGGGGAGGTGTGCAGTGGTCGCCTGCGTATGCAGGGGAAGAGGGAGATCTATGTGGCCATCAAGAGTCTGAAGGCAGGATACTCAGACAAACAAAGAAGGGACTTTTTATCAGAGGCATCCATCATGGGGCAGTTTGATCACCCCAACATCATCAGGCTGGAAGGTGTCGTCACTCGATGTGAGTTTTACTAAAGTTAAGAATTTTAGTTAACGAGTGTGAGGTATGCAATCATTTGACCTTGTTCTATGTTTAGGCAAACCATTGATGATCATTACTGAGTACATGGAAAACGGATCACTGGATGCTTTTCTTCGCGTATGTGAATTTCATTATCCATCATTTTTGAATATGAAGCAAAAAGTCATTTAGTTTCTGAACAACACAAAAATATGATTGTTTTATTTGTCCCAGTTAACCTGCCTTTCTATTTCCAGAAACATGACGGCCAGTTCACTGTGATCCAGCTGGTTGGCATGCTGCGCGGCATCGCCTCAGGTATGAAATACCTGTCAGACATGAGTTACGTTCACAGAGACCTGGCGGCTAGAAACATCCTGGTCAACAGCAACCTGGTGTGTAAGGTGTCGGACTTTGGTCTGAGTCGAGTTCTGGAGGACGATCCCGAGGCCGCCTACACTACGAGGGTGAGATGCACGGAAAATATGCACTGGCAAATCTCTTTTGTTTCTTGCTCTTTTTAAATAAACCTTATCAAAAATGTATTATTCATCACTACACAAGCTGTTTATGTGCATCATTCATCTCTGCACGCACAAGTTCACACATATTCTAATCTCTGATTAATTGAAAAGATAAAGATTTTGTTGAATGTTTGGACATCTGTGTTTGTGTAAAGCTTAAAGAGCCAGTGGTTCATCGCAAAATAAAAAAAAATACAATATTTATTTTCAAATAATTAAATTTGCTGCTATTTCAGGAGGCCACTGGGTCTTATCTTTCCCCTGGAGGGAAGATCCCCATCAGATGGACGGCTCCAGAGGCTATAGCATACAGGAAATTTACCACAGCCAGTGATGTGTGGAGTTACGGTATTGTCATGTGGGAGGTTGTTTCATATGGAGAGAGACCCTACTGGGACATGAACAACCAGGATGTAAGTTATATTTCTATTGTCCATGCTTTGAAACAGTCTCTTCTGTGTCTCTCAATAGTTTTTAGACAAAGAAATGTGGTTTATATAAACTTAATCTCAGAATGCATCTTAAGTTCAAAAGTGCACAATCACTTCCCCATTTAATGAAATTTTCATAAACAGATGCTTTTGTGACTTTCTGTGGCAGACAGATGCAAACATTTCTTTCTGTTCACTCACCACGCAGCCAGCCAAGGCCTAGTGTGATACAGTCAAGGGGCATTAAGTAAAAAACTAGAATAGAAATATAAATGTTTTTACTGCACAGTTTAACCTCACCTGACAAAATCGCATAGAGGGACAATGTTGTGCTGCAGCATAATAAGGGGGTCATTTTTTTTTTTGTTGCAGTTTTGCTTTATGAAAAGCAATTTAATTAAATACAGGAACACAGTCTTTTTCGACTGTCAGACAAAGGTTAACGTGTTGCTGTTTAATGTAACTAGACATCCCATTGTGGTCTGTAGCATTTTTGAATTGGAACAAAATGACTGCAATGACTGATTGAGTGTGCTGCTGTTCTATGTGCACAATAGAGCCACAATGCACACAGGACACGGTAGAGCTGCTCACAGCTGCAAAGAATTTAAATTACCTCCAGTCAGTGGGATTGTGGAAAGGTCTTGGAGGACAACAATAACGGGATAAATCAGCAGCAATTGACATCCTAAAATAGAGTTTCCATATTGTCTTAAACAACCTTAACTAAGCTGATTTATTCGTGTTAATAGATTTAAATATTGATGTTTCAATAAGAAGTAGTCTATTCAATACAGCATGGCAGGCTCCATATAGAAAAACAATGTTTGGCCCAAACATGGCCCACATGTGCAGTTTTGTTTGGCCCATATTTGGATAGACTATACTCCATGTGAATGTGGCTGCCTTAACTCAGCCATGTGATCACCAGATGTAACTCACAAGGAAATCCCTGTGATATATGTCTAGGTTCCTCACAGAACCACTTCTGGCCCACAGCCCTTGTCAAAATCCCAGTCTAAGCCAACAACTGACATTTGGACCACATGTGATCCACCAGGTGCCTCTGTAACCCACACCCAGGTTGGCAGCTAACATCTGGACCACATCTGGCCCACATAATACTTACCAGTGCCATCACTGAGCCCCGCTTTGTCAGAATTAGCATGAATTTCACATTTGAATGCTATCTGAGGCAAATTTGGTTTTTGGTGTACACTTATGCTCAATTCAGACAATTTTGGTTCTTATAGTTTGAAATTAATTGAAGCAGAAGCAAGAAAAAAGTTAGTACATAATACTATGTGATGTTAGTTAAGATAGTTTTTTTGTTAATAGGCAGGGAGAATAAACAACTTCAAACATATTAGATAACAATATGTTTCAAATTTGTTTCTTTTATCATCATTATTGTTTAGGTGATTAAAGCAATAGAAGAAGGCTACCGGCTGCCTGCTCCCATGGACTGTCCTGTGGTGCTGCACCAGCTCATGCTTGACTGTTGGGAGAGAGAGAGAGCAGAAAGACCTACTTTCAGCCAGATACTCAACATGTTAGATAAACTCATCCGCAACCCTGGGACTCTGCGCCGCACAGGAGGAGACAGGTACATAATAACCATGCAAAGGCAGCCATAAATCTCAACAAAGAGGGTGGTAAATTATTTCATAGTCACAAAGACAGGTCTTCATTTTTAGGCTTTTGTACGTCACTTTCCCTCTCCATTAAGCTGTCACATTACTGTTTCACTATCTCTACTATGTCTGTATTTACAGACCCTCTGGCACAATGCTGGAGTCTGGGGTGAACTCAGAGGTGTGTGTATCAGTTGTACCGCAAGTGTGTGTGCCACAGTGGTCAGTGTGTGAGTGGCTGCAGTCCATCGGGTTGGAGAGGTACAGAGACACTCTGGCAGCAGCAGGTTATACCAGTATCAACAACCTTCTGACTCTCACACACCAGTAAGTCCACCTTCATGCGATAAGACATAGAGGAGATGCAGTTCAGTTTTAAGTCCATATGGGTTCATTTCAGTTTTCTACATTTACAGTAACCATAATTTTATTTTAATATACGACATGTGCAACATTGCTGGACATCAATACATTAGTGATCTATTTGCATTTGCTGAGTGGGATGATATAAATAAAAACATCAGTAGAGTAATTATCTGTAATATGAGCTTAAACATGATTATGTGGAATTGTTTTGTTCTTATAAAGCTCAAATCCAAAGCTAATATTAAGTATTTAAAGGTATAATTGTGATAGTTGTTGCTTAGTATGTAGAAACTTTTAAGATATCAAAGATAGTCATAGAAAAATACCTGAAAACATTTGTTACCCAACAGTAAGTGTTGTAATTGTTACTAAATGTTCTGATGAAACTGCTGATAACAAGATAATAATATTTTAAATACTGAGTCTGACCATTAATGCTTGTCTCTGCACTGACAGGGAGATGGACAGACTGGGAATTATCACACCATCACATCAGGACATAGTAATTGCGAGTGTGCAGCAAGAAATGTTGTCTCAGATGCAACACATGCAACACTCTATGGTTCCAGTCTGAGCTGGAACACAAATACAAACATGTTTTACGAAGAATTTCATTTACCTCATCTGTGCACTTTAGAGGAACTTTCCAACAGTGGAACTACAAGGAATTGAAAATGAAAACAATTACAGTGACAGGAAGTAAGAGAAGAGGAGAGCAAAAAGCAGCACTTTGGTGAACTTCCATCCTGTGGATTTTTCTGTGAACCTCGTTCTGGACAAGGACACACATTATACTGAGTTTCTGAGATTTTAGACTGATGCCTGATCCTCTTATCCAGCTCTGCTTTTCCTTGCTTTCTTCTCTGTTTGGTGAAGGCTGACATGTGCATAAGCAGAATGGCTTCCAAGATATTTTCTGTTGCTGCTTTGTGCTTGACTTGAATTAAATGTTTTTTTATTCTCTCGTGTGTGTGTGTGTGTGTGTGTATGCATGTGTGTGTGTGTGTGAGTGAAAATGTGTGGCATGAATGCATTCAACATGGATTCTCCCTGTCAAGATGTCAGCTATCTTTACTTAATCTCAATATGCAAAGTTAAAGAGAGCTGAAGGAGCCGAACAGAATGTAACAAGCTCTTTCTTACTTCATACTGGAAGACTGGCCTGACAAACTGTTTATTTTCTTGTTTTTTTATTCTTCCTTTTCTTACTTCGAATTGTACAACACATTGTTTTTGTTGTTGAACTAGACACTTAGATTAGAATGTCCTTCATCTGTGTCTGTACATACGCCTCCTGTTTGATGCTGAGAATTAGCTACGTAAAATGTTTTGTTTATTTATGCTCCCTTTTTTTAATCTAGTTTGTACTATGTAAAATAGAGACATTGATGAGATATTGTAAAGAGTGCGATATTGCGTTGCAATAAATGCCAAACCCATCTATTCATGTGGGTAAACAGATTTGGACTGTGATATATATATATATATATATATACATGTATACACATATACATGGCACCATTTCTG
>JBAMIG010000008.1:8873660-8894207 GCA_037177335.1 Kiunga ballochi
TGTAACAATGTACATGTTATAGTGAGTAAGCCAGTTTGAACAGATGTGTTTTCAGTTTGGATTTGAACAGATGAATAATAGTAGAATAAAGCAATAGTTGTTTTAACTACCAATTACTGTCTGAGGAATGTGGATGATGTGGGCTGCAATGCTCTCCCATCAGAAAGAATAACAGTGTGATTAAGAATAATCCTACAAATGGTTTGCAAACAACATAAAGATATCCTCGGGATTTTCAACATCAACATCCTCAAATGAGAGACTAGTGGTTCAATGACTCACAGTTTGAATTTCAGATTTTGATGAACAAGTCCAGAGAATATCAAAGGACCGAGGCTCAAGAAATGCTGAGGGTAAGTATTATAAACATTTTCTTATTTACATTTCTTCATTTACTTAATACACACACACACACACACACACTCATTACAACATAAGATGTTGTCTATACATTTGACCCAATGTGAGTTCTATACTTGTGGGAATAATCAAAGCTTATAGATCTGAACAAATACAAAGTAAAACAGTATATAGGAGCAATGCCAGTACAATACAAAACAACCCGTCCATCCTTCGATCTATCAATCAATCCATCATCAACTATCTGTAGCGCCTATTCTGAAAAACGGTAGCTAAAGCCTATTCAAGGAATCATTGGGTGAGTGGCAGGGATAATTCAAAACCAAATCCATAAACCTATGGCACCAACACATCAACTTATCAAAAAGATGTAAAAAAAATTTACATTTAGTGTAGAAGACAAGTAGCACATTATAACTACATTTTTTTTGTTTTATTTACTGTTATAAATTATTAACTAGACCTTTTGGAATATCATGTAATTTAATTTAAAATGACATTCAATATGGAAAAAAGTGGTTTCCTTTATATTTGTAAGATGGCTTAGTCTCAGTTCACCAAGTCTATCAAACCCAGAAAGCAGACTAAAGTGCATTGTGGGTTCAGTGCACAGCATTGTGTGCAAACCAAATCAAAACAAAAATGCATGTAATGTAGTAGGAGGCTAAGAAGAAATGTCTTGCAGTCATATAAGGAATAACTCTAAAGGTTTTATCAAAATATTGTTGACCAAAGACCACTAAAATCTGACACAGTTCCATGTTATGTACTGGAAACAGAAATTGTCTACATTAACGAACAAACAAACAGGTTTTTTTTCATCATTGTGTGTCTCAACTTTCCTTCAGTAGCTCTTGTTACAGCGCCACTTCAGGCTGGGAGTGGAACATGTTACTAAAACGTCTAATTGTTTTGCGTTGTGGAGCATGAACTCAAACTGGGTCCTGGTGTGAATGGATCTTTGAGATTATTTTAGACAAGATGTAGCACTACAAATCACAAATTCAATGCTCTCACAAACAGAATAAGTGGACTATTCTGAATAAAGGAGCAGGCTGTATTTGTTTTCCAATGTACCATCTACTTTATGAGAATACTCTCAGGTAGGCAGAGGAGATGGATAGAAGCAAAAGACAACCATATATTAGGGAAAGTTTTGTCCTTCATCAGTCCTCCATTGCCTCCTCCTCCATCTCATTAAGGACGATAGATGATCAATAGGGTAGGAGGGGATTAGGATTAGAAATCGATGGCTTTGTTTTCTTTGGTCTACTAAAGATAAACACTGCCTTAAGACACTGACTATGCAATGGAGAGTCGTTCACATCTTTTCATGTTTGTGTGAGAGGGCATGACATTCCCTCTGTATGGACAGACAGACATCTGGTTGCAGCTTCTCACGCTGAGTTAAAAAGAGATGCTTCGATTTCCTTCACGAGACTGGGAAATTGGGGGATGGCCTCTGATCCAACTTTGAAGGAATTTTCCCCAGCAAGATTCAACCAAGACTCCAATCAAGACCTTAGGTGCTGGCATTCTGTAGACTTTTCCTTCAATACACCCCATCGCTACATTTAGAAACTAATGTGCAGAAGTGTGTCTGTGTGGGAGATACAGGTTATACAGCATAGATCAGATCAAATCACCTTTTCAAAACTCTCTGAGAATAGCTGGAGCTGACTGATGAAGCGGTAGTGAACATGCTGGCTGAAAAGTAAAGTGATGCTCCTAAAAACCTGAGTGGGTTGGAAGGAGTAAGGCAAGGCATTCTGGGTAGGTGAGGCTTCACCTCCCACACAGGGTTTCAAAAACATACCCCCTGCTTTGATCTGTCTCTGCATTCTCTCTCTTGCTCCTCTTCCCTTTCTTTTCTTTTCACGTGCAGACAGACACACTCACACACACACACACTCACATAGTGCACACCCGCCCTGTTTGTTGTGGCTTTCGCCCCTCTCTCCTTTGAAAGAACAAAGGCATTTGTTTATGTTCCCCGCAGATGAAAGCTCAGCTTTGAGATGACCCATTCACCTCAGGTACAGGTGCTGCCACTCCACAATTTTCTTTAAATTCAATCGTTATGAATGAGAAATCAGCTTTAGTGGTCATTTGCGTGCACTATTACTCTTTTTTATTAAGCAATTTTGTTGTGTGTGTGTTTATTTTAAATGATAATTAGAATATTATTCTTATTCAAAGTCACAGGTGTCTGATGGTGCATGCAGGCAGACAGTGTGTGTGTGTGTGTGTGTGGAGGGCAGGGGGTGCGGGGTGAAAAGAGGATTTGACAAAGAAAGACATTCATACTGTCTCTAATTCATCAGACATGGACAAAATTGAATTGTAGCGGACAAACAAAGCAGCCTCAAGTGGATACAGTGAGACCATGAAAGAGGACACTGTGTGGGGCTGATGCCAGTATTACACCAATATGTTTTATGCCAAGAAAAGTCAGTTTGTTTCATATTTGGAATTTTAAAAAATCTAGAAAATAGGCTATAAACATTTTAAATAAACAAACATATTTTGGGTGTGGCTATTTAATGCTCTAATGAGCATGTACAGCAATGGACAGTGTATTTAAGATGCAGTTGAAATGATCATTTTCTCAGAAATACATACCCATTTGATCAGCTGATAAAACATTGTAAGAAGCTCATAATATTTCATTGTCCTATTACTAAAAAAAATTTTCCTGAAATTGCCATTTTGATATTTGATAACAGATTTTGCTTTCCCATTTGACATAATGCTTATAGTACCAGGGAGATTGCTAATACTGTGGCACAAACGTATTTCAACTCCTCACTTTGTGCAATTGTTAGTATTCAAACTGCACCTATATTGTTCAAACTGTCTGTGTCCTTTCAGTATTTTTCCCAAAAGTTTGCCAGCGATTGCTACAATATTTTATTTTATTTTATTTTATTGGCACAAATCAAGTAGGGAGATAAAAATACTGGATATGTAAAATAAAATTTAAGTAAATAGACAGTAATCATGCATATCATAATGCAGCAGCATGCTAACACATGTAACAGTGTACCACATGTTAATGGCTTAAAAGAAACAAAAGAAATATCATACTTCTCTTTGGAGTTTGCAACAGTATTATCTATGCATTTTGTCAAAAACATGACATTTTTTGGAATAATGTCTTCTTTATTCTTTGATCATTCTTTAGTACATTTGAGTTAGTTGCACTTCTGGTGAAGCAATATCCTCACTGAAAACCAGTAAAAAGTTTTTTCTTTCTTTTTTAAAGTTATTTAACAAGCCAGGAATAGACCAAAAGGAATATGTGTGTGTGTGTGGGTGGGTGTAGAGAGAGAGACAGGACAATTTCATTCCAGGCCAATTGGTCAGGTGGCTGCTGATCCTTGTCCATCACACATTCCATCATGGCCCGACATGGCTGACTTGTCACCATGAGTGACATTCACAACTCTGGCTTTAACCCAAAGTACACACATCCTCATAGCAGAACAAGCACACCTGTGTACAGTGAGAATACATGTCATTTTGAGACGTTACATCTTTTGAATTGATGCATTGTATCTAATGGCACTAATTTAATTTCTGAATGCATTTCTAAGAAATATTTATGCCAGTAACATGTTTTATTTAAAAGGGCTATAGTTTCTTTCATTCTACTTAACATATTGGTGTACAGCTTATGCTGATTGAAAAAATAAAACTCCAAGTAAGGTCATCAAAACGTCACATTATGTTAATTTGCATTGAGTTGTCGGTATAATGTGAGGTGCTATAAACACAAGTCGCTCGGTTATGGGCCATCAGAAGCACAATAAAAGTAATACTGATCAGTATATTAATCATATTCTGGCATAAATTGTGGGCACAGTTTAATTTCTTAATGCAACTAAAAGGGATGAATGCTTTTAAATAATTAATAGATTTATAAGGTGACAAAAAAGATGCAGCCACATTGAGCTCGTGCTTTCATAAAACACTGTGCTGCCATCTGGTGGGCTTATCTTTACAATCTTAAAAAGAGTAATAGAAAAAGCATCAATGAATCCAAAATTCATCATCATGATTTACACAATATAGTCTTTATTTTATGTTTCACAGTGATAAGATACAAACACCGTTGCCTACAACCAGGCAGTGATGTTAGCAGACCAGTAACACGGTAAAGTGGTGTTTACAGACACAGAAAGGGAGTCTAACTCTGATTACTCTTCTTTCATCACACTTTAAGGAAGATGGAAGTCACGGTCTTTTCCTGTCTTTTCTACATAAAATGTATGAAGATAGAATATTTCATTTGAACATACTTTGTTATTTTGGTAACCTGGTTAAAGACTGAGCCAGCCATGATTTATTTTCTCACACAGCCAACATGCCTGTAGCTGATTCACACTCTCACAACCTAAAACAGGAACACTTTGAGACAATTTGATAAACAGGCAGTACAGAAAAGTCTTCCATGTGTCTCATATCATATGATGCATGCAAGCACATGCACACACCTAAACATCATGTGCTTCAGCACACGCAAGGGCTCAAAAATATTTGGATGAGTTTTTGCTATACCCCTTGTGTAATGTCCAGACTCTCCTCCAAATATTTGGTATTCTTTCTGAATTATATTACACATGTTTGTACTTGAACATTTTTTCTTTTACTTAATGCATACAAATAAAAAAATCATCAATCAAGTAAGGCAATTTGAATGAAACCTTTCACTGTCAGGTTAAATTTGTCAAGTGGACCACTACACACCACTGAAAGATTAACACTGTTTACACACGGTACACAACATTGATTGTTTTGTTTTTACAACCAACAACTCAAGACAAATTATTAAAAAGACAGGATTTCAAAATATTTCAGCCATACATACATAAAGTGCTAAAAATAAACTAACACAGAGCTGGCTGGCTAAAAATGAATGTATGAATAAAGTTTGAAGTAATTACATCCGAGTCAGTGCAAGAACTCAATAACACATATTGCATAGGCAGGGAGAAGGGTTTTGTTCCATCCTGCTCAGACAGCCACCTCCCAACTCTGGGTAGGTGTTGCAAACTGATAAATAGACCAATGTCGGATATCTTTAGAAACTTTAAAATTAATAACGTTTTATTAAATATGTACTTCAGTTTGTGTGTTTAGTTTTGAGTTTGTTATATTAAGGTGCAATGACAAATCCAGCAAATATGATTTTCTCTTTCTTTAACAATCAAAAGAAGAAAAAAAACTTTGAGCCAAGTGCCATGTAGCTCTATTATACAACCTCATCTCTATTCTATGATAAAAATCAGATTGTCCAAAAACTAAAAGGTACTTTTCCCGATGACTTAATAATTGAATCTTTACATTCATTTGAATGTGTCAAAATGCTTCATGGCATACTCACACTTAAATGCACCATTTGCTCTGTCTGTCTTTGTTCCGGTTGGAAAAACAGGCTCCTGCATGCAGCTTAAGCAGCCACCAGTAAGTCTGCTGGTTTCTGGTGACTTCACTACTAAAACTTCACACATTTTGTGTATGAAGACAACATCTGATTCCACTCATCATTGCTGTCTCGAATGTGAGTTACTGAAAGACAAAGGATACATTTCAGACAATAGTAAAAAATAGCAAAAAACAAAAACAAATTCCCATTCATATCTTTGTGAGTTTAACTTAAATAATGAATGAACTGTATACCCACTGTTTCACTCTCCCCATCTGAGCCTCGTCTGGACTCTGAGCTGCCATGTAAAGGAGAGTACACCCAGCTCCGGTCCTCCTGAGTCTAAAATATTAAACGCAGCCAGCAGAGGGCAGCAAACCAAAAGAAGACAGAAGAGACAACTGAGAGACAAATCCACAGACATTTATCATTTATAGAGCATTTTAAAGCTGCACTTTCCTCCATTACTTCACATTCTATTTGTATCCTTGAAACTAATTCAATTGAAACTCTGAACTCAGGAGACTGAAACTATTCAAAGTGCAGCTTTATCACAGGATTTTAAAGATCAAAAGAGAGTTTTCAGTCAAGCAAAGCACAGACAACATTAATCAGCTTTTCAGCTACATGGCAGGAACTTGATGAATAATGGGGGGGACAGCCATTTTACTACATCTGATAAACTACACATCCCAGATCCTAAACCCTTAAAATGACTAAGTACTAACATAAAAATACTGATGATGGAACTTCAGAAGAAGCTGTTTTTATATGCAGGGCCTTCTTAAGTGGACCTCAGCAGTAAATAACTCATGTAAAATGGATTATAGTTTCATTATGTTTTCTGAAGATCCATTCACAGCAGTGGAACAACTGCCAGCAACAACATCTACCCGTATTTCAGATTAATCTAAAATCACTTTTAACTACCTGACCGGTAACTTACATTGTAACTTGAGCTAGAATTAAGCTTACGGCGCCCAAGAACTGGAGAGTACACCCAATATCTGCCATCTGCATACTGACAGTTGGACACACACACACACACACATATAGATGAACACAGAAGTACACATGAAAATAGAGGAATGGATTATTATTTTAAAAAGACACAGATAAAGAAAACTTGAAATAGTGGAAAATGGAGATAAAATAATATAGCAAAAGAAATGGTAAAAGCTGGAAAGATGGACATTGACAAGAACAGTAAAGACAAACTGACGAGAGACACTTCATGCTGTGCAAGAGAGACAGCCTGTTATTTTCTGATGTGGTCATTAGTAGTAACTATAAGTGATGGAAGGCACATGCCTCAGAAAAAGCATTTTAGGAAGCAAGAGCAGCTTGCTTGGTGCTTGCACACTGCAACGCACGCAGCCTTCCTCACCATCATAACTCTACCACGCTGTCCTGACTGGGCCACTGCAAAACACCCAGTAGATCAAAGAGAAACAGAAAGCAGGTGATGTTTACTAACTAGGAACTCAGTTTTACTTCTAATAAACTGGTTCTGTTTAAATGTTGTCAAAAAAAACAAAAAACTTACAAAGTAAATGTCCGAAACTTGCACCTCCCCTTCCAACGAGTTGTGGCTGCTGGAGACGGAAAGCTGATTGCGTGACATGCGTGGTGCCTGCTGCTGAACCTGGGGGCTTGCAGGAGCAGAACAGGGAGGTGTGGATGGGAGATGGTGAGAGGGGCTCTGGCTGGAGGACTGGGAGGATGCGGGGCAAATAGGGGTAAATGCTGAGGCAGGATGGGGGGTACAATTGTTTGGATTCGAATCATCAGGTGCAGACTGTGCACCTGAATATGAAACTACAGAAGGAAGAGTGAGAGACTGAGCAGCTGTGGGAGAGGCGAGTGGTTTGGTGGATGGGTTGATGGATGAAGAAAACGTGGAGGATGACCGGGTAGCACAATCAGCAGTGGAGGAGGAAGATACAAAGGAAGAAGGAAGGGTAGAGGAGGAGTGTGCAGAGGCAGCCACACAAGCCTGATGATCAAGTGGTTGTTGGTTTGTAGCGGTTATTTCTGTCATCTGCGTTAGCTCTGTGCTCTGTGGGATTTTGCTGTATGAAGCAAGGAGAACACAATGACACAATCACAGTTACATACGTACATTGCTCAAATATCTTTATCTCACTCACCTGAGCTCCACTTCAACAGTTATGGTGTCCTGCCGTTCACCATGAACCTCGACTACTTCTTTTTGCGACCTGGGAGCACACAAGAAAACATAAGGTGTGAAAAACACACATGACAATAGATCAGTATGACGACTAAATTCTAAGGGATAAGATTATGCATGAATAAAGCCAGAATTACCTGGCCACATTAGGTGAATGCATTTGTCTCCTGTAGCGTGGATGCTCTGGTGTGTCGAATGGGGTGGTAGGTAAGGAGTTGTTGGATGAGAGTGTGGTAGCAATAGATGCTGTCGTTGCATCTTCTAAAGAAGGAGGTGTGCATGGCGGCTCTCTCCCTGAGTAACATAATGTGAAAGAGGTGTACAACACCAAATAAGATATTCTCGTCATGTTGCTTTACATTCTTTAACACATACATCCAGCAAACATCCTTTAGGATGTGCGGGAGATTCTGGAGAAACAGCTATTTTTTGATGATACACAATTCAAAAGTGTTTTTTTCAGATTTCTCCTGAAGACGCACCTCCAAATCGTGTGTGGCATTTTGGGGTATGATACTAAGCATCTGACAGCATGTGATTCATGTACAAAGAGGGGCACGTGAGGAGTGGTTGAGGGGGACGGATAAATAGCAGTTGGGTTTGATAGCTATATCACTGTTGAATTCTTTAAAACAGGTCGAATAAATTGATTGGATAGTGTCCGTCCCACGGGTAATGAATTTTTTTGTGTAAGTTCACTTAAAAAAAATGTGCTGCAACTGGGATGTGAATGGGATTTTAAGCAATATGGTTTAAAAATAAAAGCTCCTGGTAAACATTATTTTAAACTGAACTGTAATATTATTAGCTGAGTTTTCTTTTGCTCGTATTGATAAAAGTCATTATTACTTCTTGACATTTTTTTCATCTTTGTTGCCTAAACGTGACACTAAATAACTGAATATTTAGTTGTTACTCATCAGTACTTTTCTTTTGCTTTCTGCTTAAATGATAGCATCTCCACAGTCATCATTGAAAATGTCCTTTCTCTACTTTTAACCAGAATTAAAAGGTTTACTTTAAAACCCGAACTAAACTGTCAAACTAGATAGTGGGTCTACCTGAAGAGGAAAAAAGAAAAGCATTTATGCACCCAGTGGGCATCCCTCTGTTGGGATAATCACTCTTTTATATCATTACTGAAGATCATTTTGAATTTATTCAGTTCAGAAAACATCTCACCATTATCCTCCAACATGGGGAAGTTATGAGCTCCTCTTAGGTTTTCTAAGTTGTCAAAGTTTTCCTGTCTTTCCTCGCTCAGTGAGGGACGCTGGCCTGAGCCGGCTCCCGCACCGGATTTAGACATGGAGAGAGCCCCTCGGCCTCTCTTTGATGGAGAAGATCGTAATGCTGTGAAATGACAATATGATTTACTCTTACACCTTCTCAGAAATTCAAAGCTGCAAAATAATCATTTGCAGTAAAATAAACAAGTTCATTCTCATTTCTTTGCACAAGACTAATGCATGCGTGTAAACTCACAGCTGCTCTTCCTAAAGACAACCGTACTGCAGAACTTGTAAAACCTCTCAGCATAGAAACCAGGTCTGTGAACAGACACTGTGTCCTGTGATGGGATGGAAACAGCAAAGAGAAAATGGTTGTTTTAACAATGTTTATGTGGAAAACCAGGACAATAGGAGAACTTTAATAAACTATTAGTCAGAACAAAAATCTTTTTCATTTGACTGGTTTTGATCAAACAAAGGCTAGAGCAAATATCAACATGAAAACTACTCACTCCATCATGTATGAGAGACTTCCAGGAGTGCTCCAGTTTCTTGATAAGTCTGTTAAAATACAGTAAATTCAATTAGACACTTACTGTATTTAAAAACATATTTACCAGGTTGGATGAGAAATCCATAGAAGAGCACAGTTACTATTTCCAGAATGAATGCTACTGTGTTTCTGGGCAAGTTTTTAGTGTTTCAGAAATGTTCTACAAATATTCTCTGGATCTGTATTAATCAAAAGGTGGGAATATAATAATTTAGATAATAATATATAACAATTATTTGTTTGGTGTCTTTCAAGGCAACCAAAGTGTTTGGAACTGTATCCATTAATCATTCCCACCAAATTTTTGTAAACAGCATCATAATGACAGTCAGTTTGTACTCTGACACAACAGAACATTCCCACAACAGGCATGCCGACACTACACAGGTATTTTTTCCCATAAACTGAAGGAGCATCCTGTAGACCAGGGACCAGCAGCTATGGGACCTCGAGGGCCGCAGTTCTGCAAGTGTCGAGCTCCCTCTCTACAGCTATGCTCAACAAATGAAAGGCTCCTTGCGTTACCACCAATTTGTGAGGCTAAATCACTAGCTTCTCCTCTGTTGTCCCTCAGTGGAGGAACGAGCTGCCAAACTCTATTCTTTGTCTACTTTTAAGAGCAAGCTAAAGACTCAGTTGTTCAAAGTGCATTTCAGCACTTAGTTTAACTCTTGCATCTGACCTAGCTCTATTCAGCTCTTTACTGATATCGGCTGACTAATGTTAAATAAATATATTTAAAAAAAAAGAAAAAAAAAAAGGATTTTTAGCACTTCAGGACAACACCTGTGTCCTACAAGACGATAGCTTTGCCTTTTCGCAGCAGTCTGGCACCTATCTATGCTGTTCCCTGTTGTTTGATTTCATGCTTGTGTTGTTCTCTGATGTATGTCGCTTTGGATAAAAGTGTCTGCTAAATGCCTGTAGAATAGAATAGAAAAGTGTTAGAAATTTCCCTGCTATAACACAGCTGGCACGCATCAGACTTAATTAGAAGCCTTGTGCAGAGTTTAACATCAAACTCTGCACAAGTCTGCTAACTACCCATTGATCTGAGTCAGGTGCTGCTGCAAGGAAATGCCCAACTCTTGCAGTACTGTGGTCCTCAAGGCCCAGAGTTGCCCAAACCTGCTGTAGATCAAATGCACCAAAGTTCAGTTTGACGTATTAGAAAAAAGTCTGAGTATCTGTATTTTTTAAATACACGAAACCATGAAATAGAATAAAAAAAAGTTTTGGTTTGTCATTGTTGAGTATCACATGCAAGCAGCTATTCATCCTGAATTTGGGAAAAGAAAATGAGGACATTTTAAGATGATAAAATGCTAATGTCAAAAGCCTAAATACTTGCTTGTTGCACAGAGTAGTTTAATAAGCTTAAACGAGTAAACCTTATTTTTAAAACTGAAAGTTAATTCCAAAGTATTATAAAATCCAATGAAGTAGCAGAGTTCAAGCTATGCATTGTTTTTCTTTTAGTTTTTATTTACTTCTGTTTTAAAATGCCAAAAAAAAATCAAATTAAAAAAATCTTTAAAAACATGGCAACTACCTGTAGGACTGCAGAATGTCAATAATTCCAATGAACAGCAGAAGGCGCTCTCCTTTACCACTCACAGCTGGAATACCACCCATACTGGACAGGTAAGAAAAGTTAGCATCATGTGTATATATGTGAAATAGTGGCAAAAACATTAAAGGTGATTTACGTGTCGTCATGGTCGAGTGTGTCCCTGCATGTGGATCCACCCTGGATTGACTCCATTGCAGTGGAATATAAAGCTCTCTGGCCTGCTGGCTTCTTCTCATCCCCACCTCCAGCAGGTGAGCCCTGGGTCTGTTGGTCTTTATCTGCAAGTGTCTTGTTGTGGACGCCGAGCAGTAAACTGTAGTCCATAATCTTAAAACTCTCCAGAACCTGGAACACAGCAAAAAAAAACCTCTAATACTAATATTGTCTTGTGAAAAATAAATAAAATAGATCCACTAAGACATTTGAACACAGAACAGCTCATGTTCATCCCTTACCAAGCAGTCTCTTTGTAGTGTTTTGACCAAAGCACTATATGTGTCATGATCCAGGATTAGACCCTCAGGGACATCAGTCAGAAAATCAAGGTCTTTAAAAGTGGGTTTGGATTTCTCTCTTTCCTTCTTAGAAGCTCGCCTCTTGTATGTTGAGCCCTTCAAATCAAACTTAAGGTGCATGCGTACGGAGCGTGGTAAAATATTGTTCATCACAACAATTCGGATGTTCTTGCCTCCACACTGGACACAATAGAGGCCAAAGAACTTCGGCAGCAGAGTCCGGGGGTTCTGGTTCAGGTTCTAGAGAAGATTTTTACAAAACAGACAGGAAGAAAGAAAAAAAAGAATAAAACACAATGTATTAGAAAATATGTGGCTCTATGTCCATCGTCCAGACAGCGTGACGTATCCACAGGCTTCAGTGAGCATGCTTAAACCTGTTAGGAAACAATTAGCGTAGGTTTCCGCTCTTATCTATGACAAAGCCAGCCACTTACGTCAGAGCTGACAGGGAGTCAACACCAGGAGGTTGGATAAAGAGGATAAAGATGCCTGGAAGTTTCTGTTGCAGTACTACTACTAAGCATGTGCAAAGCTACACCAATACTCTGTCCACGCCAAAAACAATGCAATAAAACTTTTTTTTTTAAATAATAGTAACAAACAGTAATGGTCATTTTTGAAACCTTTATCACCATAAAATATTCTAAGTACACAATCAAAATATAGGTAATTTGTCTTACCATATAGTATCCAGGGAGAAGTTTCTGCAGAAACTCCGCCTCCTTGTGCTGCACCGTTTTTATGATGAACTCATCATCCCGGGTTACATAGAATATGGAGCCGCTAGCTCCTGGATTTGTCAGCTCAATCAGAGGCTCATTACACAGAGAATACTAGACGGAGACACAAAGGACAAACAGATAAGACTTTAAACCTGGTGTCTTCTTTCAAGTATCACAGCTGGATCCACGGTCTCTCCGAGGCTACAGATTAGTCAAATTTTACTTCTGCCCAGAAACTCCTAACTATTTTACCTGAATAAGCTGTGCATTGAAATAAGTTTGTTCAGTACTTGTTTTAACCAAAATACATTCTTTCTACCTTATACTTAATCCTTCCTTGCACAACATAAACAGTACTCCTGTATCAAAACACTTAATTAACCCCCCTAAAAAACATTTAATTACCCAGTTTATTTAGACGCTTGATACTTCAACTGAAAAGTAAGTAATGTGCTTTTTGTGTGTAGCTAATTTGTCTTAATAGCATTTACAGTTTTACTGAATATTTAAAATAATATTCATTTTGCACTCCTCTAACAAAACAAAACAACTAAATAAAATAAAACATGTAAACACAAATGCAAACTATGTTAATTATCTGCAGCCAGCACTTAGAAATAAAAACAAAAAGGGATTTGTCCTTCTAATCTTCTTTCAGCACAGGCAGAGTGTGAGCTTACATGTGCTGCTGAGTACACTGAAAGTCACAGCAAGAATGCAGGTGTGTGTGCGTGTGTGTGTGTGTGTGTAAATATGCTGTGATATTAAACAAATACAATTAATCACTGTACTGTTAAAAATTCCAGCATTCTGCTTTTTGTTAGTGCAAAAATGCTTTCCAACATTCATAGCTTAATATTGCTGCAGGATTTGGTCAGTTTAATAACATTTAATCAGATATTAAAATGCTGCATATAACGCAGTGGCACTGTAGTTTATAAAACATGTAGATAGATTGAATATATGAATAATCATCATAGAAAATTAATATCTCACCAGGTAGTCATCTGGTCGGATCCCAAAAAGCTCTCTAAAGTACCGGAAGGCTACAGGTGCATAGGTTTTAAACCTGAAATCTGGATAGTGGTGGGCTGGAGTCAAGTTACTACCTTCGCTGCAAGAAACCACATGGAAGGTGAAAAGAGAGTAAAAGAATATAAAAGATGACAATAAGTACTCCTAACGCATCTGCTTTTTTAACCCAACCTGGGGAAGAAGATGCTTTCGACCACGTAGAAGTCTTGCATAAGGACATCTCTCTCAGGCTTGGAGCTGAGGTTGCCTACAGTATATCCAATACCCAACTGAATGGCCCCTTTTAAGGCAGAGGAAGTAGTCTGGAGGAGATAACAGAGACAAGAGCAAGAAAGTAAGGAAAGAACAAGTCTACTATGAGGACAGTCGTGTTATTTATCGTGAAAGATGTTTACTTTTTTGTATGTTGTCTCTCCAGAGGCATCTACTCTCCTGTGGCCAATCTTCTTCTCACGAGCTGGGTCTGATCCAAATGGGGACGGCATCTAACACAAGAAAATAAGAGTGGAAAAAGTACATGACGCGATATGATGTAGAAATGCAGAACCAGTGGTTTTCTTAGATTGAGTCATCATTAAAAATTATTGAAGGAAACAATATTACGGTGACAGCTGAGAGCTGGATTGTGTGACCTGGCATCTCACCTCTGTTATTTGAGCCTTCTTGGCTGAATCTGAGGACAAAGACAGAGGAGAAACGGATTAAGAGGTGCCTAAATGAATATATTATTAATTTGCCCTTCTTTGGGATTTAGCAGGGTATGGTGGCTGTGTCTCTCACATTGGCCTATCTCACACCGTTAGTGTTACCCAAATAAGTTCAAACCCATCACATAGAAGAATTGCACATAACTAGTTATGGTTGGTTTAGTGGCAAATGATTATGTAACAGATACAATATGGTTGCTTTACTGACTAATGACACAGGTGTGCTACTTTTTGGCTTTATGGAACGATGGTGTTTAAATAACAAAGATGGGATATGAGTACTGCAATAAACCCTTAACTCAAACTTTAACCAGCAAATTTGTTTAAAAATGGAAAATTTGAGTCTTCAGGTAGTATCAAGCCCAAATGGCCAATGCTGAAGTCATAGCCCAGGATTCTTTGCATGTATTCATTATAAACCTTCTTTAAAACAGAAAATGCATTATATGCAATATATTGTACTTATGTGGCTAAAGCCTAAAAGTAGCTTTCACTAATCTTGCTCCCAGAAAAATGGTGCTTAACTCACCAAGCAGAAGAGTTCACTGCCTACAGGTTATCAGCTGTTAGATGGTCCAGAAAGAAAATGAGCAAGCATTCAGCAACATGCAGCAAAGCAAACTCTGACAGTCAACAGTCAGATTTTTTTCCCCGTGCAAAGTCTGGTGCTGTCTATTCCTGGATCAGTGTGATTGGTACAGACAAGGTAAAAACTCTATTGGATTGACTTCCTCCTTAATCTGAGAACTGGCATTGGCTGAAGGCTCCAGACCACATTAACAACCAATCACATGCAAGGATTAGGAAGAATTTTCCCCAGCTAGACTGCATCTGTATGTGTGTATGAGGCCAGGAGGGAAGTGAATGAGAAACAGGACATCTCTCTTAATTCACAACGTTATAAACAACAGAGTTTACAGCAATGTTTCAACAACGTTTGGGTTATGAGAGTGAAGATTAGGAAAGTGCTGCTGACAGGGGTGGGAGGATCAATCTTTAAGCCCCATACAGACACTGTAGCATATGGTGTTGCCATGACAACACAATAACAGCCAAGATATAATAAAACAATGACCTCCCTAAAATGGGTCAAAACGTGCCAACATGTATTAATATTAATACAAAATTTTCTGTCAACACTTCCAACTATAGTTGGTTGCTGTTTTACATCCTGGCAGTTCAGTAAAACGGTACCTGGAATCTGGCACACAAAAGCTTTTCACTATGTTTGGAGACAAACATTAAATATCTTTTTCTGCATTTAACACAAAATGAAGCTGGGGGTTTTGCAGATGTCAGTTTTTTCAGTAAAACAACATTTCTGAGGACAGGATGTACTTTCTAAGAGGTTTAATTGGAAATTAGTATGATGGAACATTAAACATGTCTTTCTTTTCTATTTGAGCTTCATTTTTTTTTGTGAACACCATCAGATTTATTTTTAATTTTCCTTTTTTCTGATTGTGTTTGAAATATCCCATCTTGGTTGGAGCCCATAACGCTTATGTTTTTTTGGGTAAATACAGAGATTTGGCAACTTAAATCAGCCTTTTCTAACTTGCTTTTTGGGGGCATTGTCTTAAAATATTCTAATTAAACATAATAGGTTGATGTTTATCTGTTCTTTCTAGCAGCACAGTGTGAACCAAAGTTCAATGCAATCTAGTTGACATTTCATTAAAACTCATGTTGGGAAAGCAATAGAGCAAACGTCACATGATCACCACAGATATTAAGATTTACAGGTTATTTCTGAATCATTTTTAATAAAAGTTCATTCAATATATGATGCTGTAATCTGGATTAAACAAACCAGCACTGACATCTCTAAAAATTCAACAGGTCAAAGGTGGAAAGCTGGGAAATAGTTTTATTATAACCTGCATTGATAAAACAATAGCAAACCAAATTTTACTTTTAACCATTTTAATCAGTGACTTGAATTAAATAGATGCCTCTATCTGAGATCATGATGCCCACTTCTATAACTTGCAGATTAATACCGGAACAATGAGAAAGAGCGTGGGACGGAGACACAGAGGCGCTGTGAGATTAGGGTCAGGCCAGAATAATGTGTCACTGAGCTACAAGTAAATATGAGAACCTCACTGCAATATTTGATGAGCATTTGTAACACGATTTAGTCTGGATGTGTTAGAGCTTAAATAAAAAGCAAATATATCTTTGCTAAAAGCTCCCCCCAGTAACTGTGCAACAATATATTTTTGCCATGTTTATGAGTGTGCCTTGAGGCCTGTGTGTGTGTGTGTGTGTGTGTGTGTGTCATAGTAAAGAGGATTAAATCTTTCTCCTAACAGCTGAGAAAATGGCCGCCTGTTGCTATGACATTAATGTAACACTAAATATGGGTATATTTTTATTTCTCAGAGCTCCCTGCATGTAAATATAATTGGTTAGACTTAATAATCATCTGTGCACAAACAGAAAACCTGACTACATAAACACTTGTTGGACCAACTGAACTAAGGACACATCTGGTTTCTTATTGCAACAACTCCAAGTGCAGTTCTTATCTACGGGAGATTAATGTGCAATGTATGTAATAATTGCATATTTTTTTTATATAAGACGCTCTTAAGATTCACATAAAAGCATAATATATAACATAATATAAGATCCCACCATGTGCAGGTTTTATGGCATAGGTGTAGCTGGTTTTTGGTCCTACACATTTAGCTATTAGGCCTATATCTTCAAATTAAACAGTAGTTCCACATGTATGCATGTCATTTTTTAAGTCATGAACACTGTGTACACACTTTCCTAATGTGCAACTAGTATTTGTGCCAGCCTGCAGGGAGCCATGGTTTTTGCAACAGAGCAGCAGCGACTTGAATCTTGACACTGTTATCTAACCAAGCAATTTATTATTCATTCACAGAGCCAAATAAGAATTTTTGACTGTCGTGGTGGAAAACATTTACAATTTTAAGTGTAACTGCCTGGTTAACATTTCCATCTGGTATAATAGCTGATAAGGATATGTCCTGTCCCCGAATAGCCTATACACCTGCTCTGACCGGTGGCTGTTTGGGGTATTCACAAAATAAAATATAAATATGACGCTTTGTGGGAAAAAAAAAAACAGGATTAGACATACTAACCAGTGTCCCCGGGGTCAAGTTGAAGAGAGAGACCAGCGGCCGAAGCCTCGCTTGTGCTCCCGTCATCCCCGGTTTCCGCAGACCCCCTGTCCATGTTCAGGACGGCTCCTAACGACGACAAGCAGCCCCGTTTTCTGCTCGAGAGGAAACCAGACGCTGCGATACAAGTCTAAAATATTTTGTTTAACATTCCACCTTTAATCAGTGTTTACACCACCATAAGGCCAACCCTCTCCACGAATGCGCGTTTATCGCCGTTTTCGCAGCATCGTTGTTTTCTGCTCAGGACCAGCGGTGCTGATCATCTCTGCCGCTGCTGTGCGTCATCATCTGAAGGGAACAGCGAGTGCGCGTGCCGCCGCTACAGTATCACCAGCTCACTAGTACCATACTGACCAGCATGCAGGGACCAAGGCACTAAAACTACTGGGATGTGGAGATACCAGAGGGACATTCAGATTAAATCCTCATCAGCTGTTACACCACTTTACATACATAGGCTATATATATATATATATAATATACACATAGGCCTACATACATATACACACATACATTTATATAGAGAAGAGAAAGAGAGCGAGATAGCATATATATATATAGGCTATATAGACATTTTCACTTGGCATGAGGTTATAAAAATATTTGTGCAAAAGCAGCTAAAATGGGTCACAACATTCTAAACAGATTTGAGTAATATAAAAATACAAAAAACTGAAATTACATAAATGTATACACAAAACTAAACAAAAACATCTCCTTTAATGAAGTCATTTATTAAAAGTGAATTGTGTTAGAAAAAAATGTAATGGCCACATGGCGTAGTAGCTACATTCATTTTTTATTTGCTCTAAGCAGATGCAAAAAAAACAAAACAAAAAAAAAAAAAGACAAGACAAGAGAAAAATGATGCAAGACAATAGTTATTTCTCTACTTTATTATATTAATTGATGAGTCTCAGACATGGTGGATTCTCTTTGAAAAGTGAAAACTAAACATTTACTGAAACCTGAAATTTATGGCATTAATGTTATGACAAAACACTGACAGGCTAGGGAACACTTATTAGAACAAGGAATGCTCGTTTCCAGTTTGCTAATCTAGTGGACATCCTCTCATATGGCCATTCAAAAAAGGTATTATGTGCATGGGCTCTGGAGATAAAGTTGCACGCTGGGGATCATCAGGCTCTGTCCTTCCAAGTAACTGGTTTGCGGGCATCGCCGTCACTGGTCCAGGCACACACACAGGTATACCCTCGAGTCCATTTGAGAGGTCCATAATCAGACAAACACAGGGAGTCAACAGTGGCATTACATGTAGGTGGGCAAATCCTTCTCCACCACCTGCAGACGAGACAGAAACGTTTTACTGTGACAGAAATATCTGCACCATGGACAGAACAAAAAGCTAAATTCTAGACTCATTTCACCATCAAATATCACCCCACCCCAAAAATAAATAAACAAACACATTCAGTAGATGGTGCTGCAGATCATATATTAAAAAAACATTTAAGTAGATGTAGCTTACAACTGGATCGTCTGTGGGTCCGTATCTTTTCACCACCAGTCCCTCCTTGTTTATGAGAAACTGTTGAACAAGACAAAGTTATCACAACAGCAGTCATAGCAAACCAGTTATGTTGCTGAAGATTGCCATTTTTAAGGGGAAAGCAACTTTTCCAACAATTTACCTTTGTGAAATTCCATTTTATGTTGCTGTGAACAAAAAATAAAACAGAATTATAATCTAAAAAGCCATATAATTTAAAACAGGATCTCAAGAACACATTTGCTAGCATGGGTTCATATACACATCATTAGTAATGATACAAGCAGAATAATCTTGACACATTCTCTATGAAAATGACAAGCAAAAGGGATTAAACAAGTGGGATAAATCACCCAAAAGCAGTCAGGATGTACATTACATGTTGGGATCCTCATCAAGGGTAGAAAGATCTCATAGCTACCATAAAAAAAAACAGCTAAAAAAAAAAAAAAACCACGAAAGCTAGTTGTAGTTTTTGCACACACAGTACCAGCAAACGGTTTGGACACAAGATAAACAAACCAGCAAGTGTTGACCAGTTGAATAAAACTGCATTCCTAGACTGTTGCACCAGAGTTCATTTTTACGTTAACCGGCTAGAACAGGTTAACAGACCAAGATAATTTATTGATCCCAAAAGGGAAATTTCAGGTATCCAGTAGCATAGCATGATAGCACCACTTTGTATTGTCCATTAGAGTACGGATTTATGTAACCCATGAAACTCACTTTCCAAAGGTTCCCTTTCCTTTTGGTTGTGCTTTCATCCACTTCCACAGAGGATGTGCATTATCGCCATTCACATCAATCTTACTGAAAAGATCAAACTCTGCGTTGTAACCTTTGGCAAACTCTTTAATTTCCGCTTCTGTGCCTGGCTCCTAAATTACACAACAATTAGATCATTAAAACCCCCCCAAAAAATCCCCAACAAAGAAATAAAATGCACGCATCAAAGAGAAAAGTAGTTTGTCGCAGCATCGGTTTACCTGTCCTCCAAACTGGTTGCACGGGAAGCCCAAGATACGTAAACCTTGCTCAGCGTAGGAGGCGTGCATCTTCGCTAGCTGAGTGTAGTTTACGTTGGTCTTCCCTCATTTAGAGGCTACATTTACAACGATGCACACATTTCCTCTGTAAACAGAAACAAATGCCTAAATGAGCATCAAGTACTAAAACCTGGACAATATACCAAACTCACTAAAGTTGATTTTTTTTTTTTTTTTTTAGAAATTCCCATGTTTAATATAAAAAGGCAATTGCCCCATGTATGGTCAATCAACAGCAAGCAGTGACGTTAACATGTCAGTGGTGCCGATCGACCGAAGGCTAACGCAGGTGATGTCAGACACTGTAAATGATGAAGACTAGTATTTATTTTGCCCTCAGTGATACAAAACTTGTATGACTTTGAGAAGTCTGACAAACAGGACAATGCTGCAATATCCAGTAAAACATATTTATAATTACTTGCTTACAAAAATTCTACAATCATAAGATACTGTCAGCACGTTATCGATACCAGTGTGTGTTTATTTATATAATATA
>JBAMIG010000008.1:8934386-8945486 GCA_037177335.1 Kiunga ballochi
ATTATTATTATTATTATCGTAAAATCAGCCAATAAAGTTATATCTATAAAATATCATTTTAATGTGAATCCGTAATACCGTGTAATGGGATTTGTGCTGCCTCATCTAAATATTATTCTGGATCATAAATCAGCAGACTGACCACCACAGCACCCGAACAATCTATCAGCTGAACGGCAGTTTAACTCAAAGGCTCTTTGGGTAATGTAGTTTTTTATAATAATGAACGCATCGTTCAAAGAGCTAGTGGTGTCACGCTAAAACTTCATTACCCATAATGCTTTGCTCAAATCGTAAACATAGACCTGTCAAACAACAGAAACGCCATCTTGACAGCAACCTCAAAATGGCAGAAAGATGTACGCTCGAAACCGATTCCAAACTAAGATTACCGTAATCTGTTATTTAAAACCAGATGTGTAATTTTTTCCACAAACAGGTGGTTATGGGGTTGGTGTTCAATGCTGTTGAATAGAGCTTGTAAAATGGATATAACCACGGTGGTTTTCAACGCGGCCAGAGATGGTAAGCTGAAACTTCTCCAGAAGTTGCTGAGCAACAAAACTCCTGAGGAGTTGGAGGCATTAGCAGAGGAAAAAATACAAGGGGGCACGGCTCTGTTGATAGCCTCTAGATACGGACATTTAGATGTTGTAGATTACCTCGTCGAACATTGTAAAGCAAACGTTGAACTCGGAGGTTCAGTCAACTTTGACGGCGAGACCATCGAGGGGGCTCCGCCGCTGTGGGCGGCTTCGGCAGCCGGTCACCTCCCTGTGGTTAAGACGCTGCTAAAACACGGTGCGTCGGTGAACAACGCAACTTTAACCAACTCAACGCCACTCAGAGCCGCCTGTTTTGACGGCCACCTGGAGATAGTCCGCTACCTGGTGGAGCACAGAGCTGACATGGAGGTCGCTAACCGCCACGGTCACACCTGTCTGATGATCTCGTGCTACAAAGGCCACAAGGAAATAGCCAGGTTCCTTCTGGACCGCGGTGCTGATGTTAATCGCAAAAGCGTAAAAGGAAACACTGCTCTTCACGACTGTGCTGAATCAGGTAGTCTGGACATCATGAAGATGCTGCTGAAGTGCAACGCCCGCATGGAGAGGGATGGGTACGGAATGACTCCACTGCTGGCTGCAAGTGTCACAGGTCACACCAACATCGTGGAGTATCTAGCCCATCAACCTTGGACATCAAGAGAGGAGCGAATTGATGCACTTGAACTGCTGGGGGCTACTTTTGTTGACAAAAAGCGTGATCTGCTGGGAGCAATGAGGTACTGGAGGAGAGCCATGGAGCAGAGGCAGCCAGGCGACAAAGCTGAATCCCTGGCCAAGCCTCCACCTGGTCCCCCTATCCCTGCTTATGGCTGTGCACAGGAAGTAAGCACTGAAGAGGAACTTGAAGCTTTGATCACAGACCCTGATGAAATGAGGATGCAGGCACTTTTGGTTCGTGAGCGCATCCTTGGGCCATCCCACCCAGACACTTCTTACTACATCCGCTACAGAGGAGCCGTGTATGCTGACTCGGGCAACTTTGAGCGCTGTATCAGTCTGTGGAAATACGCCTTAGACATGCAACAAAGCAACTTGGATCCTCTCAGTCCCATGACAGCCTCCAGTTTCCTGTCCTTTGCAGAGCTTTTCTCATTTGTGCTCCAGGACCGCGCCAAAGGCACCCTGTCAACGCGCATTACCTTCCACGATCTGATGACTGTGCTGGGGAAAAGCGTGAGGGAGGTGGAGCGAGCAGTGGCACAGAGGGATAACCCACCAGAAGCCCCGCAGTTTACAAAAGCTCTCTCCATCATCCTTCACCTCATCTTTCTCCTGGAGAAGCTTGATTGCAGCCCCGAGCAGGAGCACCAGAAAAAGCACACCGTGTACCGACTGTTAAAGCTGAACCCTCGGGGTCGAAGTGGCTTCACTCCCCTGCACATGGCTGTGGACAAAGAAACCACATCTGTGGGCCGCTACCCGGTGGGCCGCTTTCCCTCTCAGGCGGTGGCAGCACTGTTGTTAGAGTGTGGTGCAGACATTGATTCACGTGACTGTGAAAATAACACACCACTGCATATCGCTGCTAACAACGGTTGTCCAGAGATTATGACACTACTTATGAAGGCTGGGGCTCACTTTGACGCCACAAATGCGCAGAAGAAGACGGCTTACGAGTTGTTGGATGAGCACAGCAGCGGGCACACAGCCCTCTACCCACTAAACTACATCACCCTTCAGTGCCTGGCAGCACGTGCTATTGAGAAGCACAGACTGCCTTACAGAGGACTGATTTCTGAGGAGATGGAAGCTTTCATTGAGCTTCACTGACTTCCCAGATGAGAGACTTCAGCACTTCTTTAACAAACATGTTCTCTTCACCATCATCCTCTTCTTTTTCTTCGCCTTTGGCTGCACCAACCTCATGTCAGACCAAACCATAGCAATAAACTCGCACTGACTGAGATCCGGTCAGTTCTCACTTTATTTTAACATGGAAGTATCGGGGACTTTGAAGTGTTTTGTTTTCCCACTGCTATTTATTGCTGGGTGAGCCTTCTCCCAGCGGAAATGTAGAGTTACAGTATGACGGTGCTGGTGTCCGTTTGCAGGTTGCCGACGGTCTGAGAGAGGGGTTTAAGTGTTATTAGTACAAAGCATCTGATCAAAGTAGCCGGAAAACATGCATGGAAATGAAGTGTGGATATGGTTGCTCATGTACTGTTTTGCATATTTGCTCGGGGAAAAAAAGGGTTTTCTAAAATAGTTTCTCTGATGCCAGTGAGCTGTTTGAGTTACTGTGCCAAAATGTTGTGTTACTGACTGTAAGGTGATGGCTAAATGACACGGTTTTACATCGAAATGAAAGAAGAAAAGCTAAAGAGAAGACATTAAGCTCCCTATCAGGGGAATGGTAGCGCGTTTTCTTTCATATTTCAGGCTGTGATTTTCTTATCAGTCTATTGAAGCATTACTTGAAAGGTTTCGAGACCGAGTCATCGGTCTGGCTGTGTAGAGCAGACAAAGTACCATTATGTGGCTCACTCATCTCAATTGCTTTTCTAACCTGTTGATATTTTCCAGTCAGGAAAAGGTTTTGCTTTTCAAGCCAAAACCCACCAAATAAACAGATTCAACAACAGTTAAACACAGTAATCCTAATAACTAGCACTGATTGGTTGACAGTAACTTGTGATCCTTTTCTTATCTTCTCGGGTAATAACTTCAGCAACTCATATTCCCAATTTAATGTCAAAGAACCCGATCAAAACAAAGCTTTGGCTCTGTTCTTTGAAATACAAATGGATTGTCCTGGTGGTGATGCGGCTTCTCTTTTGGAGTGAACTTTGACCTTTAACCTCAGATGCAGGTCACAGAAATGGAACGGATGTCTCCCCAGCCATTCCTGCATCTTAGTCTTATGTTTATTTGACTCTTTTGTTTCTCTTGTGTTATCATGAATGTTTTGTCTGTCTGTGCTAAGCACCACCAAGTTGAATGCACTGTGAGAGGCTCTATAAATCTTGGGATCCTTACATTCAGGCTCTGAACAGCCGCTGCCTTTCTTACTCATCTGATTCATTTAAATGATGATGACTCGAGAGCAAAAGTGTGTGTGGGGAGGGGGAGACGCCTGAATAAAATTCAGTATGACAACAGAAACTGCTTGTATGTGCATGCCTAATGGAGTATTTCTATTTCTATGTTGTTCCCTGAATATATAACAGTGTCGCATATATTTCAATTAATTGAACCAGTTTTAATAGAAGAGTCCATCTCTAACACCATATCAGTGACTTTCCTTTAATCTAAATATCCTGTGCTCGTTAAATAATAATCCATTACTTTATATCGAGGCTGTTCTTAAACTCACGGATGCTTAAAAATAAAGCATTATAGATACTTGATCTTTCTGGGTCCTGCACTCTAAAAGTAAAAATAGAGTGTAATTAACGTCACTGCTCCAGGGTAGTGGTGGAGACAGGGCACCCAGCCTGCTAATTTTAGGGATGTTTCGCCCTAGCTTCAATGCTGAAAATGGGAATAGTGTAATGCAATACGGTCACGCAGGGCATGGGGTGAGTGGCAGAGACAGCACACAGGCAGCAAATACTGCTTTATTCTAATAGAAAACAGACAAAGTTGCTAATATAGATAATAAATAAAAAGCTTCTAACACAACATAATATAACATGACAGTATTGACCAGGTAATGACCTAAACCTTTTCTTGATTGATGGTTCCTCTGACAGTACCTAGTGTTCCTGAATGCAACCCTTAAATGAATTCACACTGCAGTGAATTAGATACACTGACTTTTGGAGAGGGTGGGAAGTGAGTGTGTGAGATCAAAGGGAGATAAGTTGTGCTTGTGGAAGGTAAAGGTCGTCTGGATGCTGGTTTTAAATCAAAACTTACTATTTAGATGTCTCCATCAGTTCACACTAAAGATTCATAAGCTTGTTGTAGTTTTAAATGCCAAATTCTTTAACAGTGACCTCCCACTAGATGTCACTAGCAACAAAGAAAACGAATCAAACTGGAAGTCTTTGTCTCTCTGAGACGATGTGAGATACTGAAAAACATTATTGTAGGAGAAATGTGGCATTTCTTTGATACATATCTTATCCACACCTTCTTTAAAGGCATTTATGTTAAAAGAAAAAGAGGGAATGGGTGTCTTGGGGATGGCATTTATTCAGCAGTTAAAGGGGTAAATGTGTGTTTGCTGTGCACACAGATAAAGATAAGATTTGGTTAGCAGTAGCTGCTGAGTTTGAGCTTTTTGCAGAGGGTTATCTGGGGGTCAGCAGAAAGAAATGAAGACTCTTTCATGAAGTCCTGCGTCAGGATAACCTCCAGCCCAGAAGAGTATATTAGCACTTAATACTGCCACGCTATGTGACCTGCAAAGAGAACAAGTCTTTTTTTAGATGTTTACCAGCTAAATTGTATTTGTTTGAATATTTTTAAGAGCTTTGTTGACATTTTTATTTTTCAATCTTATTATTATTTTTCAGCCAATTGCCGATGTCCAGATAAAGGTGTTTTAATACCACATAATTCACCAACGATTACAAGCTTTATCTCAGTGTTTGGCTGCACACATTTGGTGCAGTGCTTTGCACGTTTATATTTGTCTTCCCCAAAAAAAAATTTCAGGAGTTTACATGGTATTACTGATGAGGGGAATAATCTTATAAATATATTTGCAGAGCCACCTTAATCTCCTATCAAGCCTGATAGGAGCAAATGACAAAACCCCCAAAGTATTTTTGGGGCCGTGCTCACATTGAGAAAATATTCAGTTTACCTTTATTCACCGCCTGTTTACATCTAAGAAATAGAATAAAAAATAATAATTTTTATTATATTAAAAGCAGGGGGTTGTTTTTAACAATTGCCACCAAATAAAACAGACACACCTTAAATTGAATCATATAGTCATGACGAAGAAACTGATTTATTGTATTGCTGAGACCTTTAACTCCCCTATCTCACAGTTATGAGCTAAATAATGTTAAACTCAATAAGCAAGGTATTAACCTTGCACTCATGGTATAATTTATGCAGGTTACCATGTAATTCCACACTATTTTCTTCCATTCAGTAAATATCCAGCTATAATTTAACATTGGAGATCCTCAATGGGAGTTTATATTGGAACTCCGACTCTGTATTCCCGCCAACAGCTATAATAAGACATTATATGAAGGGAATCTACGCTTTGCAAGGTGCTTATTCATTTTAGCCTTTGGGGAACACAGTGGAAAAATTCAGCCAGCAATACATAAAACCGAGCCACCCCAGTGGCTACCAGTCTGCGATTCAGGGGGACGGATGGAGGTGGTAATGGGGGTAATAGGGGTGATGGGGGATGCGGTTGCTATTGGAGATCTTGACTGCATCACGTCATGTGTAATGGGGGGGAGGGTGAGAGGGAGAAAGAGAGCGAGAAAGGAAGAGATCGAGCTGGGAGGGGGAGGAGAGGACAGGAGAAAAGAGGAAGGGAGAGGGAGAGAAGGAGGAGGGCATTAAGGAAGAAGGCAGGGAGTATCAATGACATCAAGCAGCAGTATCTCTGAGGCCGCCCGATTAGCAATGCTCTCCCGTCAAAAAGGCTGAGGAGCAGCCGTGACCCGCTGCGCTCCTGGGAGCTCAGACAGTGGACAGTCCGGACAGGACAGTGGAGGACACGCCAGAGATGTGAGCATGCAGCCTCCACAAAGACAGACCTTTCTCTGACTGGAGCTCTGCTGCCGCTGGATTACATCCATCCTCGCTGTTTCCAGGGAAGCTTCCAGCTGCAAATCCACCCACATGAATTTAGCAGACCTTAAAGAAGAAGAAGCACTTCCTACTAAGGTAAGCATCATCCCGCATTGTTTCCCAAATGAATGCGTGCAGCGGTGCACCCCACCCAGGCTGCTTTTTCACACTTGTCGAATAGCCTCTGGAAACTAGCGATGTGGCGAACGGTTCCATTAAAGCGTCTTTTATTGTTTCCTCAATGGCCGCAAGTCTTCTTTGTGCCACATGCTTCTGATTACAGCATCACTTGTGAGTTTGTTTCAAAGGTTTGAGGTGACAAATAAAGGAGCCTGGTTGTGCAGACCAGGTTGGTAACAGCGCTGGTGAGTGCGCGTCCCCGGTCACCCCCCCTCCTTGTTGTTGCTTTGGCCAGTGTGAGGGACCCGTTCAGCCTGGAAAAGCCTTTGTTCCTCATCCACTCTCACTTTTTTGTTTAACTTTTTTTATTATGTTTTTTTAAAGCATCTTCTTCAAATACAATAAGTTTGACCTGAGTCAGGTTTTTAATTGAAACCAGAATATCAAAAAGTGACATGAACAGAATCACTGACATCATTAAAAAAAAAGGCTGCAGGTTACAACATGCATTTAAAAAAATGGATTTTTCTATATTTATTTAAAATCAAACTCCATGATGTTGGAGATTCCTACAGCAAAGTAAAATCCTATTATGATAATGTCTTCCTGAGCACTTCTGAAGGCCATCACACATGCACATTATGGATTCATATGAGCTATTACACTTATATTTGAATCATTTTTGGTGCTGAAGGCACCAGGTGGTGAAGCTGAGTGACTTATTTAGCAGGGCTGTTTTCTAGATAATAGAGAGGCTGCTACATCTGCTGTTCCCAAGCAGTACTTAAAATAAGTCCATCTGCACAAATAGCCTGTTATTACTCCCCAGACCTTTTATGCGTTTATAATTACACCCAGAACAGTTTATTTTTTAACAGTCACTAATGCATATACAAGCTTATATTTTAATGATGCATCTATTTTATTTGACACATTTTCCAAGGACTTCTTGTTTTGGGGTTTTAATTATTTAAATTCAGAATGTATGTTTTCTGTACTTCCACACTGTAAAGTGGAAAATTGCACTGTCTTAGTGAATCCAAGGGAGGTCCTCCTCCTCTCACACAGATGGACCATTTTCCCTGAGGCACAGTGTGTTTGCTGGTTATTGTTCCAGACCATTTCCACTTCCCTAATTATTTTTAATCAGTCATTTTATGCATGAATTCCCCTCTTTAGCAAAACCCCGTGATTTTTTTCTCTGTCTTTTATCTTCACTGTGTCTAACAAAAGAATCACAAGGTGTTATACCTTTTTAGGGGAAGCAGTGATCTAGAATGTTTTTCTTTTTTGTATTTGAAAAAGTCCCATAATGAATGAAAATTACACTGAATATCTTTTTTTTTCCCCTTCACTTGTAAAAATATTAAATGTTTGCTTCCAATGTGTCAAAATGCTCTTCCCAACACACATTCCTTCAGCTTCAAGGAGCAGGAGCTCATGAAATCTGTGATGGCATGCACTCTTTAAATAGCTTTCACTGGGTTCAACTATAGGCCTCGGTGGTTTTCTGCTTCGTCCAAACAGATAACGCAGTATGATCCATCCAGACTTGAATGGTACACACAGTGGAGCAGCTCTGGTTTCACGTCAAAGGCTTCATTGAAGTCAAATTCCCCGATTCTCACAGCAGCATTACCCTAACTGCTTCACCCCCTCTTTTCTTCCCCGCTGTTACATGTTCCGCCCATCCTCGGATTTTGTCAGAATTTCTTGGACACTCTCCATTAGCTTTGCTTTGCACCAGTCAGCTGGCAGGAAGGAGAATATCAAGGCATACAACTTTAATGCTGTGAGTGTAGCCACCTGTACAAGCAGACAGACGCTTTGTTGTTGTCTTTGCATTGATATTAATTGACCTTTTCAAAGGCTTCCAAGCAGGGGACTTTTTTGTCTCTTGTCTTGGTTATTTGGTGGTTGTTGAAAATAATCCATATCCAGCATGCAAAATGAAGCTGCCAGGTCTATGTGGGGAAATTGAGTTAAATTAAATTATTGCTTTCATTTAGATTTTTATATGACATTTCATTCTGTAATATTTTAGCTTATTGCAAGTGATTTATATGTATGCAGCATTTTTATGTGTTGCAGCATTACTTGCTCTGTCTCCCCAGAGCCTCCATTGAAAGTAAAAAAAAATCCTTTGATTATTTATGGACAAGGTTTAAGATATTCTCTATTTTTTCTAAGTCTCCGTTTATGCTTCATATTCTCTATTCTTCATATGCTCTACTGTGGTTGTTCATCTAGTCTCAGTATTATGAGTATCATTATAAGTAACAATAGCTTTAACTATTGACCAGCAGAGTATTTCAAAGGCAAAAGCATTTCAGAATTCATCCTATTGAACTGTTTTTCATGATTTTCATCCTGCTTTCTCTTTAACATAGGAAGAATAACTACAAAAAAATGCAAGAATATACTAATTCAATAGCAGCATTTCTGATATTATTGTGTGAAGTGTACAATTTCAATAGATCAAATAAGCAGCTTGCTTCTGTATAATCATTCAGTTAGAGCCAAATTTATTTAAGTAAAATGTCAGAGCTCCCATTAAACCTTTTTGTTGCACAAAGGACTGAAAGAGAATTGCACTGCTTAGAGATACGGCAAAGCATTCTCAAATAAACTCAAATGCATGCATTGAATAGTGATACAAAGATCAACTCCAGGCTTACAAGTTTGTTATTAAACAGAAGAGGAATGGATAAATATATAATTACCTCACGGTCAGCGTAAGTAAACAAGCTATAAAAAACAAAAATATAGTAACAAAACACATTGTAATGTAAAAGAACCTTTAAAATAGGTGTATAATGGTAGATGTAATACAATATTTATTAAGATATTAACTAATATTTATCACTTGTATATGAAAAGAAGAATGACATTGATTACGTCTTGAAAGCAATATCTTCTCAACTAATTTTGTCAGGTAATAAAGAGTCTTGCAGCCTGACCTTTCTCACCTGAATGTTAATTGGGTGGATTTTATTAGGGAGTAACTATATTTACATCAAAACATGTTAGATATCCTGATTAAATGTATCCGTTTGTATACGTATGCTAATTTATATCTGGGTCTGTTTTCTCTGTTTTCTCCCTGCTGAGCCAGATCCATAATTACCCCCCTCCCCTCCTTCCACTGTGAGGCTATTTGCAGTCATGTATGCCTCAGTGTGTATGTTCATTATGTGTCTTCGTGTGCTTATATGAGTGACGGCTCAGAGATAGGTTGTGACTTGACTGATGCCCTTCTCCTGATGATTCAGAGATTTTGATGTGTCAGCAGGGATGAATAATGCACACTCCTTCACTACCTCTCCTTCTCTTCCTTTCTTTCTACCTCTTGTCTTCAGCCATTTGCCTTTCTTCTCATCATAACTGCCACATCTGAGAACATCTTTACCTCTCCTCCATCCACCCCCCCCACCCCCACACCCCTTTGCTTCTCCTCCATGACACAAAAGAGAATAGCTCTCGCTTCTCCCGCTGTCCTCTAGTCAACCCTCTTCTCTGCTCCAACAGCTAACTTGTCCCTGTTTCAAGGAAGTTATTTTTTGGGAGAAATTTCTGCACACTGTGTGATGAGCTTTTCCTGATTGCACTAAAAATGTTGTTGCATGCAGTTCTATATCCAATAATGGAAGCAATGCAACTATTGACATGGTTTGAAAGTTGCATTCCTGACTGACAGGAGTCATTAGTTAAGCCACACTGACTGACAAAATGGCTGATGAAGCAGGAGACAAACTAACTAAACAGAACAAGCAGAGAGAGGGTGCAGCGTTTGCTTTAAAATGCACAGTTAGTTGCCGACACCTGTTGAAATGGTAAAATATTTTATGTACTTTGCTTGAAGCATTTGAAAAGTCCTCAGCTGTTAGATCAGCTCCAGCAGTGAAAAACCTCTCTTCAGTGCATGCAGAGTACAGGGTTTGGAGGAAAATAATTCAGGCTGGAAGGAGGCCAAGATAGTACACAGATTTTGCAGAGCATAAAACGATAAGAATTTTCTGGGTTTACTGGAATGAAGCCATATAAATGCTAATGCGACTAAATTGTGTAATTGTGGTTTATAAGGTTCCAGCTTTCTAATCCAATCTCATCAGAATCATTACATATAAGGATGAATGCTGTGTGACAACGCATTAGAGCTGTTGAGAAACCTCAGGTTTTCCTTTTATAACTGTTCTTGCATGTTCATTTTAACCATATCAATATTAGTAAAACTATGTTCAATGAAAACAAAGAAATTGTGGTCCAGACATACAAGATACAAAGATTATTGATTCTACTGACTTTAGTGACCTTTTGGCTTGTGTGAAACACACGCTTCATCAGTCCATTGAATTCTCATTATCAGTAGTTATCGTTCCCATAAGTATGATTTAGACAGACACTGCTAGACCCACTGGTAGGCTAATAACAGAAAGTTTGACTGTCATCCATTGTGATCGCTGATGAATGAAAAGTAACCCGTTTCACGTTCAGACACCTAACAGCTGATGTTAGCTTTAAGGTGCAGGTAAAATCATTGAAGGTTAAACAGTTTGAAAGCTATGAATTAAACATATCTGTGTGTTTTGTTTTCCGAACCTAACCAAAAAGGGACTGACAACAAAACACACACACACACACACACACACACACACACACCCATCCCCTCAATCCCAGGGTAACATCCGTGCACTAGGGAATG
>JBAMIG010000008.1:8982900-9016103 GCA_037177335.1 Kiunga ballochi
GTGGGAGGAAGCCGGAGTACCCGGAGAGAACCCACGCTAACACGGGGAGAACATGCAAACTCCACACAGAAAGGCTGGAGTCCTGCTCACACCAAGGCTCAAACCAGCAATCTCCTTGCTGTGAGGCCACTGTGCTAACCACTGCGCCACCGTGCAGCCTGCAATTTGATCCATTGTCATTTCTTTATATTGAGAGGGTTTTAATGATTATCTGTTATTACAGTACTTAATGAAAGCTGTGTCCTTGAGTTGGACAGGATGGTGCAGAGTAAATGTCAGCTATAAGGCCGTACAGAGATACAGCAGTAATCCTTCCTGCTATTGCAAGCTCTCCCCAGCTTGTAGCCTCCAGACTCCCTGCAGAGGACAGGACTAATGATAGCTCCTCTAATAAAGATTGAAGGTCCTAGCTCTTTCAAACTGTATAGAAAAGGAAGGGGAATCAAGGTGCCCAGCTCGATTAACTAAGCTTGAGGCTCTGTGAGTGCATGAGCAAGTGGATTTCTCTTGTTATGAGCTCTGTTCATTTTAAAGGACTCACCTGTGTTTTTGAGGAGGATTCTCCCATATCTTGTCTGCTTCGTTTGCGTTACTTATTGTTTCTGTCTTAAAATGCTGCATAGCTGAGTTTTTATTAAAAGAAATTAATCTTGAGTCATTAGTTTCATCCTGTTGCTGATAATGCCTAATTAATTCATAGTACTGTGTTTGATAAACTCTGTTTTATTTTTTATTTTGGCCTAATTTCTCAGTTAACCCTATTTTTGTCATGCTGCATTGTACTTGCTGTGTCCTGTCTGATGCACGGAGCTGTTCGCCTATCTGTTTGTCTGCCTGTCTGTCTCCAGCATGCTCAGATGAGGAGATGCCTGCACAATCACGTCTGTGTTCTAACAGATCTATCTGTTTTTATCTCTTTGTCTCTTTCTTCTCTTCAATTTTGTATCCAATTCTGGGTAATTTGGGGATTTTTTTTTTTTGTTTGTTTGTTTCAAATGCTTTTTTCTGTTATTTATGAAATGACAGTGACACCATGGCTACTATTGGATTTGTATTTGTAAGATCATGGAAAAGTATTAATTTTTATCCAATTGTCTCTGGATTCTTTGAGTAGGGGGATGTGGCCCATGAAGATTCCATGTAATGATGTTACTCATTGAGGAGTGGAGGTTATGCAGCAAATTTACCACTACTCGTTTATCTGTTGATTTATTTGCTAATACATGTTTCTCTCATATAATACTGTTTATATACTTATTTGCAAGTCATCAAAGATAAGCTTAGAATATTACAATTTAGCTGGTGTAGGATTTTGTTTTCATTTTTCAATTTAGCCTTTTAAAATTGTCTCATTTCTTATTGCACATACAGTCATATAAAAGTAAAGCACACACTTTTAATTCTAAGGTTTAATGTATGAGGACTTCAAACAGAATCACTTGGTTCTTATCAGGGTTTAGAATTAAGTAGATGCAACTTAGATATCAGCTGTCAAACACATCATTTAGTCACCATTAATGCATATAAGTCTTCTAACATGGAGTTAAATTAATAACTTGGGTTTGTTTTAGGCTAGCTATTCTAAACTTAAGGATGTTTTCCAGAATATATACTTGTTTTCATGTGTCTATGTCAAATGCTATTAGTTACTGAGCCGATTCCGAATACACAATAATGTTGGTGTTTAATAATAAATTACAGATGCTACTATTGAAACATGCATGGTATCTTTGCATCCTTTAACTCAACATATCAAAGTTTAAAAAAAGAAAGAAACAGTAGAACAGATTCCTAAAGCAAACTCAGCTGCAAAAAACACACAGCTGTTCAAAATACAAAATGTATTTGGATGGTACTGAACCCGACTGAAATATTGCTATAGAACTTATTAAATGTAATGCAGGGATGGTATACGGCGTTGCCCCGTAATCTGTATAAAACGTAGTGCTCTGAGGAAGAATGGGACAAATGTGCCGTGAGACTGAAAACATCCTTCATGTAACAGTTAAATGTTGGTTTTTGTTAGGTAATGAAGTTGTGTAATAGTTGCTCTTAGGGTTGCCTATACATAAGACCTGATAAAGTCCAAAGCATTTTTATCATGCATAACATAAACAACATATAAAACCTTTTGAATTTAGAGTGTGTGCTTTTTTAAAATAAGACTATCTAAGCTTCCTAGCATTGACTTGATTATTCGACAATGTTTTTGCTCTTTGTTTGCCTTCCCTTTCATTCTCTCCTTTCATCCACAGACGTTTGTTCGTTATTCTCTCTGTCTCTTTCTGTTTCCTGTGTTGTGACCTACGGGTATCCTCTTCTCTGAGCGTCCAACTTTTACTCGTTTTTTCTCTTTCTTTCTTTACTTCTTTCTTTCTTTTCCTATGTTTGAAGCACTTACTTTCTGAATGGGCCTGACTCTGGTATATAGCCGTGTTTTTATTAAATAGATCCATGTTTTTTTCTTCTTCCTCGCTCCTCTTTTCTTCCCCCTTTTTCCCCTCCTTCCCCTGCAACCCTCTTCTAATCCTCTCTTTATATCCTCTTCCCTGTCTGTTCCCCTCCTTCCTCCCCTCCTTTTTCTCTTTCTTCCTCTGCATTCTGTCTGCACCCTGATGTGTAGGAGCGACAGACACATGTACATAAGTTTATTAACTTATAAACATGCACATACTACCTCACATATCTATCTTTTTGCTCGCACTTTCCTGTTTTGCCTCTTTCATGCTGTCTTGGTGTTCTTTAATTAATGTGTCCGATGATCACTCTGTAATTGCCACAACACCTTTTTAGATCCCTTGATCCACTCCTGTCCACATTTCCAATTCATTTGATGACACACTGTATCAGTTATGAATCCTATGTACTGTACAGTATCTTGTTGTACAATGTGGCTGTCCTTTGCTACATTGCCTGTCATTGTCTGGAAGAGACGGAGAGCTGCCTCTCCCATTCTTTCTTTCTTTCTGTAATTCTCCTTCTATCCCTCCGCCTGTCTCTCCTGTGTCTCTGCTCTTGTCTTACCTCTCTCTCTCTGTCTCCCACTCAGTCTTCAGTTCTTCGTTCTCTTCTTCGTGTTTTTCCACCATTTTATCCCTCTTGAGTCGCCCAGGCATGCAAGTGACCTATGAGTTCAGTCTCTCGATGCATCTCTCCCTAATATGTAGTCAGCCAAGCTCCGACAGATGCAGTATTGGATATAAGTTGCCACTTTGCTTGTTCTTCATATGGGGACACAAATAGCAGGCAGGGCCTATTGATCGCTGTTGTGATGCATACACTCCAACTAAAAGAGCCCATGCACTGCACAAGCACCTCAAGGCACATAAATCTTAATGAAGTAAAGTTTCCCTCGCCTGTCTTTGGTAAAATTTAGCATACAAGTGGGAAAACCAGAATTCACACAACTTAAAACAAAAACTGCAATCATAAAGTCTCAAGAGATCATTTCTCTGCTTTAATTGATCATTCTGTTATTGAGGAGAGAAACTGACTATAGGTTTCATGTCCTGGTTGAGATGATACTCAAGAACTTGTCACTATATTATTTTGAGTAGGCAGCTCACTTTGAATGTTGAGCTCAACACAAGATTTGTGTCTTTTTGTTGAAATCATCAGTACCATAAAGTAATTGGGACTAAACTTGAAATATCCCTTTGTAATTTTCTGTAAAAACCCTGAAGTTCATTCTCCCCCTCCCTGTTACCTCTCCTCTCTTTCTTTCTCTTCCTTTTATATCTTTCCTACCCTCACTTTCTCAATCTCTTTCTTGCACTCTGCTTTGCTCCTTCTTTCTCATTCTCTCCCTATCTTTCCCCTCCTCCTTCTTACTCTTCACCTTTCTTCTCCTTGCTCCTTTCCCCACTTTCTCCTTCTCTACCATACCCCTTTAACCCCCTGACCCTGATCCTATCCCTCCCTGTCTACCCCGACTCTCCTCCTTTCCCAGTGCGCCGTGTGCCCCCTCGTTTCTCTATCTCCCCTTCCAACCATGAGATCATGCCAGGAGGGAGCGTCAACATCACCTGTGTGGCTGTGGGGTCACCCATGCCGTACGTCAAATGGATGTTGGGCAGCGAAGACCTGACCCCTGAGGATGAAATGCCTATTGGACGAAATGTGCTGGAGCTCAACAGTGTCCGGGAGTCTGCAAACTACACCTGTGTAGCCATGAGTAGCCTTGGTATCATCGAGTCTGTCGCTCAGGTCTTAGTGAAGAGTAAGGGATCCACTTATCTTTGGACTTAACTTGCTTGGAAAAATGGTTAAATGATACACCTTGTTAGACACTGTAATCATGTATGCATGTCTGGATGACATTACCTTTAAAATAATGCATTCTTTCAAATGTTTTTAAAAAATGTGATTAACATTAGATTGTGCATTTTAAGATTTACATGAGTAGTCAGTTTTTTTTACTTCAGATTGGTCTGCTCCACAAACCTTAAAAAAGGTTTATTACTCTCCAAATTAGCTTATTATCTGCATTCCTTCCCATTATTTTCATAAAGTTAAGCTACCTACAAAAGATATTTTGACATTGCTTTGCAGATACTGGTGTACAAGTTGTGTATTCTGCAGGATGGATAACATAAAGACATTCAAGAAAGGTTTAGGCAGTCATTCTCACCTGTTTGCACAGAAAAACAGGGAGTTTGTTATCTGATCAAATGATGAAATCTATTGCAAAACTGTGTTTACTGCATCTCATATAGTAGCAATAGCAGAGTATAATTAAATTGTACTATGTTGCATGTAATATGATATGATACAAGACAATGCAAAAGATGTCAAATGGTATCATGCAGAAAGATATGAAAAGAACAATATTATTGGGTAAATAACACAGATGAAAAAAATAGAATAGCCATATAATCCTTTTTATCTGCTGCCTTTCTAATCTCAGCTTTACCAAAGCCTCCTGGCACCCCTATCGTCACGGAAACCACAGCCACCAGTGTGACCATCACCTGGGACTCTGGCAATCCAGACCCTGTGTCTTATTACATCATTCAGTATCGAGCCAAAGGGCCAGACAGCAAGTACGAGACGGTGGACAGCATCACCACCACCCGCTACAGCATTGGTGGGCTATACCCTAACACTGAGTATGAAATAAGAGTGTCAGCCTATAACAGCATTGGCCAGGGTCCCCCCTCTGCTCGTGTGGAGGCTCGCACAGGAGAGCAAGCCCCTGCAAGTCCACCACGAAACGTCCACGCCCATGTCATTTCTGGGAATAATGTGATGGTCCGCTGGGAGGAACCAGAGGAGCCCAATGGACAGGTAGGTTCATGACCGAGGAAGCTCTTTTTTGTTATCTTTTATCAGCTGAAGGAAGTATATTTTGTTTCATCTGTTGATGTTTACTCCCTTGCTGTCAAACTGAAAAAGGCCATAGCTGCACCAAAAGCATAGCAACTTAATGGAAGAGTTGCACACAATAACACACACAGCAGAATTCCCTCAGTATGCAAGTTTCACTCAGACACATGTCAAATGTAACAAATGCACAGTGTTTCATAGCCTCTGTATGAAAACAGGTGAGCTTGAACACATGTAATATAATGTACCTCAAACTAGTTTTCATCATTTCTTTTAGTTTTTAATATGTGCTCTACTCTTAAATGTGTGATATGACATTAGAATAACCTCTGATTAAAGCTTTTTCCAGGCAACAGAGTTTTGCAAGCCCATGTCAGACCAAAATAATAAACACTGATTAAACTTTACCATCGGGAGTTTTATTCCAGCGAGCAGGTTCATGCACTTTACAGGGTCTGACAAAGATTTCTGTCCTGTAACTCCCTTGTTACTTTCCTCACTCTCTAAAGAAAGAAAGGATAATTGGACTGTCCGCTCTAAGTTGAGAGCACTCCCTCTTGAGGCTCATTTCCTTTTCCAAGCCTTCCTAACTGTACAGTGGATTCATAAAAGTCCAAGACTGAATTGAGTGCATATGGGGATTATAGATATTAAAGAGTAAGAGCAAGCGAGGTGGGGGAGCTGGAGGCACAGGGATTATATACACTCTGACCTACCTACTGTATAACCAGATTCCACAGGGCGGAGAGGTGCAGTGATTACATCTTAAATGCTACAATCTGAATATATTGGAAGCTTCAATGAACTGGTTTTGTCACGTAGAGTCACATGTGTCCTAGCATAATGAGAAAATAACTCTAACAAAGACTAAAGCAACACAACTTCTTTTCCATCTGGACTGAAGTTAACTACAAGATTACCTTGGCTGTCATAGATTCCATTTGTGTTACAACATGGTATTATGGATTACAGAGAGGCATGTTTGACCATGGGATTAAGTGTAAAACCAGATGACAAACCCAGTTGAGGATGTAAAAGTCAGGTTCCAGTGCAGAAAACCTAACTGGACTGGGTGTCTCTTCCTCTCTGGTCCTTTTGTAGGTGAAAGGGTATCGTGTTTACTACACCATGAACCCATCCCGCTCTATGAACGAGTGGCAGATCCAAAATGTTCAGGACAGTGTGCTCACCACCATACAGAACCTTGTAACCTCAAAGACCTACACCATCCAAGTCCTCGCCTTCACTTCTGTGGGAGACGGCCCTTTCTCTGAACCTGTTCATGTCAAAGTGTTGCATGGAGGTAAGTGTGTGTGCATACATAAACAATAGCATTAGTAGCAAGAGCATGCTAGTGCACAGACATCAATTTAGTGTTTAGTAAAGATTGTTTTTCAGATGCGAGTGTGCAACAAAGCACAAACGAGTAATTATATGTCTGTGTCTTTGCATCACAATCTGCTGAGTAGATTGTGCAAAAGGATTATAAAAGTTTGGTTAGCAACCTGGTAAAACAGTTTAAAAGCTTGACCAGTCAGAGGAGGAGAACTTTGTCTGCTTGAGTCATTTTTTTAAAGCTAGAATTGTGGAGATTTACTAAAAAAAAAATAAGCAAACCAGGATTAACAGCTAAAAGCTGTACCTCCATGCTGATCACGTCATCTAGACAGCCGCAGCGAAGCTGCTGGTTTTATAGGATGGGAGGTGCAAACAAATGACAACTCCAAGGATGTGATGGGATTACTGGTTTATAATTTAAAACTACTACTGCACCATCTTTCTACACTCTCAGACTCAAAAACATAATTTTAAATATTTCTAACTTATTCCATAATAAAGATGCATTTAAAGTGAAAAACTGTGCGGTTTGATATCATTTGATTCACAGTGTCATTTGTAAACAAACAAAGCTAATTTCAGTCTGTTCAGGTTTAATCTCGCTCTGTAGTTAAAGCGGTGTGAAATATCTGTAATGAAGTGAGACACAAAAAAGGCCTCTGAACACCAACCAATTTGAATAAGAAAGCTTTATTACAGAAAGTTAAGCATCAAAAATAGATCTGCAGAGTCTGTGAGGATCCCAGGGCCAATGTGAAAAATGCCACTGCAATGTTGCATCCAGAGATACAGGGACACATCTGGACTGATCACAAGACCTTCATACCTGAATGTATGGATCCTAGAGGCCAAGGGGGCCCTTTAACAGGAGACAGGTCAATACTGTGGACGTTAGTTATGTATCTATGGAATATTGAGGATCACACTCTATTAGTCACTGTAGTACTTGTAGCCCAATTACAGCAGTCAGAAAGCTTTTGATATGGTAATATTAGAGGGTAACTGACTGCTTGTGAGTTCAAAAATTTCATATAACCATTTGTAAAAAAAACGTACAAAGAACATCCCTGTAATTTATTACATTGTGTGAAATATTCATTTTAGATTGAGGGCAGGGGAAGCCCGCAAAAAATCATTCAAACTAAGATTTTTTTTTTTAAACGATTAGAAAATTAAGCTACAAGACAGAAATCTACACAATAAAATTAATTAGATTGACTGAATGTGTGTTTTTTATGTACCTTTCAGTTCCAGGCCAACCAGGCAAGTTTAAAGTTGGTAAAGTCACAGACACCAGCATTGAACTGAACTGGGAACCTGCATACACCTTGGAGAAAATAGTCAACTATGACCTTCTCTACAAGCCTGTCAAGTTTGGCAGCTTGGTAAGGCTTCTTTGTCTTTTCTGGAAAGGGAATTAACAAAACAGAGGTATAGGAGGGGAGAATTTAAAAGATTAACCCAGATGTCCAGCACCTCTGTGTCTTGTGGTGGCTTTATCACCCCTCTCTTCTGGGTTCTTCTTAAAACGTTTTACCTTTTGACTTGTCACATTCCTCCTTGTGCCATCTCACCTCTTCATCCTCCACCCCTCTCTCGTCTGTCTCGCAGGAGAAGCTGACCTTTGGGCCGAGGAACTCTTACACCGTGGAGGGTCTGAAAGCGAACACAGAGTACTCCTTCACCCTGGCTGCTGTCTCAAACAAAGGCATCGGAGCCTTCACTAATGAACTGGTGCAGAAGACGTCACAAGCCAGTACGTCTCAGTTCAGCTGGGTTTATAAACACTGCCTACATGCATGCACACATGCATAACTCATCCATAACGGTGCCATATTTTATCCTTAGCAAGAAAATATTGTGCAAATGTTTTGAATACACACCTTCACACATGTTACATCCTCAGCTCCTGATATGGTGAAACCTGGGAAACATCTTCGCATCTTTCCATGTGTGTCATTTTTCAACCAATGTGTCTGTCCCCTCTATCCATCCATCTACATTTGATTGTACCTCTTTTCCTCCACTCCGCCTCTCTCTTTCTCACACAGCCAAAACATCATGACAAATGGAGACAGAGCAACGATTATCGTTTCAGTCCTTTAGCTCTTTTTCATCACCAGTCTTTTACTTTTTCCTTTCTATCAATAACTATTATCTTTGGAAAAGTGAAGCTGTTTTCTGGCTAGCAGCCAGTTGTGTGGAGAGTTAAGCGATGTCGGCCAGGCTGTAGGTTGACAAGTAAGTACCACCCAGTCTGTATTTTATACACCCGAACTTGGATTCTATTTCTTGTCTCTTTTTTCTCTGCACAAACACTGACAGCTGATAAAAGTCTAAATAAGTGCCACTTTTTTTTTCCTGGCACACAAAAGACATATCTGCTCTCAGGAGGAGAAAAATGATATTGCAGAAAAAAGTGATGCAAGAAAAAGAATTGATGAAGTATTGTTTCAGCTGCTAAAAAAGTCCAGCAGGTTATGGGCGCCTCAAAAGAGGTACGTTTTAATATCTTTAATTTCTTTGTTTTGCGTTTTTTTTTTTTTTTTACAGTCACTCAGCTGACAACCATTTTACCCATATTACCTGGTCGGCCTACCTTCTCACTCTTCACTTCCTGAACAAAAAAAAAGGAAAAAGAGAGGGATTAGATTTGCAGGCGTGAGGGGGTGGCGACACATAGGGGAGAGGGAAGCGTTCAGAAATCAGAAGGTGCCAGATAAGCAGACTATTTCATGCAGCAGAATTCATTTCCCAGGGAAGTTATGTGTGCTTTGTTATCGCCAAGCTTTGGTGCACATCTAGATTGTCCCCCGAGGCCAACAGGAACAGTGGCTGTACGGCTGAGTGAATAGATACTTGAACCTGTCAGCTATGACTATTACACTCACTCTTTTATACACTTATACACACACACCTGACATACACTCCAAAAGTGCAACCTAGATGCCTCGCCTATACGCCTCGCCTCTGCGAGTGTGTTACCTAAATGACGTCATATCAGGTGAGTGATATCTGTGGCTTGAAAATCAGTGGTGGTGAAGGTGTGTGATTTTAGGTGTGCATGTTTCTCTCCTCGTGTTTCTTGTATGCTTCTGATTCATTCAATTCATCTTCATCCGCCTGACGTCTTAGTGCCTTTTTTTCTTTTGTAACCAGTATCTCTAATCCTTTTGGTACTATGTGAGATCTTTTTAGTTTGTTTTATCTTCCTGCTGTGAAGCCAAGACCTTCCCCTTGTCAGCAGAGAAATTCCCACACTGCTCTATTATCCCGAGTGCTCAAGGATTATGCCGGCACGGGAGCTGGTGTTCTGAAATGTATATATTTGTCTCCGCTCCTGGGTGGTGAGCTGTGCATCCCTCTTTTCAAAGAAGAGACAAGCCTGGTGTGTTTTTCATTTATCAAAGCGGGTCCTTTTATAGTACTAGCTGCAACCAGAGGATAGAATATAATCATTGGCTATCTGATGCGCATTCTCTTTGAGTATAATTAAGTTGTCCACTCATGGTCAATACTTATGTCTCTGGTTTATTTAATTAGGCTCTAAGCCTAACATTATACTTATACATAATGTGGTTGCTCCCCCTATTTTGTCCAAGCCATGTTTGTCCCAGTGTTCTCGCTTTCAGTTCAGTTTACATTAGTCTTTTTTATCATTTTCTTTTTTTATCCTCGTTTCCCATCCTTTTGCTTGTAATTCTCCCTCTTTTGCTTCTTCACTCCTGTTCTCTTGGGACTTTCCCCTAAACTTTTTGCCAATTGCCCCCCTTGCCCCTTGTCCAATCAGAACCCTCAGCTGCACCAGATGGTGTGTCCTGCGAGAGTGCCAGCTCCACCTCGCTGAGAGTAAGTTGGAGGCCGCCTCCAATGGAGGGCCGCAATGGCGAGTTGGCAGGTTATGAGCTGAAATACCAAAGAGTTTCTGAGGCAGGAGTTGGCGTTCAGGGCCCTGAGGTGAAATGGCCACCTATCCCAGCCCAGCAGGGGCAGACTGTTGTATACGGGCTGGAGAAGTGGAGCTGGTATAACATCACCATAGCAGCCTCCACTGATGAGGGGAGTGGACCCACAAGTCCAGCTGTGCTCTGTAGAACAAATGAGGACGGTAAGTGTGTTTGCTTTGATCAGACCTAACCGTTCTCTATTAAAAACTGATTATAAACTGCTTCTGCATTAAACCTGCATTTGTATGTGTTGGTATGCGTGATTAGTTCCGAGTGCAGCCCCTCGTCAAGTGGACGTCCAGCCTCTCAATTCCTCGGCACTTCGAGTCACGTGGCGCTCTGTGTTGCCACGGTTACAGCATGGCCAAATCCGTGGCTACCAGGTGCATTTCAGCCGTGCAGAAAGTGGTGAATCACGCACCCTACCCCAGATCAAAGACCTTTTGTTGGATGAGTCTCAGGTGACATCATAAATAAGTTTTTCAAAGATGAAATGATGTTCATCCGTCCTTTTTGTTAACATATTTGCTTCCTCGTTTGGCTGTGTGACTCACTCCTTTTCCTCATGTCTCGGTCACCTGCTGGTTTGGGCTTCGTCTATGTGACAAGATGGAAGAAGATAATTCAACTCAGTATGTGAGTCCAGACAGCTCGTCCTCGTTTCATTACACACAACACACCCTTAATACAGCACTCAATAACATTACAATCCTAGTCAAAATTGACCCCTGTGGATTTAATCAGATTCTCAGTGATGTAACTTGATGATGATTACAGATTAATGAGAGGTTGAATAGATATGTTTATTGCCTAAAAGTGAGTGTCAATAGTTTATGTTGCTGTTATTGGTTTTCCCCCCAAAGGAGCTGATTTTAGGAGGTTTGAAAGCAGAGACTTTATACTCTGTTTCGGTGGCAGCCTACACAACCAAAGGGGATGGAGCTCACAGCAAAGCCAAGCTAGTACAGACCACTGGGATTGGTGAGTGTATGTCAACTGTATAGCACACATAATTTAGTACAGACTCAAGGATCGATCTTACAGTGAGCTGTACTAAGAAGTAGCCATAAATAAACAGCAAGATCAATTCTAATTCCTCTACAAGATTTGCATGATATATAGTTTTATAATGTATGCCGCCACTCATTTTCTGCTGCCTACGCTGTTATTTGCAGTGCCCGGCTCCCCCTCCCTTTGGGTGCGTCCAGGATCCTGTTCATCAGTGGTGGTGAGGTGGGCTCCTCCGCTGGATTGCTCTGAGAAAGGCTCTGATAGCCGGGGGGTCCCAGTGGAAATCCAGGGCTACCGCCTACAGTTTGGCTTGAAGAATATTTCTTTAAACACCACGGTGGATTTTTTGCACCGAGAGAGAAACTTCACTGTCAGAAAGCTCTCCCCAGGCTCCACCTACATCTTTGTCCTCTCTGCAAGGAGTCGAGCAGGCTACGGAAATGTGGCCCAGCAGGAAATAACAGTTCCCACGTTTCCACCCATAGGACACCCAAAAATAATTGACTGGGTTAATGCCACTTGCTGCTCCCTCCACTTTTCCTGGTTGCCCCCTGCCCCAGATGAGTGCAACAGTGTCATTACTGAGTACACTGTGTCATATAAAAAGGCTGCAACCACTAAACCTATTGCTTACCCAGGCCCCTCTGCTTCACCAGCCCCTTCTGCTCTTCCATGGCTGATCACATTGCCAGCAAGTGAATCCAGCTACACCATCCTGGGGCTCAATCATAGCACCGCCTACGAGGTACAGCTCAGAGCCAACAACAAAGCAGGGCCAGGACCCTTCAGTCCTCCCTTGGTGTCATTCACCCTGGCCTTTGAAACAGGTAGGGCTGGGCTCAGGCCTGGGGAACACCTTTCAACTTCTAAGCACTGGTTCAACGTCTTCCCCTGATTGTGGTGTTCACCTAAAAACATTCAACTAGACAAAGTCTGGGCCAGTTCTTACAGGTCTGCCTTTCACCAGTACACCTCAGAAAGAAGAAGAACCGCAAAACCCAAAGAAACATAACTACCCCTTACCCTCAAATCACCTCCTCTCACTCACTTATACCTTCACCACCTACCCTTTACCACCAGTGGAAACAGGCTGATTGTTAATGGATGTTTGCTTCAAGAGCACTGCTCATCACAAACCCGCAGCTAAAAGTCAATGCAGGGCTTGGATAAACGGCACCTACCGGAGAAGGTAAGTGCTCAGTCTTGTTTGAAGTGAAACTGCCACGTGGTGCTGTATCTGCAGGTAAGCTCTTTTTTTTTTTATCTGATAGACCTTCACTGCCACCTTTTCCAAAGCCTTTGCTGACATGCTGAAATCTGAGCAGAACAAACACAAACATACACTCTGACAATGTGGCATGTCACATTCCTGCAGCCAATCTGTCTGTTACTTGTTCTTATTACTCTTGCCATCCACTCTCCTCTTCACCTGCCCATCATCCTAACTGTCATGTCTTCTCCCTCAGTAACTCCTCTCCACTTTTGCAGGTTTTCACATGGAAAGAAAAAGATCCAGAAATTTGGATAAAATGTTTCATCGCGAGTAATTTTTCTTTTATGTTGTTGTTGTTATTGTTTGTTTGTTTGCATTGCAGATGTGCCGAGAAATTTTTCAGTCAATCTGGCCACAAAGACCAGTGTTCTACTTACCTGGGAGTTTCCAGAGACCACCAGCACCTATGACTTTATTGTACGTATTTGCCAATCGATGTGCTTTGCATTTTTTGAAGCCTACAATGTGTGACAAGCTAAAACATTTAAGTTGAAGCAGAAAATTCAACTAATGTATCTTAATGCAGGGACATTTTTGTTCTTTTTACTAAACCCTGCATTTGTGGTTCTACAAAAAGGGATGCAGTGGTTGTAAAGCTGCAATACCTACTAAATTAGACTAAATCTTTCAGCTTTTTTACTGTTCACCAATTACCACATCATATTAAGCTGGTCTGTAAAGAACCCCATAACTTGCTAATTTAGTCCAGAAAGAAAAGGAAAAAGTTCTACAGATGGTTATATGCCCTGCTTTTTCTTGGCTGGCCCAGTATCTTCCTGGACTTTCCACTGGTTGCTTGGCAACTTCTCTTAGCCAAGAGATTGCTTGGTACCTAATCCCTTAGTAAAAGTGATTTGTAATTTTCACATTTTGTATTTTTCTTTTGCTGGATATTGTATAAAAATATGTTTATTTCAGTGGATAACGTATGAAAATATACAGTAATATAATAGAAAATTCAGAGGTATATTTTTAAATGTTAGATTAGGACAGGTAAGCTTCATCTTACTGCTTTGAATGTTAATTACAAGCTTTAAGCAACAGCTTTATATATACAGTGCAGACAAAAGACTGGGATCAGTATTATTCTACTCTCTTTTCAGGTGGAGTATAACCGTGAGAAGATGAAGGTGGATGCAAGCCTTAGAAAGGCAGTCATCAAAAACCTCCAGCCTGACACCAGCTATGACTTTAAAATCACAGCTCCAGAAGGCAACATGGGCGGCCTTCGTCACCGCATAACTGCCAAGACTTCCCCACTAATCTCTATCCGCCGTCCTGAGATCGACCACACCCGTGAAACTGAAACCACCGTCACTATCATCTTGCCATCGATGGAAACCCGTACTCCCATCAAGTAAGAGCAAGATGGAGCTTTAAATGCTTTAACAACCTTTGTTATATTGTCATTTCTTATGTTGGCATGACGACTATTTCACTTATTCGACTGTTTCATTGTAATCATCTAACTCACTGATTGCAGCATGATGATAATATTATATGACTGAAAATGTGTTGAAAGCAGCTAGAAAACTAGTTACCTCTGCAAAGGAGCAGGGGTTATGTTTTCCGGAGAGTTTATTTGTTTGTCTGTGAACAGGATAGCTTGAAAGTTATGGACCGATTTTCATTAAATTTTCAGGAAAGTTTTAAAATGGGACAAGGAACAAATTACTAACTTTATGTGGTGATCCATTTTACCGTCTGGATCCTGAAATGTTTCAAATGATTCTTTATCATTGAGAGACAGGGCCATTTTCAGCAAATCTAACTAAGACAAATAATAAGCCTGGTGGAGGTCTGCGCTCTCTGAGTGATTTTCCAGTTGTAGATATTTTACCATAAAAGTACAGCTCAAATGTTGTGTTTTCTCTCCTTTGCTTCATCAGGAATGTTTATGTAGTTGTGGTTCCTTTGCGGAGACTCCGGGGGACCCTCAAACAGCTGAAGAGCCCAGATGAAATGGATTTAGAGGAGGTGAGAACTACACCAGGAACACTGATGTCTGAGATACGTAAGGAGGAAAAGACCCATAAACACACACGGTTCCATCTTCAAGAGTTCCTGGCAACACCAACCTTTTTTTTAATTCAATATCAGAGTAAAAACATTATTCACAGATTTTACAACCTCTGATTTTTTTTTCCTTTTGATGTCTTCACTCTATCTCTAGCTGTTGAAAGACATTAGTCAAAGGCAGAGGGATTCTCGGCAACAGAAACAGGTGGACCTGAGGCGGGCTTACATCACGGCTCGTTTCACACCTGCCACCCTGCCAGCCTTCTTCATTCTGGGGGACCAGCTGGACTACGGAGGCTTTGAGAACCGAGCTCTAGAGCCAGGACAGGAGTACGTCTTCTTCATCCTGGCTGAGCTTAACTCCACAACGGGGGTACGAAAGCCTTGGTTGTTATACTTTGGTTATTTTCCATGTTTGTAGAACCTCCATCATTCCGAGTTGCCCACGTTTCTCCCCTGCAGACTGTCACTAGATATTGTGATCAATACAGCCGAGCTGCTAAAACGATAAAATTCCCGTCAGTCAAAGCGTTGCAGGCGAATGCTGTAACCCTCACAACCTCCTTTACCAGTGCTAACTAAGAGTTAAGCCACAGGGGCTGAGTTCCTTTCTTCACTACTGACATGCACAAGGCTTTGAATTGAAATAAACAAATATATGAATTAGAATAAATTGTAGAATAAGAAAGTATGGAAGTAGTTCACTGCTCTGCTCTTTTTTCTCATAGCAAAACTATTAAAACTATTTCCTGTTTTATTTTTTTTATTCATTTAGTCAAATAGTTTAAAGAAAACTAATGTGCAAATACCTTTTCAAGAATCCACAAAATAAAATCACATTTGTCTGACATGTTTTTGAAACATTTGTCTGCAGAAGATGTACGTGGCCAGCCCTTACACAGAATCAGTGATTGCCCCAGATTCAGACCCCCAGCCTTTTGATGCAGGCGATGGTCTGATCTGGGTGGTGGGACCTGTCCTTGCTGTGGTCTTCATCATCTGCATCGTTATTGCTATACTCCTCTACAAAAAGTGAGTGAGATGAACTTCACCTAGAGCTAATGCTGACTTTACAACCATGGCAGTTACGCACACTGTTGATCACACCAGGTAAATGCCAGGCCAGCTTTGATTCCCTTAGAGGATGAGATTGGATTATTCTGTTTCCCAAAGGGTCACCCACTTCTGTGAGAGGCACCATTGTTTTTCACATCTTTTAGCTCCCTTTTCTGAACCAATATAGCATCAAGTACATTTGATTTTCCTCAAATAATGTGTATAAATACAAAGTCTGTTTGCTCGCATGATTCGCTCTAGCTGCAATGCTTCCAGTAGCAGGAGTGTTGAACTGTGTACCAGTGCCCAATACTGATGTGTTCTACACTGAGCATACATCCTCCAGCACTGTGCCTGCTTTCTGCTTGTATTTCTTAAACATGTAATGTTTCATATTCCACTTTCCTCCCACAAATACTTAACATTCATCCAATATGTTCCACTTTAGAAGTTTGTTCTGCCCTCAGACACCCATCAAAGAAGTTTGACCCTGCTGTAGGCCTGAGATATCTGCTGCAAGCTATCAAGCTTTTGAATACTAATGCAAAATATTGATTTTACTCTCTAACAATCTGTCTGTTTCCTTCTTTTTCGTCCTCTTAATCATCCCTATCCTTGATTCACGGAAACAGCAAACCTGACAGGTAAGATTAAGCCAATGTCAAAGTCTTTGTTCATTTTAACCCACAGCAATTACAGAGTGTCGAGTGTTGTTCAGAGAAGTTGTACAAAGGTGTAAAACACCATGTCTATTAATGCACTATTTACTTGAATCAAAAAGCTGTGTTAATGATGTGTCAGCACCGAGTGTGGGCTTCTTTCACTGGTTGTTTGAATGTGATCGGTCTTCCAGCAAACGCAAAGATTCTGAACCGGGAACCAAGAGCCTTTTGAGTAATGCCGAGATGATGGCGCATCACCCAACGGACCCTGTGGAGATGAGACGCATCAATTTCCAAACTCCCGGTATGAAGCATGTACCCCCACAGGCACCAAAAGATCTGTGCTTTGCATTTGCATGATAAATAGTATGTCCAAAGGCTCATCTCATTCGGAAATGAAATATTCATGCAGCTAATTTTATCCTTAGTAAGATTATAGAGATGAGACCGAAAAAGTTCCCTGATTTGCAGCCAGCACATACCTGTCGGCCTGCAGTCATTTGAGATCAAAATGGCGGCTGCCCAGGTAGTACAGTCAGTACTTAATCACATCTTGAGTCACAATGATGCGACAAGATCTCATCATCTCTGGTCGCCCACAATCCACATGTCAGGCTGTAGATAGGAGGCAGAAATCTATCTTAACACTCTTCGATGTGTAAAGCACAAATATCAAAATGTGTGCTTTGGGTTTACAGTGCTCATTTGTCAATATGATGTTAGGGATAACGTAATGTTAATGCAGTAATTTCACAGATGCTGCCACTCTCCACCCACATAAGGTGTGAGACCAAACAGCCCAAACGGAGCAGTTATGCAACACTTTCACTTCTTTTTCCATTTACTCAACAACATCTAAAATAACAATAATAAGGGATTTGACCCATCTTCTTGTAGTGTTTGTGGTTTCTGCTTACAGAATCGTGTCTGTTGAAAAGGTGGCAGCATGTGTCACTGTAGAGAAAGGTTACCTGCCAGGATACAAAAGGTCAAACAAGACAGCTTTGTGCTTAATCAATATGTAAAGGCTTCAAGTTTTCTATTTTCACATGTTCTGCTGAAGCAAAAGCCCCCACAGACTTCCACTTCAGCTCTTCTCGTTCATCATAAGAATTTTTTTTATTCATGTGTGGTGGCAACCTTGGAACTCCCTCCTCGCCTACTTCTTTTCCCCAGAGATATGATGCAGAGCATCTCCAAGGCACAAATGGGGGAGTTTTATCAGGATTACCTGTGGATGCTGCGGTGCTGGAAAAGGATATTAGCAGGAATTAATATATCTTGCGGAAGAAAAATCATATTTTGTAGTATTTAAATATGTTTTTTTATGTCCTGAAACATTGAAAACACATTCTGGTTGATATTTTTATATCTCAAGGATTATTTTTCCATTAAACAAAAAAACATTACCTTGATTTATTGCTGTAACTATGTGCTTTTGGAATGTAGGATACATCGCTACAGCATCACGTTTTTACTTCCAGCTGCTAAATGAAATCCCTATAGGAGCCATAGGTAGACTCTATGTGTGTGTGTGTGCGTGCATCTCCTAATTAGTTTTCAGTTGGTGTTTGTTTTCTCTAAGTCACTGCTCCTCTGATCACGAAGAAAGCAATTTATCAAAGAAAAATTATATACAAACGAACTAGACTCTCTTCATTTTGTCCTCAAACATAGATCAAAATTGATCTTCTGCTTCAATGAAGTCCTTAATGATATGCAATGGTCTCACATTGTGTAACAATCTTAACATATTTGCATAAATGCACGGTGGACCTGTGGTCATTTAACTGGCATTTTTCTGACCTCTGACCCTTATTGTGTGGTAGGAATGATGAGCCACCCTCCCATCCCCATCAGTGAGCTTGCTGAACACATAGAGCTGCTGAAAGCTAATGACAACTTGAGACTCTCCCAAGAGTATGAGGTGAGTAATGCATCATCATTTTATATGCAGACATAAATAGATAACAACCTTATTGTTTAGAGATATTAAACCGGCTAATCCTCTGCTTCATAAAGCAAATGTTATTTAATGTTTCTTTATTCATGTACTGATTTTATGCTCATGATTTATTCAGTCGTGCAATTTATTCCTGTGTCTTGTCTACATAAAACAGCTCTTCCTTTCCATTAAACTAAAATGCACAGCTTGATATGCTGCTGCACATTATAAATGTGTGCATCTGCTGTTTCTTTCTAGTCGATCGATCCTGGTCAGCAGTTCACCTGGGAGCAATCCAACCTGGAGGTCAACAAGCCCAAGAACCGCTATGCTAACGTGATAGCATACGACCACACCAGAGTCATCCTCGCTCCCATAGAAGGTGAATATTGGCTGGTGCTTTCTATCTAACTAAAGAAGATGTGTCTATAGGGAGACTGAGCATTTCTGAGTTCAGCAGGTGAACACAAAGAGGTGTGGTGGGAGGGTGGGTGAGTGGTGTGATGGATGAAATCTGAAATTGCAAACAGTGCTGAAGACCCGCTGGTGCAGTGGCATGAGACTGACAAACAGCGCGAGTGCATTCAAGTGCAGCCAGCACTCTGCCAGGACAAGACGGAGGGAGGATGGATGTGATCTGCAGCTCATGAATTTACTCCGGCAGAGTTCTGTTTGTTTGTTGTCGCATTGTGGATACGGTGGTTGCTTGAGATGCACGTTTTGTTAGATTGCTTGGTGTCATACATGAAGGTTAATTTATTATGTCAGTTATGCAAAATGCAGTTTATCAAGAGACTCATGAGTGTCCTATTTGTAGGGATCCTGGGAAGCGATTATGTCAACGCCAACTACATTGATGGCTACAGGAAGCAGAATGCCTACATTGCTACTCAGGGCCCGCTGGCGGAGACATTTGGGGATTTCTGGAGGATGGTGTGGGAACAGCGGACTGCCTCGGTTGTCATGATGACACGCCTGGAGGAAAAGTCACGAGTAAGAAACCAGGCTCTCACCCACTGACCCAAATCCTTAGCATTTATTTTCTAGAGGAATTTTTAGAAGAGCACTTTCTGTTGCAACAGCTGTTTGTGATTAAATGAAATATGAATGCAATGAAACGGAGCAATAATCCTCCGGTCTTAGAGATGATTTTCCCTTTTCCTCACAGATAAAGTGTGATCAATACTGGCCAAGTCGTGGCACAGAGACATACGGGATGATCCAGGTCACACTGCTGGACACAATGGAGCTTGCCACTTTCTGTGTTCGCACCTTTTCTCTGCATAAGGTGAGTTACTTTGCTCTTCTTTGCTCTCTTCAAGTCTCCAGTTCCCCATCTTACCACCCTTGTATCACTACTTTACCCTTACCTCTATTAGGTTCTTTGCCACTAAAAACTCTTTTGATCCCCTGAGCTTAGAGTTTGAACCATGGTGCAACAGAAGTAATCATGAATTCTTGCTGCTACTGAGTGAGGGGTGTATGTGGACACATGGAGGGTTTAGATTAGTCTGGGTGTCGTGGAGTGTTCAAACCAGGCCAGCGTGCCTGTGTCAGACACTGAGATGTGAGCGCTGCTGGAAGCTGAGCAGTTTCTCCAAACACAGGGCTAATCTAGGACCATCAGGATGACATGTCTCTGTGGCCTACTTACAAACACAGAAACTAGGCCAGCTGTAGCTCCATGCTGCACTGCTTCCCTATATATTTTTTTTGATGTGTTGTGAAACTGTCAAGTTAGAAGAAATGTTAAACAAGAAAAAGAGAGGCAGTCAAAATATTCATAAATGTGTCACATACTAGCTGTCACATACCTTTCCTTCTAGTTTTTATTTTAAATTGTGTTTTTATTTTCTAATCTTTTAATGTTTCTGTAAAGCACTTTGAATCACCCTGTTGTTGAATTGTGCTATACAAATAAATTTGCCTTGCCTAGATGTAAAGTTAGACATATAAACACAGTAAACAGGGCTTATTTTTCATTATTTTCCATGTCAATTTGTGATTATGTGAACATAAATAACATGAACATGAAATAAAACCTAATTTAAATGGAATGATTAATGATTAGTTCTCTTATAATCAATGTTTATAATCCCTACACATACAGGCTTACACACAGTTATGTATGATTGGTAGCAAAGCCAACTTTTCCACCTGTGTCTCATGACAGAGTGGAAGCAGCGAGAGGCGGGAGGTGCGTCAGTTCCAGTTCACGGCTTGGCCTGATCACGGCGTACCGGAGTATCCAACCCCCTTCCTCAACTTTCTCCGCAGGGTCAAAGCCTGCAATCCTCCTGATGCAGGACCCATTATTGCTCACTGCAGGTATCCACAAAGCTACGTTTTCTCTGGCACAGAGTTAAATCAGTACATCATGGTACCTTTCTAGCAGTTGACAAGATGCAAAAGTACCAAATTGGGGCACTTCTAAACCCAATATGCTTTAACTGTTTGAGCTTCAAAAATACCAGAGTAATTGGAGAAATTTGAGTTTTATTGGGGGTCATACTGTGGTTAATGGAATGTCAAATACACATGTTTCTCCCCCTTCATCAGCGCTGGCGTTGGTCGCACTGGCTGCTTTATTGTCATCGATGCCATGCTGGAGCGCATTCGACATGAACGCACTGTGGACATCTATGGTCATGTGACACTAATGCGCTCACAGAGGAACTACATGGTGCAAACAGAGGACCAATATAGCTTCATTCATGAGGCCCTGCTGGAGGCCGTGGCCTGCGGGAACACTGAAGTAGCCGCTCGAAGTCTGTACTCCTACATGCAGAAGCTGTCCAAGGTGGAGCCTGGAGAACATGTCACCGGCATGGAGCTGGAGTTCAAGGTGGGAAAGAGAACCCTAGAGCTACGGCTCTATCTAAATCCCATGCTCAGCAAAACCAGAGGCGTGCAAGCCAAAATAGCTGTTTTAAGGGAGTAAAAAAGGGTGAAAACATAAATCTCAAATTGGAATAAGCTGCCAAAAGGGGGATATATTTGTATTGTGAGCAGTTAAATTAGACTTGTCCTTCGTCTCTTAACTTTTCTGTGTATATTTGGGTAGTTTTAAAAAAAGGCTACATAACCCAGGGCAGAAATGGTAGGATTATTAGAGCTGAAATAACCAGATAAACTGACACTTAAGGCAAAACCATTTGTTTTTCAGATGTTATAACAAGCGTTTTGTCAAAATAAGAAGATGTCTTTCTGTTACCTGTTTTATTTTTTTACTTTTACTCATAGCATGATTTATCACTATTTATTTTATTCTGTTTATTTAGCCAGACATTAGTTTATTTTCTTGCAACTGACTATTATTTTAAGTATAATGTGTTATAATAATCGTTTACTTATTAATTATATTGGGAGAATCTTTACACTCGTAAAGATAGGAAGGTAAAAAATAAATATATTTTTCTTGTGACCAAGATGTTTATTTTATCTCATTGAGATCTGAATCTCATCTCAGTATTTTAAATGAAGTAATAAGCCAAATAATCCTAAATTATCTTCAATCATCAAATAAAACCCCTTTTGATTTGCCACACAATTACATTTTAGGAGCAACAAAGATGACCCTGTGTGGTTTTTTTCCCTTTAATTCAGCGCCTGGCTAACACCAAAGCACACACGTCCCGGTTTGTCACAGCCAACCTCCCCAGCAACAAATTCAAGAACCGACTGGTGAACATCATGCCCTATGAGACCACTCGTGTATGCCTGCAGCCTATCAGAGGCCTGGAAGGCTCCGACTATATCAACGCCAGTTACATAGATGGATACAGGTATGTTTGTCCTGTCCAAAACGCTAATCTAACCTGACCCTCCTGTCCTCCTATCATGGCTTGATAAGTGAATGGATTGGAGAGCTTTTCACCGCTGCACTCTCATCTGTCATGCCCTGTCAGATCTGTCATTACTCTGCTTGTACTTCCATTATTTGTCTCACTGCATGGCACTCGTCTCACTCTCTGTAAACGGGACGGACATTGAAGACGTCCTGACTCAGCCTTTCAGGGGGGTTTTACACGCATGTTTTGACTGTTTCTCCTCTTGCCTGAAGCCTGACCCCATTTTCAGTGTGATGCTTGGCAGGAGAAGAAACAAGAAGAATAAAAGGAGGAAGTGGCTTATAATTGTGTGTCTTTCTATGTGTAGGCAGCAAAAAGGTTACATCGCCACCCAAGGTCCACTGGCTGAGACTACAGAGGACTTCTGGAGGATGCTGTGGGAACACAACTCCACCATAGTGGTCATGCTGACTAAGCTGAGAGAAATGGGGCGGGTAAAGACATTATATATTTATACGTGCACTTTGCACATAACAGCTCTGGTAACATTTTGAGGTTTCTCTGCAAAATTCTTCAAAGTTATTTTGTGTTGTGTTTTACCAGGAGAAGTGCCACCAATACTGGCCCGCTGAACGTTCTGCCAGGTACCAGTACTTTGTGGTGGACCCGATGGCAGAGTACAACATGCCTCAGTACATCCTACGAGAGTTCAAAGTTACAGATGCGAGGGTACGTTCATGCCATCTGTTCATTTGAAACACGTGTCCTCTTCTAGGTGCAACACAGAGTGTGTAGCATCACACTCCTTGACTTTTCAGCTGTTTCTTCTGTGTCATTTGAGAGCATGTCTTATCGACCTGTAGTATGTGTCGGATTGTGACTGTTTTGTATGCGAATGGGTATTACACAACAGGTTCATGCTATTGACAAGATGCTGTTGGCTGCTCATTCAACCATATTGTCTCCAAATTACCTTGACAGCATGTGTGTGTGTGCGAGTGTGTGTGTGCGTGTGCACATTTGCCCTGCGCACATGTGCCAGTCATAGATAACTGCAGTTAAGCCTGTCCTGAAGTGACGCCACATCGACAGAAGCTCTATTGATCTCCATTAAAGGGGAGTCAGAAAGGCTCAGCTGAAGAGAAAAGATGTAATTGCCTACTGAGTGGCTGGCAGTAGCAAACGTACTGACGTTACAGCTTTAAGTTAACCACAGTCACTGATCCAGGGTCAGATAACAGTAATCATTAGAAAAAAAGGATATTGCCTTCCTGAAGCTCTTTCTTCAGTCAATACAGCCGAAACTCTGTAAATAGTCATTTTTAAATATTCACTGCACTTAAACACAGACCACAAAATTTCAATATTAAGAATTGTGACATCTGACAGACTTTAAAATCCATCTACTGGGTAGGTGTGGAAGAATATCTTGGGCTGAGTTCATTCTCTGTGCATCTGAATGCCAGAAAAGAACAGACAACAGGAAAAAAAAAATAGGAGGCAACGGGTCTCCTTGACCTTTTTTTTAAGCAGAAAGGTTAAGGAGACCGAATGGAGAGACACTGCATGGCTTTGGAAGGTGGATCACATCTGGCTGGATCTTTGCTGGAAACGGGTCTTCAGAGAGTTCACTTTTGTTTTTCCAACGATCCCATTTGTGTGTATTGCAGAGGAGGAGTGTATGTGGATGTTTGGTTGCCAGGGAAACAGGATAGCGAAATATGTTGTTGTTCGTTATTTTTATCAGACCTAAAACTATCTACTAGTATCGTAAAGAAATTGAGCAGAGAGGTGTCTGAGATGCTTCTGGGGAGAGTGAGAAAGATGAAGCCCGGTTGATAAGCAGGTTTGTGCTTATAGTGTCCGTTAATGGTGCCGTATAAACACTACCTTTGAATATAACTATTAAGCTAAAAGCCACTACAACATTATCGGTTCTCTTACCAAATCCTCCCTCCCTTAGGATGGCCAGTCAAGAACAGTGCGCCAGTTCCAGTTCACTGATTGGCCAGAGCAAGGTGTGCCTAAGTCCGGGGAGGGCTTCATCGACTTCATTGGTCAAGTGCACAAAACCAAGGAGCAGTTTGGCCAGGATGGACCAATCACTGTTCACTGCAGGTGATTAGATGCTTTCATAACTGCAGCTCCTCACAGAAATGGTCACTGCTAAGTAAAATGTAATGTGTGTGTAAATCAGTGACATGAGACATTGCAAATTTTGCTGAGACATTTCCTGCATGGCTTGTAGTGCTGGCGTGGGGCGGACTGGTGTTTTCATCACTCTGAGTATTGTCCTGGAGAGGATGCGTTACGAAGGGGCAGTGGACATCTTCCAAACTGTCAAAATGCTGCGTACACAGAGACCAGCCATGGTGCAGACTGAGGTGAGCATGCATTCATTCAGCTGGGGGGAGACAAGATAAAAGAGATATGATATTTTAAGATTTTTTAAGTGAAACTTGCTGCATGTGTATACATGTACACAGTATTAATATACACATTACCAATGTTTCTAATGATCTATCACACTATTAAGTATAAATACGTAGCTTAATACATGTTAATGACGAGTTTGCAGGTTTTTATTTTCTCTTTGTCCTTCTGTCTCTTACACAGGATGAGTATCAGTTCTGCTACCAGGCTGCTCTTGAATACCTGGGTAGCTTTGACCACTATGCAACGTAAGAAAAGTGACAACCATTCATCCACCATTCTGCTTCGAGGTCCACAAAACAATCCAACAAATGACAAGCGAGACGGGCGATTTAGATATGAAGACCAATTCTACACGAATGAATGACAAAAACAGCAACAAAAACTCTCTGACAGCATCCATCAGTAGTTTTCCTGATGGGTGTGGAGACTAATCCATGTGTAATCCATATACTTACCTCGGTGTTCCAGTGTGAAGGACGTATAATACATGTGTGTTGTGGTCAGCTATCTCCAATATGAACCAGTGAAATACAAATAGCTTCTGAATGGGAGTTATGCTACCCTATGTGTATAAAACACAAAAAAATTTCAGAAAAAAAAACACACACAAACACAAAGAGCCTGGAAATTTGCTGCACCCTAAATGGGCTTTTTATCCTCAACTTTGTATCTATTGGTTAGATGTTCTAAATGAGTTACAAAGTGAACATTTCTATGTGTCTGAAAGTCTATTTCAAAGTCGTCTACTGCCATCAGAGGTAGTTCTGACTACAGTCTGAAGCAGATGTCTTGGTTATGCATCAGCAGAATCCTACAGTATGAACTCACCACTCTGAGGACTTTTGGAGAAGCATGTGGACTCTCGTTTACCTGAAGCACAGTGCCAAGAGAAACCATGCAGCACGAACAAGAACCGCGGCCTATAAGGAGAGATGGCTCCTTTTGTCATCCAGCAAAACATGACTAGTCAGACAGCTCTAGAAATAAAAATGGTCAAGCATCAGTTCACACATCCCCCTCCCTAATCGCATCCTCGCTGAATAACAGCTGGCCTCGGAACAACAATTAGAGCCTGTAACTGGGCTGAGATTTATAGACCAGTGTATTCTTCATTTAACAGAGCTTGCTTGCTTGCTATCGACTGTAGTCCTTGTCCATCTTCCAGTTCAGCTCCTCTTGATGTCAGTCCCATTTTGTCAGTTCCGCAGTGGCCTAATGAAAGAGATGTTAGTGAAAGAACTGAGCTCCAGCCCGTTCCTTTCACTCTCTGTTCTCAGCCCATCACTGCAGATTTTTGTGCGTTGTTAATGTGTTTCTTTGCCTTACGGTAATGTTTTTCTTGTCGATTAACATGCTGCTCAGTGCTCATGCATTTTGTGCTAAACGTTCATTGTTGTACATTATGTTCACTTAAAGACAAAGTTGTCTCATGTTCATCTTGCTCCTCTGAAGCTTCCCTACTTGAATTGCACCACTCCACAGTGGAATCCATCTATTTTTACTACTTAAGGCTTCTGGGAATGAAAGATTAGAAAAAAATCAGAAAATCTTTCAAACTTTGAGTCGCTCACTTTCAGCAGTCCTCTCCTCACTCCAAACTTAGAAACCCTGTAGAACTTCTCTATTCTCTAAAATTTCTCTGTACAAAAATTCCCAACTCTACCAAACGACGTGTTGCGTCTAATCCCAGTGCAACAACACAAAACCCTGATATTAGTGTGTATGTTTCTTGATTTGACATACGATCTGAATTGGCCCAATGTGGTGATCAAAGAGCACAGCGATGTCCTCGTGTATCAGACATCTTTGGGCAAATTCACTAATTTTGTACATACAGTCTTATCATTGGAGTCCTATACAGTACAGTTACATATGTCTGAGCACAAGATATAATGTGGGATTGGATGTGACGTAGTACTTATTGTCGCAAAAAAAAGCCTTATAGTTATCATTCACTTTGTCATATTTATTTCATATGATTTTTAAAGATATTTATTATTCTATTTTGTTAATTTTTATGTTTGTTTTTTATTTATTTGGGTTTTCTAACAATTATAACCAATAAGATGTTGTAACTTGTTTCTTTGGCGAGCCAATGTTGAAGTATGATATTGTCACTGTTTGTTATTTTTTTATTTCTAATGGTCAGTTTTGGTGCTTTTTTATTTGCTTTGTTATGATAAAGTATGCCCTCTGTGTAGGGTACTATTTGATACTGATTACTGATGTCTGACTAGTTAGCTAGAGATGTACATTAGAGGCAGAACTAGTTTAAGTTTACAGTGATGACCTTTGATTGCTCTGCCCCTATTCAGCCTACACAGCCCCAACAGCGATGGGATCATAGCAGCTGAGGCATGTTCCATCCCTCTGTGATGCTTTAAGGGTATCGGAGCAGTTAGATATATAGAGCCGGCTTGTCAGGGAAAACTCCCTGACCAGCTGTTGATGTTTAGTTTGCTTGAAAGCACATGGTAGCAAGCGTATTTTTGACAGAGAAAGAATTGCCTAGTTACACACTTTACACACTCTCAAAAGTTATTGTTTGAACCTGAAATTATTCTAATATGAACTCTATGTGTGGTCCACAAGTCTTGACAATGTTTGACATATATAAAATATGTTATTCCTTCAATTTCTAATGATTATTGTGTCAAGAGAAATATAAATGGCACACATAAAGCTTAAAATGAAATGTGTTGAGGGCCAGCTCTGATGATGCCATCCCCCTCACTTATGTACTTGTTCTTTCCTTTCAAACCATAGATGTAGATATTGTATCTCGACTTTGTATTAAAAGCAGGATGATTGGATATACAGCCCACTAATCTGCTTGATTCCTGTGCCCTCTGTTCTCATGTGTTATTTACTTCCTTTCCTCTAGATGGAGCCAAAGTTAAAAGAAGCTAAAAATCACTGGCATTGAAAATGTTGACTATTTTTTAGTCACAGACTATATAATATTATCATACACCTTATTTTCATTTGGAACTTCAAAAAACAAAAAGATTAGGTACCTTTGTTAAGTCTGTTTTACTTTTTTGTTGCTAGAGAGGCAACTGTAAATGCCTTCACGTGGTAAGGAGGAAGTGAAGTATAGAAATTGACAGTTAGAGGAGAAGGCCTAGTGAATAGAAATGGGAGGGACTTGGCATGAGCACAAACCAGGAAAAGGGTGACAAAAGGATGTACATTTTTAATTAAAAAGAACAGTAGCTCGAAAGTCTGAAAAGTATTTTGCGTCACTTTAATAACTGCTGCACATGAGAGAAAAATGAGCCGTGAGCCTTTGGCTACAGGGGAACTTATCACCAAGAGGTTAATGGATTCAATATGAAGCACTTTGGGTGCCTTGAAAGTGAATCCTGGCCATTATTATTATTAGTTTCCTCCAGGAAACCAAGTAGCTATCACATTTGGAATAAACAATAGTGTATGTATGTATATGTATATGTGTTTAAACAATTACTAAACTGGAACCCTACTTTGTTTTAAATTGAATGCTAGACTCAGACTATCTCACCTCACATCATACAGACAAAAACCTAATAGCTTTAAAAAGGAGACACGTGCAATAGTCAGTAGTTTCCACATTTCTTTTTGCAGTTCATGTCCAGAAAAAGACATAAGGTACATTAAAAAATGTACCGTAACATTTGCAAACACAGTGATAATGCCATTATACAGTCTACAGTATTATCGTCAAGAGAGATTTAAAAAAAGATTTTTTTTTATCTAGGAATGGTTCCTCAGGTTCTACAGGTTTCTTACAAGATATTTTGGAGATAATCTTTGGAGGGTTATTTTGTGTCCTTATGTAATTTGGCAAACATCAACCTTTCCTCGCTGCATCCTTTCCTAAGAATGACCTCTTGATGGTCATTATGACGTTTTCTAAACATTACTATTGAGGCTTAGCAAACTGTGGCTCTATGCGCGATGTGTTTTTACTTTCAGGTGCAGTTTATTCTTACAGTACATACAACACACCATGCTGAGATATGTTCAATTCCCAGCTAACAGTTCTTTGGAGTCACCTTGCTGATACAAAAATACTCTACTTTTTTAATGTCTGTTAAAATGTTATTTTTGTCTCTTTCATCTAAGGACTGGGCCTAAACCAAGTGAAAAAGCAAAAAATGTCCAAAGATAAAGCTTTTCATTAAACCTCTCTCAAGAGTTACAAGAAAATTTGGCTCCAACAAATAACTGAAGATATAAAATCGAGACAACAAAACTTACTTGTATGTGAGAACAAGTTATGAACCTTAGCTTAAATCGGTTAAACTCAGCTAAACCCAATGCGTCACTTTTCAGTAACAAAAGAAACATACCATGTTAATGTTCACACATAGCGACATTCCTCAGCCTGATAGAAACGATAGCTGCTTATCAAAAAGAAGAGTGATCCTTATCAGTCTCAGCATTAACTTTTTATCTTACTTCATTCTTTCAGAGAAAAAACAGCTTATCTATTTTTGGAACAGGAAACCACTGGAATATTTGGCTGCTTCTGCATGATGCAGTCAAATTCCTGAAAAATAACCAGAGCAGCAGTTTTTTACAGAACAACATCAGACTGAGATCTGAATTTTTATTCCATTCAGAATTAATTTAATTCACTTTATGTGATTTTACTAAACAGAAATAGTTGCACGAACCTTTCTGATATTGCATGAATGTCATTTAGATGTAGGTACAGCCATCAAATTCTTATCAGTTCATCTCTGAATCCAAGTGAAAGCCTGTGAAGAAATTACTGCTTTAAATTTCCATTAAAAGGGAAAGTGTTGCGTTGCATACAACCCAAAACATGACAGCAACCTGTGATTAGAATAGAAATATTAACAAATGATACAAGGAATACAATGCTCTTCAAAGCACATAAAATTGATGTTTATTTGAATCTGTCATTTGTTTCAACCTGCTGTGTTTACTTTGCAAGATTACTTCAGACAGGACTGATAACGTCACTCCTCCAATTAAAGTTGGGAGGCTATTTATTAGGAAATCATGTCTCATCCATCTACCCAGCATGGGCTTTAGTTTCTATTTAAATAGTGGTTAAATTGCCCATTAAACTCACCAGGTGTCAATCTTGCAATGCACAGACACCAGTCACAACCATTTCACAACACAGTAGCACTCCATTTAATCCACCACGCTGACATTAGTGTGGATCGGACTGTGCAGTCAGTAAAACATTCCCATTAAAACTCTCCAGTTACATCATTTTGATCCAGACTCTATATGCAGGAAATTATTTTGTGGATATATTTTAAGCAAGAAACACAGCAAGAAATATAAGAAACACATTAACACACCAACAGCAAAAGTTAATAAGTAGCTATATTTGCTTCTACAACTAATAATGTTTAATAACTTTCTTTCATTTTGATTGAAAGGATGTATATGAATGTTTATTGTAACTAAAGTTATTTCAGTCCATCTTTTAGGTAAAATATGGTTCATTGAGACATGAATTTCCCTCGAAAAAAGAAGTGAAATGTAATCATGAATGCAAGCCGAGGAGTCTGAAAGCTGTCCAACTTTTTAAATACAACCAGTTCTTTATTCATGTTTTCTCCAACACGGTGGGAATTATGTTCCATGTTATGTAGCTAATAATGATCGTTTTAACAAAAAAAAACAAACAAAAAAAACACAATATTATAGATTAATACAAACAAATCAGATTTGTTTTACAACGTCGTCGTTGCAACTGTGCTTTTGCATTTCGTGTCAGGTACAGATATGCTGAAATACAAGCAGGAAACAATTTACAAAAAAAAAAGAAAGAAAGAAAGTAAAGTTCTAGCTGTTTGAGGTGCGTTAACAATTGTTCTGTCTGACGGATGCGTATCTGTGCAGGTTGAACAAGTTGCATCGTTTAAAAAACACCTTGTCATTGTAATCTCGCAGACATAACTTTGCATACCTTTTCTCTTTTTGCGTGTGTGCATTCTTCCAACTGTCAGGGAAGAAAGCTCCACCTTTATTATGGCTTTGCGGAATGTGTGGCCTTTCACCTACCCTCGCTGATTGGTTCCTTTCGCGTGAAGATTCCCAGTTCTCAAAGCTGATTGGCTGAGCAGCACAAGGCGCGTTCTCAGAGTAGGCTGTCTTTCGCTCAGTTTCTCACCTGTTATGTTCCCACTTAGAGCCACTTCAAGGAAAAGAAACCTAAATAAGTTCGCCAACTTATTGAGCTTGAGCTAAAGAGATCATTAAGGTGTTGTCTTGTGTTTTGTGTATGAGTTGGAGAAGCATACATCAATTTCATCATGAGTCTGAAATGTCGGAAATTTTCACTGGACAGCTCGTGAGTATTATCACTCTGCTTATACCCATTTACATTTTGAAGTACGTGTTGAGCTGTAAAACTTCTGCCTCTGTGATGGCTGGTTTACAAAAGTGAAAGCATCCTTCTGAGAGCTCTGCTGCTGACCAGAGACTGCAGACAGGTCTGATCATCAGGCAGTCTGTGAGAAACACTTCAGTTGCTATTCAGAGAAATTTCTTAAATATAGTTCAGCTTAGAAGTTACAAATGTCTTAGACATGGATCCATCTCTGTTTACCATTCTGTCAAACCATGCTGGGTGCTTTATGGATTATATGTGTAAATTTTACCTCTCTCTTTTCATTTACCTGTCTGAGATCAATCATTCACCTGCTGCAAATAATAAATAATGACTTATCTGTATCCCAACTGCACTAGTAAATATATTTATTGATGTTCCCATCAGACAGATTTGCTATTTAAGTACTCTATGTTTAGAACTGTGTGAGTCATATGAACACTGGATCTAACATTTGTTCTGATTATCTTGGATTTAGCTATCCTGATAGAAACACACATTTTGCCACGAGGAGAAGCAGCACTATTTTTAGCAGTAAGAAATTTAGTTGGAGCCACAGTCTGGATGTTGCTGAGGAGGAGGTCCAAATGCTGAATCACAGCCTCGCTTCCAAAAACTCCTTCAGGTTCGACATATTCAGCCTTAAATATCACAAGCTCTACAAACAGCCTAAAACCTTCCTCATATCGGTGTGAATGTGTAATGTTCCCTCTGTGACGGCAGGGACCAGACCACAGCAGAGGAGAGCCTACATAAATCAGATGGGCTCATAAACAGCCATGTAAGTCTGCTTTACCTCCATACACTCCTTCCTCTTTCTTATGTTGTCACTGTTATAAATATGCAAAGATGTGTTGCTCTTGCAGTTTCTGGTGGTTTTAGCTTTTTTTTTTACTATCTGGGAAAAGAAACTTTTGGCTGGATTCTGTGTTTTAACCATTAACATTTACCTTTAAAGCACTTGTTTTGTTACAATATAGAGTAAAATGTATGAAACTGAGGAAAACTGAACCAACTGATTACCACGATGCTTCCTAAGCATAGATTACATAACCTTATATTAATTACATTATTTATTACTCATTTTGTGTTGCAAGTGTTCTGAAATAAACATTTAATATGCCAGTCATAAAGATATCGCATTTTCTGGTGTTTTTCTTTTGGTAGATTTGTGTTGATTCCTTCTCACTGTTCATCCAGCAGATGAAATAAGCAGCGATCTGTTGCACTGAACAAAAAAGATAAATCGGTACGAGATATATGCCTGAGGCAGTGTTAGTGAATCAGTGCGAACACGTTCTACAAATTCAGAAAAAGAGCTGGAAATGTGTGATTATGTTAAAATAACCAAGGAAACGGCTTGCTTGTGAGTTGCTTATGTTAGAAAATGTGTCATTACTCTGACCAGATTATACAGCAGGCTTCAGGTTCATTAGCAAACCTGCTTTCTGTGTTTTTGAAGCAAAACATTCTCTGATGCTTCACTCAGCTCACATTTTATTAACACTTCACTGGTTTCCTCAGAGCTTCCTGAAGCGCAATAAAAGCTTCCACAAACTGTTTGAAGAGATTCCTGAGGGGGAGAACCTGATTAACTGTGAGTTGTCTGAGGTCCAGAGTCTTTTACTTGTTTGCTGATATTGATTATGGAAATGACTCCACATCCTGTTTTTTATTCATTTATTTGTTTAGTGTTTTACATTGTCCCCAAGGTCTTGCTGTCCAATAATGTGCAGCTTGAAACTTTGTTGGGTCAGTGTTGTGTTGAATACAGAGCTGAAATTCAGCAGACATGGCTTGATGGACACATGATACCTTTATGTGATGTGCATGTGGGTATTATCTCTGCTGCAGCTTTTACCTGTGCCCTGCAAAAGGAAGTGCTGTATCATGGAAAGCTCTTTGTTTCTGAGAACCATGTGTGTTTCCACTCATCTGTGCTGCTCAAAGACACCAAGGTAACAGTGAAACTTGAGCCCTTTAGTGAAATGCATGCTGGGATGTCAGAACAGTGGCAATATATATATATATATATATAT
>JBAMIG010000008.1:9017059-9028451 GCA_037177335.1 Kiunga ballochi
GCTGCTGGGATAGGCTCCAGCCCCCCCGCGACCCCGTTAGGGACAAAGCGGTAGATAATGGATGGATGGATGGATATATATGTGTGTGTGCGCGTGTGTATGTATGTATAAAGTTTTGACATTTTGAATAGTTATCCTGGGAATTAGCTTAGTCTTGAATATTCAGGCCGTTTCTTTTAATATCAAGGATTAACTAGATAAAGATAAGTTATTTTAGAACCACGTTTAGCTAGCTCAGTAAAAACCTGAGTCTTTATCTTGTTTGTATTCCAGTTTGTGTGCAGTCGGGTATAACTGCAACATGAAGGTGTAAAAGCAGCCAACATTCACATAATTAGATTTTTCACATTGCAGGTGGTGATTCCTGTCTCCATTGTCAGGGAGGTCAAGAAACACAGCTCGGCTCTCTCTATGCTGTCTATTCAAACATCCAGTGGACAGAAGGTCAGACACTTTGCCCTTTTGGTAACGCATGGTGCATTCATTCTCTGCAGAGCACTTTGTTGCATCCAACACACAGAAATCAAAGTCTTACCGAGTAAAATTGTACTTTTTTCATATACAAACTGCATTCTTGTAATCAATAGAAACCAAATTTGCTTATAGACCTTCATCAGGCTCACAAGTGTCTCTGTCTGACACCCCCCCTCCTCTCTCTCTCTCTCTCTCTCTCTCTCTCTCTCTCTCTCACCCCACCCTCAGTATTCATTTGCTTCTATAAGGAACCGTGAGAAGTGCCATGAACTCCTTGACTCTGTCTGTTCGCATGCACAGGTACTGCAAGTCTTGTCTTAATGCACAAACTAAAATATGGTCATTGCTTCCTTAGCAGAGACTACATGTTTATGTGTTTGTTTGGAACAGCAGGGGAGTCCAAACGGCAGCCCACATCCCTCCTCTGCAGAGAATGAAGCAGACAATGACGGGGTGAGTTTGTGGCTCTAGAGTCTTCAGGACTTATGAATGCTGAATGTACATAACTTTATCTTACAAAGCATCTGAGTTCATGAAAAGCACAGTATAAACAAAATGCACTGTAAATATTTTAAATGCATTGATGTGCAGTTCCTAACATCCCCGTTCTCTCCCACAGCTCTCCAGCTTTTCCAGTTTGGAAGACAGTGTAGAATTTGATTCGAACAGCATCTATAATGACAACGCCTTTTCCCAGATGTCCAGTGAAGGTAGAGGTGTAATGCTGAGGATTACAGGCGTTTAATGTAGGAATGCAGCGCCATCTAACAGCCACACATTTTGGTTTGTTTCAGGTCCAAGTCGTCAAAGCAGCCTAACCAAAAAAAACCTCAGAAGTGAGTTAAATGATTAAATAGAAGGAACAGAGTGATGTGTCATTATAAAGTAAGTCATTTGTTTTTGTCTTTGTCAGATGTTATGGAGATTTCTAGTAATACCGAGAAAGTTTCACCACCTTCCCTCTTGAAGGAAATGGCTAATTTTGGCATTCTCTTCTATATCTACATGATGCTGTGAGTTTGTTTGAAGCTCTTAAGCTGAACATTTTCCCTTCCCTCTATTATGCTGCTTTAGCTAGGCCTCTCTTTTCCATTTAATTGATATAAAACTTATCTTTACATGTTTGAGAAACTAAACTTAGCTCCATCTTTAGATAGCTACCAGCTACTTTTAGGAATTCTGACTGAAGAGTGAATTTGGCTTCTCCTGTCGGTGTCTGTAACATAATATTTTAAGTCGTTTTCTGCAGTTGCTTTGTTTCATGGAGGATCTTTGCACACCACGCATGCCTTTGTGGAATGTTAACTAACTAGATTTGTTAGTTTGTAATCCTTCTCATGATGGTAATGATCATGTTATTGTGTAATTTTCACTCTTTTCTCTCATTTCCAGACAATGATATAGCACAATTACAATTACATTAGTACTCAGGCTGCTCTTTCTGAGTTATGCTCAGTCATGCATGTGAAGATGCATCGCTGTGGAAGACAATAAGCAGGCATATTTATAATAAATGGTGCATTTTAAATACATTTCCAGGCTGTTGTTGCTGCTGTTGGTATCTGGGTACATCGGACTAAGGATTACAGCTCTGGAGAAGTACCTGAACTCTTTAGGAGCGCTGGCTGATTTGTCTTCACACCACACAGACTGAGTAGGCATACAAACGAGACAAAAAGAGGGAGAGCAGACAAGAGGAAGATGCAGAGGTAGGTTTGTGTCTGGGGGAAAAACAAAGATGTTCAAAGTGGTTTTTAAATCATTTAGATTAGACATGAAGTAGTTCTGCTAGTTTGCAACAGCAGAGCAGAGATAAACTGCATTCCAGTAATACTAACCAGGAAGTGTGTATGTAAAAATGTGTTTTTGCTTTCTTTTGATGGTACACTGAAATTCATTTGCAAATTCCTCGTGACCCTGCATTGTCCCGAGGCTGGGAGATCAATTATTTTTCTGGGTAGCTGCATCACTTCCCATTGGCACTTTGCTTTACAGCACCACTCTGTAAGGCAGCAACCAGGCATCAAAACACTGGTCATTTTGATCACTGTGGTTGGTTCAGCGAAGAAAAGCATCAGTGGAAGCAAGGAAAAGAAAGACAGAAAGGGACAAAGCAAAAGACAATAAGTCAACATCAGACTGACTTTTACTGGTTGGAGAGCTCTCAGATCAGAGACTGTATTCAAGATGGATGCAAATAAGCCTTCGTTAGGGGCGCCTCAGTGGGACAATCTGCTCTAGAATAAAGCATCAGTATGATACTGAAGCTCAGAGGAGTTAGAGTTTATTATTTGGACAGCAGTGGGGATAAAAGTGATTCTTTTCTTTTTTGTGTCCTTCAAACTGGACATCCGAGTCTGCATCCAGATGTTAGCCCCTCAAACACATGGAGGATGTGTGAGAGAGTCCTGTAAGACCCTGGAGCTTTGTTGCTTACACAAAGCAGACAGCTCCGGTGCTGTTTGAAGCAGACTTTAGTAGATGTGTTCATTCTGCAGAGCGATCAAAGGAAATACAACACACAAAGCCGAGCATGTTCAATAAGAGAATAATAAAAATGTATCCCAGAGGATCTGAGTTTCTCCATTAAGTTCACTCTCTGATTACATCTCTTGAAGATATCCTCTTTATTATAGGATTACCTGTATTACCAGGTACCTGTACTCTTCTACAACCTGATGATTGATGGTGACTGCTTTTGCCAGCTGTCGCTGCCTGCTGGAGAGTCACAGTAACCTCTTCTTAGGGTTTAACTGAAATCAAGCTTCTACACACCATCATGATGTAATGCAGGGACAGAGAGCGGCACCAATCCATCCCCAAATTTCTCTAGATGACGGTTAAGCTGAGAGGATCTGAAGGAATTTGTGGAAAGGGTGTAAAGCAGGGTTTATCAATCTTTAGGAGTAAATAATCAAAGGAAATCCTGGATAAAGAGATGTATATTGTGTGCATGTAAAATGTTATACAAAGAAATGAGGCATTGAACTATACTTCATTTTAAAGAAGCCCTTTACCCAGTGCAGGCCAATGCCTCAGCTGTCTTGCATCCTGCCTCTCTTCTGAACTCTTTCCAGCCATTCATTGCCAGTCAGATGCCGACCTATATTCTGTCGGTTTACCTCTTTTTTTGCCCTCATATCCGATGTCCTCCTGCATTTATTTGCTCAATCAGCCGTTGACTGAGTTCAAAGCGGCAACTGTTTTCATGTTCAGCTGCTTGCATGTGACTCCTTGACATTGTTCCGGGAAAGTAAAACCGAGTCGTGTGGTGATGCCCCAGACGGGAGCCTAAAGCTGTGAAGTGGGGTTTCTCAGTATGAGCTGCAGGGCAGTGACATCTCCAGGGCATAAATGTCAGTTTGCCATTAAAACAACACAAAAGCATAGAATTAGCAGCAGTGTTGTATTAGCTTGAAGTAGTTCAGCATGCTTTACTTTGATAATCACTGAACATTTAATAAATATAGAAGACTTTTTACCGAATGTTTAAAATGTATTTAAGTCAATCCTCATTTCTGCATGAGTAGTTTTTTTTACTTAATATTAGTTTCTTCTACTTGTGCTCATTAGAAATGGAAGTACTTCCTTCTCCACTGGTCTTCTCATGCTAATTCTCCTTTTTTATTTTACCTAGGTACCACCAAAGAAAGCAATGGCTCGAGCCTGAAACAAAACCAACTTAGCTCCAACATTTTCACAGTTTTGTTCACAATATTCATTTAGGTCTGACTAAAATTTACTGTTGTGCTCAAAAGAAACCACTTAGCTAGCTTGATATTCTGCAGGTCAGCATGAAGACGCTTCTGGGATGTCTGAACCAGGACACTAGTGGTGAACTACATGGTTGGCTGATCGTGTTGGCAGAGTCATCAGGACAACATTTTCAGTTAGGAGCACACCGATTCTCTGCTGACTGATCAAAAACTGAAGACAAGCTCTCTCTTGCGCAGCAGCCATATGGAGGCAGCCTGCTGAAACCATGTTTATTTCCTGGCTAGTAAATGGCTGAGCTCAGCAAGCAGAAGTTGCTGGAGTCTTGGCTGCCATTTTCTCTGGATTAACACAACCTGGAAGTGCGGACACCTTATTGAATTTAACTTGGCTCATTTATAAGATATTTTATTTCCTATAGCTTGAGTCTAAATTGTATATTATGAATTCAATGGCTCACATGATGCATGTTTAGTGATTGAATTTAGTTGGATGCTCTGACATTGACTAGCCAGCAGAGGGCAATAGCACCCTATTAATTCACTAAACAAAGGACTTAAAATGTTAAAAATAAGTTAATTTACTGAATTTGTTCAGGATTAAAATATCATAGTTATCCAATTATTTTTCATCAATATAAATATTGTGGCTTGTTCTGTTTGAATACCATTGCTTGTTTATCTTTAGCTGACTGATGACTTTTCATGGCCAAACTTTTGGAGCTTAGTGTTGCAACATAGCAAGTTTTTCCTCTGGTGAACACATTTATGGCATTATGTACAGATATATCACAATAAATCGTATTTATAGAATGAAATAAAATGTCTGATATTTTGTACATAAGTGATTTTATTATTTTGTTGTCCATAAAAAGGTCAAGATCAGTCCCATTAATTTCATTACATCATATTCTCAGTTCAAAAAGCAACATAAAATTACAAATCATAATACAAAGAATAGAATAGGTTAAGTACAGTAACCATATAAACAGTCCACTAATAATGTTTAGACTACCCACCCACCCACCCCACTGACAACTGCCCCACTCAAACTCTAGCACAAACCTCAACAATACATCAGTTAGTATCAGCAATAAAAAATTCAAATCAATGTCCTTTTTTTCCTTCTTAAAAGCGCTCCAATGCCATGAATTCAGCTTTGCCCTCACATAGAATACATAATAGATAATGTTCCATCCCATCATTTGCTCTGCAAAACACGACATGCATAGTTTTTATTGCTCAACACCCCCCCCCCCCCACCCACCCCTCAAAAAATCAATTAACATTCAAGGCCAGAGAATACAAGATACTTCATCCATAGTGGTGTATTGATAAAATAGCAAGTGTCCACCCCGTTTCTTTAAGCCCATGACTAAAATGTGGATCCGGAGGTTTCCCTGATAACCCAAATAGTCGGGGGAAACTGAGGACTGCTTTTACTTCCAGAGAGGCCTTTTGCTCTCTTGAATTCTCGTGACAGCTCAGATCCCTGGTTTACGAACGCAACAGATTTCCATGACTCAAATATCAGACAAAAAGCACAGGATGAGAATGGAGAGAATCCCTGTTCAAGGTGATGGCAGGAAGCGAGTGTTGTTCGCTGCTTTACTGAGTCCCACTTGTACTCCCAAAATGGAGTAATCAGATCAGTGCTAGTTAGTAAATGTTCCCTTTGACAAAACACAAACACTACCACTGACACTGAGGATCTCCTGTGCAGCAAACAGCTTGTTGTACTGCATCGGGTTTATATACAGGACCTGTTTGTACTTATCCACAGAGGAAACTTGTATCCTTGAAGCGGGCCTGTATAACACAGCCATTAATGATGAAAAAGACACAGACTTACATTTTATACCCTTATTACACTTTTGGATGCTTTGTACAATAGTGCTGAACTTAAGACCTGCTTTTGTCATGCTTGATCAGATACACACATATATATATATATATTTATAAATGAATGTACGGATGTGTACATATGCATGTTGTTTTTGGATGTGTGTGGGATGATGTGCAAAGGTGTGTGTGTGTGTGGTGGAACCTGCACCACACCAACAGTGAGAGGCTCAAATATGGCTTGTGTCAGACAATAAAGCGTTCTGCCACCCATAAGAGAGCTCTTGTATGTTTAGGGCCACATAGGTCAAAACAGAGCAAGTAGGCATGACGCTCCATCCTGGCACCTGATCTGAATCATGTAACATCAACAACAAGCATGGTTCTGAAACAATCCATGGCCCCACACTACAATAAACACAAGGATTAGTCACATCTAGATGAAAACTTGGGGGGGAAAATGTGCCAATGGTGACTGAACAGGAGGCTGAGTTGCCATGGTAATGAGTGCTACTAGTACAAGATAAAATTAGAAGTGAATCAGTATCTTTCTCATAATCCAGGACCTTTTTGAATGAAGTGGACATAATTATCCAAGCCGCTACTGCGTCTCCTCCAACACCTGGAGTTCCCATATGAACCTGAACCATCGAGCTCCTAAAGCTTCTGTTTACAAGAGTCGCTAAGTGACAACATCCTCAACTGTACTTCAACTCGCAAGTATACGTTGATATTTTGGAAACTTGCTTATTTTGTTTTATACGAATAGGCTGGATGAGAAGGCTCTCAAATGACACTGAGACCAATAACTTCTCATTTCCAGCAAAATACAAACACTGCTAAAACAGGGAATGCTATATGGGCTCAATAAAAAGTAAAAAGATATACAAATTATTAGAACGCTTACACTGTGATTCATACGTGATATTATGGGCTGTTGTGCACTGGGCTATTCTTTGAGTGCCGCCACTTCCTGGAGTATTTGCAACCCAGTGGTTAACTCTCAGTAACAACATTAATAAGTAAATTTGCAAACAAATGAGTCAAATTCTTCTGTAAATCATCTTATTCTTGTGCACTGTCAAACCTTTTAACATCATCCATTTGTACAGAGAAAGCAGAGCCTGCACTTCTATAGCTATTGGTGTAAGGCCTAGTAAACATGTTCTCAGTGTGTGAAATCTCATTGATTCATTGTGAGATATTTTTGCAATTCTGTGTAGATTAAAAGGAAAACATGGAAGCTGGTCACCATGACACTTTTCAGAGCCAAAAATAAAGGAACATAGTAGACACCTAACAGCCATGCAGATATTTCCAGACTAGTCCTTGCATTTCTACTGAAATTGACACTAAAAAGGACCACAGATGAACCCCCACCCCCACACAGAAGACTAGGTTAGTGTTAGCCAAACAACTTGGAAAATGCCCTGGCAGTCAGATGGATGTCCATTAAAAAGTAAACACGGAGTGGAGGACAGGGGAGCACATGCTTAACCAGTGTTTGTCCAATAGAAAGAGAACTGGTCAAGCTGTGGAGGTATTCTTCATACATACACAGAAAAAAATAAACTAAATAAAAAAAAACAATATTGATAAGTCTCCATTAGCCTCCACTTGCAGTTGTCCAAGTCATCACGACGTCCTTCATTTCTATCAGCCCGTAAACACACACATACTAACGTGCACACATTATGCAGGTGTCACAGGTCCACAGGGATAGGGTTACACGCAACACTCACATGATACAAGCACTCTTCAACATGTCACACATTAAATCTACATCTGTCTGCCTTTTTAAACTAAACAAGTTGTTACTTGCCAATTCAATTAGATCAACACATTTTATAGCTGCAATTCATGATCGTTTCATCTTAAATACTGCAATCATGATTGTGTCACATCTCTGCTCTTGAATTTTGTGTTTAATCAACATTGTGCAGATTATTAGCTAATGACATCAGCTAATGATGTTAAAAAGGTTCTGATCTTTAAAAAAAACAAACAAAAAAAAGAGGAAATAGATCATAGGTATGTTGTGTCTTACCTGTACCTGTGTTGCTTTAAAGACACACAGATGTGAGCAAAATGTATAAATCCCTTTAAAAGGTCTTTCACACGCATACCTTTCAAACATGCTAACTCTCTCTTTCACACACATGCAGTCATATATATGCACGCATACACACATACATACAAAGACAGAGGCGGTTTTGTTTCTCAGGCATGCTGTGCAGCCAGGTCCTGGTTGATGAAGCGACGTAGCCTCTCCAAGTACTGACTGTAAAGCTCAATATCGTTGTGACCAGCTCCCTCCACCCAGAGGGGCTCCACGGCCTTGGGGCAGCGCTCAAACAGGGCGAGGCCGTGAGAGAAGTCGATCACCTCATCCTCCGTACCGTGAATGATGAGCACTGGAGACGGGATTTTCGACACCTTCTCGATGCTGCAAAAACATTTAAAAGTTTCAGGTGTCAGGATGAAATTTCTCCTTATTCACTATAAATATATGTATAAATCAATCATTTTGTTCCTCTGAAAATCTTTGTGGATATTTTTTAGGTTTAAACAAAGGGACATTGAGCGTTGCATATTTATTATATGCAAGTCTTTACTAAACACTATTCCTAAACCTTTTTGGGTCAAGAAGTGATGGGAGAAATTTTAAAGACCTTAAAAAAGATGAATGCACTGTAGTAATAATCCAATTAGTAAAACTAAACTGACAGTGGATCTACTGCGCTGATGGTATATTTTTTGAGTTTAGTGTCATTACATATACTTAAAAAATGCATTTAAAAAAAAAGGGAAAGAAAAGAAAAAAAAACACCCACACACTGTTACTTTGGAGTTTAAAATGTGACTTGTTTCGGCCAAAATGAATTGTAGGACATTAGTAATCCCTTTTTTTCATTTAGAATGTCCCAATGTTTCCCAGATGAAGAGAGGAAAGAAAGGAATAATAGATCTGTCCATCCATAGCACTATTTCTCATCACTGATACCCAAGATTCTTCCAGGTCATTTCACTCGGTTACTAATGTTCCCAAGCAAAACGGACAACTCAACCAGACATAATGAGTGTTTTTACCATTACACAACCTTTCTAGTGCTACTTACTTTATGTTTCTGACTTCTAAGTCAAAATGAATGTTGCATGGATTTATTATTTTATAATTTCATTGTTTTAATGCAATTAAAAACATAATGACACATCTTTTTCAGTTTCTTTTCACATTCTGGACAATGCTGTGTTACATCCTAACAAGGCTGTATGCAATTTCCTGCAACTGACAAAATTCAAGAAACTATAGTGGTTTTTGCTTATTGTCTCAGATAGAAAGCTTACTTTGGGAAGGCATCAAAGCAGTAAGTTTTCTTAGTGTCAGGGAAGGCGACTCTCATGCCAGAGGTGAGAGGAGAGTGAAGAATCACAGCAGCACACTCAAATCGTGATGCTAAGTCTACAGTGGGAACTGTGCCGATACTTTGTCCATACAGGATAATATTCTCAGGGCTGATGCCGTACCTGAAACACAAACATGAAGAGGCTTAAGAACAAAAGGAATCTTGTACTAGATTAAGGTCTATAATCAGTCATTTATCAAACAGTGAGCTCTGTTGCCCAAAAGATGTGTTGAAACAAAGTAAAAATTGCAAGGTGACTTTAAGCTGAAAAACTACAAACAGGAGAAATAATACAATAATTATACAGCATTTCAGGTTGAACATGTATTTGAATTGGTCATAAAAGGCTACTGCAGCCAGCAGATGGGGAACGACTATTATGGATGTTTATTTAAACAGTAAGTTTGTGCCTCCTTACCGGGAGCGCAGGGCATGCCAGGCAGCATCTATGTCAGCATAAAGGTTCTTCTCAGAGGGCTTGCCAGTGCTAACACCATAGCCTGAGTAATCGTAGGAGAAAATGTTGCAGTTGATGCGTGTGCCTAAACCAATGTAGAAACTGCTCATCTGGCCCAGGTCCACTGCATTACCATGCGAAAACAACACTGTAAACCTGGGTTACACATGAAGAAAAAGCACACAAAAGAAGTTAGACACCAGGATAAAGAATATAATGAGTAAATCCAAAGATGCTTTCTTTTGGTGGTGTGTCTCACCTAGCATTAGGGGCACAGCGTATGTACATGCATCCAACCCTGTTCCCTCGGCTGGACCTGGTCAAGAACACGTCGGTCACATCCAGCTCTCTCTGTGAATACTGGAACTCTGCTCTCTCTGTGAGATGCAACTTCCACCTTCCTTCACCCCCAGTGTTGCTGCTGGTGCTGCTACTGCCACCTGCCCCGCTGCTGCCACCACTGCCGCCGCTGCCGCCGCCGCCACCACCACCACCACCACCACGGTCACCCCCACTACCAGTACTAAGCCGTGAACGCAGTCCTGGGGCTCCAAGAGAAGGGGGAGCAGTCCCAGAGTTGGATGCAGACACAGCTGTAGTGCCAGAACCAGGATCTGGGTCAGGGAGTAAAGTATAGGTGGGCTCTGGAGGAAGGAAGGCCAGCTTGGCTGCAATGCGGCTGGGACAAGGGGGGCAGCAGAAGAGGCAGCATAGCTCTCGTACAGACAGACCGTTCATCTTCTGGTACAAATCTGGACAAGCATGAGGAAATTAATTGCAGAAAAACAGAAAACATCCAAGAATCACATTTGCTAAAGTTCAAATAATGCTTAATTTCATTTTTATTTATTACCACTTATTGATTAGTGTATTTGACTAATTATTTTCTCAGATCAAGCAAAGACAAGCAGTGCTGCTCCCTTACATAGCAAATATCAAAATACTTGATCTTCATCAAATGAGATATAACAGAATATGATAGTTCACCCAAAGCGTTTTACTTAATCCTTAAGAATGTCAATGATAGGGATATGTTTTACAGTTAATGAAAATTAATAAAAGCCAAAACTAAGAGTGCATCAATTAGCCACTGGTTGCTATGGGATGCTATTTTTTTTTTTTTAGGGATGCACAATATTTATCGGACGGATAAGATATCGTCCGATTTGGGTTATATCTTTAATCAGTCCGATAGGTACATTTTCTAGATAAAAATCCCTGATAATATATTCAAATTTGGGGTTATTTTATTCAGGCAACACTGCCCTAAAGAAGGCCAAGGCGGCGAAGATGCACAGGTTATGCGCACCTTACTAGCAGGACGCAGACTTGGCTTCTTAACTGTCTGATTAATATTGAGCATTACTGTCGTGTTTTGGCAGGAGATGAAACGGGATTGCAGGGAATTTTATAAAAACAACTAATCTAATAGCTCACCTGGAAAATAATTATTGCAGCAAAGCAGTATGGAGAAAATACTAAGCTGTCGACACAGAGGG
>JBAMIG010000008.1:9039604-9069908 GCA_037177335.1 Kiunga ballochi
TCTATCTATCTATCTGTCTGTCTGTCTGTCTATCTATCTATCTATCTATCTATCTATCTATCTATCTATCTATCTATTTTAATGTTGCTATGTGAACAAAGCTAGGTCCTTCATAATCACATCATGAGAAATCTTTTGCTATTAAATAAAAAGTACTATTATATTATATTAATCATGTTTAATGTGAAAATGCAATAACTGGATATTTGATTTCGTGACAAGACTGTTAATATTGACCCACATAAATAGTTACACATCTTTCCATTGTGTATAATGTGGAGACAAAATACTTGCAGCTCCCCCATCCCCCTCCTTTATGAAGAAAGCAGGAACCCTCACATACACACATAGAAAGATATCCATGTATGTAATAATGCACATTCTACTGAGTATATGTGTATTTGGGTTAAGGCTTGGATATAGGTGCTTGGATGTATGTGTTAGAGGGCGGACCCACCCTGCTCACGTTTAAATCTACTGCAACAGAATATCTTTGCCTTGCTTTGCTATTGGTTGCTACGGTAACAAAGACCCAGCATGAAGTGGCTGCAGCAGCCAAACAGAAATGGAAAGATAAAGATTGAACCAATGGAAGTGATCACAACAGATTCAACACAGCATATCAGAAAATAGAGCTTGAATGGCTACATCAATTTTAAGAAAATATTAGTGTAGGCTTTCTTCATCATGTCTGTCTCACGCACACACTTATAGATTCATAGGAGTGTAGAAGGAACAGCAGGATCAAGGCCTCTGACAGCCGTACTTACACCGGGTTGGGTTTAGTTTGAGTGTGTGTACAAGGCTGCTCACAATTCTTGAATTTGTGTATCAACATTTTCTTGCGTTTAGTAAGAGCTCCTCAGTTTGGACATGGATGAGGATTTTTATTCCATCACTATTTAGCAAAATGTGAGTGTATTGAGCAGCTTTAATAGCTGCATGCTTACTGAACTATATCAGCATGGGGTAAATGTATAAAGTAATCATTAAATATTTGAAGTTGCACATACTTTTTTTGCATAATTGGTTATTGGTTATATAGAAATTCCCAGCAAGTTGCTTATCTCATCAAACCTGTCAGATCATCCTTATATATCTTTGATCTTTGATCAAATAATATAACATGCAAGAACTAGAATAAAGCCCCAAGACAAAAAATGGACAAACTAATGCAAGGTGTAAGCAGGTGTGCATGCCCACTCAAATGACTTGCTGGTTGGCTAATTATGTGGGTGTGTGCAGCTGATTTGCCAATCACCTGATTAAACTAGTTTATGTTGTGTAACTGTCACCATCATTTACACGCATCTCATAAAATTAGTGTTGATATCACAGTGTTCAATCTTACCACACTAATATGATATGACACAAATAGCAATACACAATCCTCTATTTGTCCTCCTGATGCTTACTCTGTCACTAGTATGTCTTTTTAGCATGGTGATCTGTGGCAGGTGTTATCTCTAATGTGTAAATCTACATATTGCTGCGACTTCTTTAGTCTCACACGCTGTCATAGCTTTAAACATGCTAACTGAGACTGGTAAAGTCTGTCTGTATTTTGTTTTGTTTTTTCTTGTTTCTATATTGTTTAATTTTTGGTTTTTTTCACAATTTTCTTGAAAATTACACAGTTTGATCGTGAACCTACTGAGAAGATGTATTATCTTTTGTTAATGTTTTTCTGGTTTATACCTTTTTTCCCAGTAGAATGAAAGAATCCTAACTCTTTACAAATGATCTTATATTTCTTCCTGGATTGATTGACAGTAATTATGCTGTGGTTATTTTAGTTTTTTCTACCTCTTTGGCTTTGTATTAACACATAGCTGAAAGCTCCACACCAGCAAATCTCTTATTTCATTGGAGTCTATTTAATTAGCAGGAACTGGTTGGTACATGCCTGTGTCATTCCTAGAATCAGTTGTAAATTAATCCTTTTTTAATAAACATCTTTCATATTTTAACTTAGTTTTTGTAAAAATGATTATGACATTGACTTAATCTGCAGCTCTGGAACCAGATGTAATTTTGCATGATACAAAACACCATAAAATTGAAAGAGATCATTTCTTTTTTACATGGCTGCAATTAAAAAGGAGATATATAATCTTGAGGGGACTTCATTTGATGGAATTAAGATGAACACTGACGATTTTTTTCAAACTGCATCACATGGTGGCACTTAGTTAATGTGGCAAGGCTTGTTCACATGATAGCTAATCTCACTAGAGCACACACTTCATTTAATTCCTGCCATCTTCCCCTGCTTTCTGCACATGACAGCAGAATTTTATTTCAGGGCTTAAGTGTCAAATTTGGACTCTGCTCATGAAATGGCCATAATGAAATGATGCTGACCTGAAACCTGACTCAATCAATTCTAGTCCAGGAAATCCCAATGGAGATGCAGATGAAACAGACCTTCCAGTCCTCACCCTCAGGACTCTTCCAATGCTTCTGATGAGGAAAGGATTTAGAGATGTCAAACCTGTAATCTCAGGGCTACAATTATGTTTGAAGTGGTCCCTGAGTATATGCTCCAGCCCACACCACTACATCTATGTCTTCAAACAACTTGCCATTCAAACTTATACAAAGTCTGAAGCATTGGCAATGCAGGTGGCTATGCGTATGTACATAAAGCCTATGTTTGGGTATATCTGTGCCTCAAATAGCAGTCATCGCCTTAGCAACAAACATATCTACCTGGTGCTCTATCGCTGCGAACAGTTTTGAAAGGGTTTTTTTTCTGAAATATGGGAACACACAAGATGAGAGATACAGAGGAAAACAGCAGGGAGGAGGTGGGAGGTGCAGGATAAAAGAAAATAAGCGGGGGTGGGGGAAACGCAGAACATGACATTCAGGTCGATTTGATGGCACTAACATGGATATTGCTCACATCTTTTCTAACCTTTCTTTTCATTTGTGTTCCATTAAACTTCACATTTCCAAAATTTCAGTGGCTCTCTCAGCAGTCCCCTATAAATCATGCTCTTACTCCATCCTCTATGCTCTGCTCAGCTTGTCTTTCCTTTCTTTCTATTTATCTCCTCTGCTATCAAAGTATTATTTTATATCAGGGATGGCTTTTACTGCCACAGCAGCTGGTTCTTAGACATTTTAAGAGGAGGTAGAAAAGCTTTCATAGTCAAATGTTTTTAAAGGCATAACTGGCTTCGTTCGTATCAAGTAGTCACTCATTTCAGCAGTAATACTCTGCTGTCTTTGGTTTATAGCTGAAAGAAATTTCTATATGAATAACAAAAGCTTGTTTTTGTCAGATTTGCCCCATATGTGATTTTAGCCCGTTGTATGAGTATTAAAAGTCAGACCATCTTTTGGTCTGTGTCTAAAGTCTAGACTTGAGTATATGTATAAAATTTCTGGACTTAGTTCATGAAATTTAAATTGCATGGCCTCTAAAGAGCACGCCTCCTTACTATGTTAACTCCTTTTTTATGAAATTCCCCTGCTATCTACACCAACAAAGCAAATCAAAGCAACAGACCTAAAATTTCATACAACAAGGCAAGCTGTCACCCTGTCCAGAGGGAATGAGAAGTAAGACTACTGACACTGGAATTGTGTCAATCTGTATTTGTTGGATTCACAGAGATATGATGCTTTAACTCAAGGCTAAGTTGAAGTTGGGTTCTGCTCCATCCCAGCAGATGTAGCTTCTTATAGCTTATGCTAGCTTCTTATTTTGTTATTCCACAGGCTTTTTGACTGGATCACACGGTCGATCTGGTCACATCTTTCTGAGTCCGTAGGCGATGCTCCACAGATATAACATGTCTGACAGGGTCTGTTTAAAGACTCAAAATGATATATATTTTTTCTTTTCTGCCCTGCATAAAGTTAAGTTCTTTCTTTAAAAGTATCAAATAGACCACATCCAATCCTTAGACGAGACATTCATGTTTAACTGAAGATGTGTTGTAACAATTATGTCAATCCTCTAGCTATCATTCAAAAAGGTTTCATTCAAACATGCTTTGTTTAGAATATTTTAGATCATTGCAAGCAGGACTGCCTATTGCAGCATCTACAGATGTAAAAAAAAACAGAATAAGCTTGGAGATTACCAGATGCTCAAAGCATCTCCAGATGTTAGTTCAGCGTTTCAGAGTAGGATAATAGCACAATCATTTAAAACAAATCACAAATGTTTTTCTGTCACAACACTGTCAGATTTCCTCTGAGTTTTTACTCTCCACTTAAACTCAAATTAGACTTTGAAATATATTTAGGTAAAATTCCCAGTGCTGGATAGTGCACTGCACAGGAATACACACAGTATGAATGAGTTGCAGAAGGAGCCTGGGGAGGTGGTGGTGATAAGCTTTAAAGCTGTAATAGGCAAATGATGGAGTGATATTATGAGCACAGGAGAGTCAAAATAATGAAAGCAGCTCTGGTTATATTATGTGTCAGTATATTGAAACTGAAGGTAGTCAGTGATGACTGTACAGAAAGGGACTAGAACACAGCACTGAGTCTGACCAACACCGAGCTCCATTTAAAATGTTTACTAGTTATTTAAATTACTGAGTCATTTTAAGTTATTAGCTTTAAAGTCAAAGCAGAAAATTTTTCCTTGTTTTGTCAAAAAACATAGTTTTAATATGCTAAACTAAAATTATTGTTCAATGTTTTAGCTTTAATTTGTTAGAATGGAAAGAGCTTGTGTGAGTGTGTGTAAGCACACACAATAAAGAGTGTTTAATCTTTGTGGGCTTGCAAGTTTAAAATCACATGCTTGCTACAATGCATAGCAACATAGTTAAATCTCTGATTTTTCCACTAAATTTACAGTTTATACCGTATCTTATGTGTTACACACTAAATGAAATCATTATAAACAGAGTACTGTAGTCTTAATCACCAGCTGCAGTGTGTCACTGAGCCATAATTTCTGACCCAGATAGCAGACACATTTGGGCCTGAACTAGGCTACTTTTGGTGCTTCTGGATCAGTTACAGAACTGACAGTTATTGGGTCCCAAATGGCCCAAAGACCCAAAAACAATACAGATTTGGGCCAAGTTTGGTGGATCTGTTGGTAACGCAAGATACAACCTGAGCCAAAAATGGTTCTGAAGAAAATTGCAGATGTGAGCCATATTTCTAATTAGCTTAAAAAAAACAAAACTTTATAACTCCTCAATTCATTACAGGCACATTTGTCCTTTTATGTCTCCAGATTTTTCTTTCATATAATTTTTTTATAAATATTAATAACAATTGTGAAACAGATCTTACATTATTTGTAATTTACTTAATAACGTCAAACCTGAAAAAACCCTCTACGATCAAGATCTTTGTTTAATCTTTTCACTCAGTGTTCAGCTTGACCAACTCACTTCTCTTTTATATATGATCCTCTTTATGAGCTTCATATGTTAATGAACAGAAACATATTAAGTTTGAGGATTATTGTCATCCAACCCTGCTGACTTTGTATCTCTGTTGCATTGTCTCTCAGAGTGATATAAGGACTTAATTCTTCTTGAGACAAAGTGGTTGAGAAAGAAGTTACATATCTGACAATACACCTCTAAAACAGACTTTACACACACACATTAACCTCCTGATGGCTTTAGGTAGCCTATGTGAGCAGTCATATGCTCCATGTTTGACACTCGCCTCTCTCTGACATACACAAACTGACCTTTGTGTCTCTGTATTAAAATGTGCGTCATCACAAATATTTAATCATCTATGCAGTAAGGAAATATACAACAAAGCGTACAATAAAATGAAATGATCTCCCCTGCTCTTCTTTAACAGTGTATGTGTGCTGCTGCCATGGCAACCATGGCTCCTCCCCTCTCATTTCTTCTCCTGCTGCTTCAACTGGCTGATGGCTCATTCCCAGAGGAACCCAGTCCACTCAGCTACGTCCCCGTAGAGGGTATGTTTCCTTCCCCTCTGTATGTGGGTGTGTGTTTGAATGCAGCGTTGATAAATTGCTTTACAGTGTGTGTGGAAATCGGAGGTGAAGGGTCAAAGCCTTGGTTAGGAGCTGCTTTAGAGCTACTCAGGCATACAGGCATACATACTGCACACCTTTCCCTAATGCAGCATAGTAGATTCAGACGTATGAGAGGAAACACGATGATATAAAAGGACGGAAGAATTGAACAGAGAGGGAGGAAAGATCAGAATAGGTTGTGAAAAAAGCAGAAAGATTAAAAAGTATGAGATAGTCGGATTGGATGCAGGTGACAAGAGAGCAGGCTGAGTGGTGGAAGAGAGAATAAAGACAGACATGGAGATGGATCTGTATCTCTTCCCTGCAGTCAAGGACAATGAGACATTTTCCCAGTCTGTCTCCTGATGGTGAGGACTCCCTGTGGAGAACTCCTCCTTAAACTTTCTCATAGTCTGACACTTGCATCTTCTGTCCTTTATGACTCATCTGTACAATCTGGTTGATCTGAAATGTTGGAGGGAGAGGAGATGAGGAGACGATAGACCACAGCAAGTAGCTGAGGATAAGAGCATTTTAGCGTGCTATAACACTATCAAACTATTGTTCTTATTCCAATATGTGTGGTCCTTAATAAAGACTTGAATACTGAAGAATGAAAACAGATACTATTGAGGTGAAACCTGCCTGAAAACTAGTAAATGTGGATATGAAATGGGATTGATCTAGTCTGGGCTGTCAGACAGTACTTGAGTCAGTCGCATGATACTTTTGCAAAGCATTTCACTTTGTCTCATTTTTATCTGATCATGCCAGTGGTGAGGAGGTATCCTGTGTTCCTGGGCAGAGCTCACCGTTCAGCTCAGAGACAGGAACTGCACATCCAGACTGTCCTCCAAGTCAACCGCACGCTCTACATAGGAGCCAGGTAACCAACAGCAACCACCCCCAACTGTGTTTTGCTGACGTGTTCACATTAATATGTGTTTGCTTTCATTTGGTGCCACAGCTTCCATCTGCTGTCATTCTGCAAAGAACATTTTCAGTTTGTCTGAGTGATGATTTATTCAGTCTTGCTTTTAAATGTCAAGTGTGAGCGGTGTGCTCGTGTCGTGTCTTACACAGAAAACAAGAATTAGTTTGTGTCACCAGCTAAATATTGGTCAACAGACCGAGTCTGGTCCACCAGTAGAAAGAATTCCCCATTACCAATTAGAAAACTGCCTATTTATACTGAATATTATTTATTTGTTATTTTATTTACATGCATACATGTCATGTTGGAAACAACACTGGCCTTATTTTAAGAGAGCAGCATAACACTAGATATGTTTTGGGAAATGTGCAGACAATTCCAAACAAACTTAGTCTGCAGTTTGTGATCACATGTGAATTTCACAGTGGAATAAATTCTGCTGTAGCTGTTTCTCACATGGAAATATGTGTTTGCCTCTGGTTCTGCACAGAGGAAGCAAGATCTGAGACACAGTACCCCATGGAAAGAACTATGTTTTGTTACACTTCAAGCACTTCAAGAATGAAGAAAATGGCTCTATTCTTACTGTCTTTGTGTTTGTATCAATATTACATGTATTAGAAGACATTAATAACAGCAGATGCAGGAATGAGAAACAACAGTTTGTACCAGCTTGTACTCTGCACCTTTAATGTAAATGCACACACTGGCACACTCACTGCCCTTCTGGACTCCCTAATAGATGGCGTTCTGAGTGATTTTAATCAGAACAACAAATGCTGCAGACGTTTCTAGAATGTGTAAATATGCATATATCCTATTTCAGTACTGCAGTGTAAATGTGGAAAACAACTATTTTGCCTTACGCTCTAAGAAAACCAAATCAATGCTGCTAATAAATAATACAGGCCACTTGCTAAAATGAAGCATTTTATTGGTGAAAATAGTATTATTTTGAGTTTTCTGCCCATTTAAACAGAATACAGACTTGTTGGGACATGAAAAACACACACATACACAGGTAGACTGACAGAAATGCATCTACAATAAGATTATTTAAAACAAAAATATAGCTTTAATCAAGAAAAAACAATTCAGGCTATTGCTTTAAGAAACACAGATCATTCAATCACAGATAATCCCCAGCCACTTCATTAGGTAGACCCGTCTAATTGCTTGCAAAAGGAAATGCAAATGAACCAATCATGTGGCAGGATCTCCATGCATGCATGCGTATTAATGTGTCCATTTTGTTAGCCCTGCCTTACATATGCAGCATTTAACTAAAGTGAAAAACAACATTGGAACAAAAGGTTTGAACTGCATCTAATTCTGTAAATCCCAATACAAACAAACCAGAAAAGCTGAACAGAGAGGGTTCTTAACAGGAGGAAATTAAATAATGCAAAGACAAAACAAAACCTTTTGTTTTCTATTTTTGTATAGAATAGCAGACTTGACATCCTGCTGATAAAACTGTATGGATTTTTGTAGCCATTTATTGTGTGTGTGTGTGTGTGTTTTTAGAGATGACTTGTACAGAGTGGAGCTGGATAACATGGCAGGTGACGAGATGTTCTACAGCAAGGTATGACTCATGTGTTACAAGTACAAGGACCAGTAATACAAGGACCAGTAAATGACAATGTTCACATACAAGGTTGGGTATATACAAAGTGATGTTGGCCTCCTGTGATTTATGCATTTCAGAAACGTACATGGGAGTCCAATAAGAATGATATTAGAGTGTGTCGGATGAAGGGCAAGCATGAGGTAAAATACTTGTGCACAACACGCTGATTTTGAGATCCACTCGTACATGCATCATCGCAATCTAGACTATCACACGCATGGACGGACACAACAGCTGTTTCAAAAATCCTATTTCCTTTGGGTGTACCTGCATGAACTGTTTACACAAATTTGATCTAGTCGATACAGAAGCAGCACATCACTTAATCGCACAAACGCAGCAAATGGTTCCTGGGGTTCAAAAGAAGCTCAAAAGCCTTTTGCATCATGATACTTGTTTGTAGTGAGGAAGACAGGAAAATATGGCACTTATGCCTGTATGTGAAGTGCTAGCTGATAATGTTATTTAACATAAAGGAAATGTTATGAAATCTACAAAAGACAATGACTTAATAAGATTCAAGGTTCATCCTAAAATAAAGTCCTTATTGTATAAAATTGTGAATTGAAAGTGAAACAATTGCAGGATGAAAGCTGTATAGGAATCTGTTGAGGAGGAGAGGTGTATGTAATGATGAGATGTGTGTAGGTTGAGGAAAAATACAGAAGAAAGATAGAAGGAGGAGAGGGCAGCTGAAGAAAAGAGGAGACAGTGTAGGAGTTGTAAAGTTGGAATACAGACACAAAACAAAAGTCTGGCTCAAGGTGGAGAGACAGGAGTGTGTGAGACAAAAGGTAGACAAATAGACAGTGTCATTTAAAACCCTCAAACAAAGATGAGAACATTAAAATCAATATGCAGTATTGAATCATGTGACTTGGAGCAGTCAAACCATTACTGATAATAAACATAGCTTTATAGGTACAGTATATTTGCACCATTTTGTTTTCAGTCGTTTTATTTAGTCGTTCTGGTGAGCAATACGGAGAGTCATTGTGAATGATACTCTGAAACATTTCATTCCATTAAAGACATTTGTTTTCTCCTTTTGTAAAAGATCTGATTGATAGTTTTATCATTGCTGTCTTTTTTCTTTTAGCAAATAAAGAGACTGATGAGGTGAAGGCTTTATAGTCAAGCATAGCTGGATGATGGACAAAAGTGAACCTATATAGTAAAAAGAAATGTAAAGATTATAATACTCATCATATTTATAATAAACTACAAGTTTGATGCCTTTAGGTCAAGTTTGCACGTTCAGTTTGAATGTTAAGCTAAACTAAGCTCCAATCTCCTGCTACTTTGGAACTGCACTGATATTAGACATGCTTAATTGTTCTTATCTTGCTCTTATAACGTGGATTATATTGACCAAAGGAGACCAAAATGTTCCATCAAAGATGCCCTTCAAAAAATCCTTGTGGTATTATGTTAGAAGACATCTGTTTCAGTTCCATTAAAAAAATGTACAAAAAAACAAGGTCAAGCAAAGTAGCGAAATACAAATTATTTTAACTGGGCAAATAAAATAATCAACATTATCAACAAAGAAAAGTTGAAGAAAAAAAATAAATTCAAAGTATAAAAAAACAGAATGAAAGATGAACTTGAATGAAAATGAAATAAATAATTATCTGCATTATCTCGATTAGTTCAAACAGAAACCCTACTGTATGGTAATGTTAAGAGAAAAAGCAGCAGTTGCAGAGATGTTAGACATTCAGGGTCCCATATTTGTTCACAAACTGTTCTTTTTTTTGTAGTCATGATCTGTCAGAGTTGCAGAATCAGGAAAAAGCTTTATTCAGCATTGGCAACATAATGTTAGACATTCAGAGCAGGTTCCAGACTGTGTAGGAGTAGCTGCAGGAAGGTGGACTGTGGAGAAACAGGTACATTTATTTAGCATTTTATATATATATGCACATAATAAATGAGCAGATGTAAACAGTCAGGTTACATTTAAACCAACACCAGACATGTCGAAAAGCGGACATGCAGTGTTAAGGAAAACAAGATGTTTTTTATCATTTTTGGAGCAGAAACTTAATTTTCCTAATAAACAAAGCAGAAATTTGTGAAACTGCATTGCTCATTTGCTTACACAGCGATTTTTGTTGGTCATGAGATAAAACTGTAAAATCCTGTCACATATATTCTAAAGAGGTAAATATGCTTCTGCATTAAATACATTTATAAGTTTGCACAATTCTCAATCTGACTGATAACATTTAAAGTCTTATTTATTTTTCGATTTACCTGTTTTGTCTCATAATACGTTTACTTTGTTTTTCTCTACAGGGAGAATGTCGTAATTTCATCAAGGTTTTGCTCAGCCAGCATGGCGGCCTGTTTGTATGTGGAACAAATGCCTTCAACCCACTATGTGCCAACTACACTGTTAGTATCCAGCTATCTGCCAGTCTGTGAATCTCTGGGAATCAGCCTGTTGGTTTATCTCTGTCATTCTTGTGCTACTGCAGAGAGACACTCTAGAAATGGTTGGAGAGCCTGTCAGCGGTATGGCCCGATGTCCATATGATCCACGACATGCGAATGTGGCGCTATTTGCTGGTAGGACATATTGCATTACAGACCTAGTTTTTAAGCCCAGACTTGGAAATGTCTACACCCTGTGTTTACCTTTACAAATGATTTATAGTCAGACCTCTTGCTGCATTGCTTGTTTGAGTTTAATCTTCCTGACCTTGTGTTATCTCTCTATCTCTATCTCTCCTCTCTTTTTCTTTACACACCCCTGCTCTCTTTGTGCATCACTTTCTTTCAGATGGAAGTCTTTTTACCGGCACTGTGACAGACTTCCTGGCCATCGATGCCGTGATCTATCGTAGCCTCGGTGACAGCCCCACCCTCCGAACAGTCAAGCACGACTCCAAGTGGTTCAGAGGTACTTTTAGAAACAGGCATATTAAAAGTGACCCTCCAGCGCCATTAACCTTGAACAGATAATCATGAGGAAAATTATGAAAACCATCCTCTTCCTCATCAGTATTTTACTAATGGAAACTGAACCGCTGTGGCAGTTGTTCATAGCTCACAAGTGAATAAAAACACATTTTGCATGGCAAAATATTAAGTTATGTTTAACAAAAGCAGATGTGATTAGGCTCCCTTTTATAAGGAAACGCATTCAAACAGAGTGATGTATTGAGGTTAGTCAAAATCCCTACAGAGTCAAGTCCTGAACTGAACACTGATGCTAAGAAGTAAACCAAAGCTCAGCACAGTTAAAGCTGGAAGAAAGATGATAAATAATGCGTACTCTGTTGTCTTTGGTAATAAATTAATATGGGTAATGAATGTTTAATAAGCCAGGCTGGTGGACAGCAACATTTCATGTTGATGTGTAGTTACAGAGCCATGTCAGCAACTCTGTTGCTTGGAGTCTGACTCCAGGCACTATGGTAAAACTCTTTGTAATAATGGGTGCACTTTGTCTTTGTGTTTCCTCCTTCTCAGAGCCGTACTTTGTGAGTGCCATGGAGTGGGGGCCTCATATTTATTTCTTCTTCAGAGAGATGGCCATGGAGTTTCACCATCTGGAGAAGGTGATCTACTCTCTTTCATTGTCTGTCACCGTTCTCTCTGCAATGTCTCAAGCTTTCTATGTTTTCCCTGATTCTAGGTGATGGTCTCCCGCGTGGCTCGTGTGTGTAAATCTGACCTTGGTGGCTCTCAGCGCGTCCTAGAAAAGCAGTGGACTACGTTTCTAAAGGCACGACTCAACTGCTCTGTCCCAGGAGACTCACACTTTTACTTTAATCTCCTGCACGCTACTAGCAACATCATCCACATGCAGGGTCGAGATGTCATCCTGGGTCTTTTTTCCACACCGCCTAACAGGTACCAGGATGAGCAGGATTTGCACATGAATAAAGACAGACATTGTTATTTCCCCACCAATGCATTTTCCCTCTGCCTCTTGTAGCATCCCAGGTTCTGCAGTGTGTGTGTTTGACATGCAGCAGCTCGCTCATGTCTTTGAGGGACGGTTTAAAGAGCAAAAATCCCCTGAGTCTATTTGGACACCAGTACCAGATGAGGCAGTGCCTAAACCAAGGTAATGGGATGCACAATGTATTTGAGTAGCAGTTCAACAGAACACTGCAGTCCTGCTGTACTGGGCCTCTGTTGCCTTCTTGCGCTCCTCCCTTGAGCTCCAGCTGTCAGTTACACTGCTACTTTGCTACTCTTCAGTAAATTTACTAATCCAGCACCTAGCAGATGCAAAGATGGTCCCTCTGGCTCTCCTTTTCTTATCTGTCACTCTGCCATTCTCCCTACTTCCCCTCTTTCTGCTCCTTTCTTTGTCTGCAGACCGGGAGGATGTGCAGTGCAGGGATCCAGATTTAGTTCCTCAACCACATTGCCGGATGAGGTACTGAACTTTGTGAAGACCCACCCGCTAATGGATGAGACTGTTCCACTGCTGGGACACAAACCTTGGGTGGTCAAAACTATGGGAAGGTATGTGTAAAGATTTATTCAAAAAGCTATGTGAAGGTATGAATAATGAAAGTGGAAAATGTATTTTAGATTGCAGGAAATGTAAATTACTGACCTAATTTACTGACTTTCTGTCCCATTAGGTATCAGCTGACAGCCATGGTGGTGGACACAGAGGCTGGTCCCTATAAGAACCGTACAGTCTTGTTTCTGGGTTCCACCCGAGGGACTATACTCAAGTTCCTAATGATTCCTGGTGGAGATTCAGTCTCTCACAGCAGTGTGTTTCTGGAGGAGGTGGAGGGATTCAACCCAGAGAAGTGAGTGGGAGTTAAGAGATCCTTATCTTTTATTTCCAATTTATTGCAATTCTTGGCATAACACTCTAGATATCCAGTCCCATGCACCTGCTTCCAACTGATAAATTTACACCCTATTCATGAATTGCCTTCAGTTACAATTACTAAATAGCAGGTTTACACAGTTTTCAGTACAGCTCTCACTAAAAGCCTGTCCAGTTAAAACTGCCATATCCATTATACATACTTACTTCTACTGTATAATTAAAGCAAGACTCTGTTTTTCTAAGATACAGCAATGGGAGCCTCAGCAGCGCTAGTTATTGGATGCTGGTGCATTAATTTCTTTTAAACTCCTGTTTGAGCAGTGAAGGAACAAAACCTGTCAATCACTCATGGAGAAAAAACAGTCCAACCGTGTCAAGTCAGCACCTGAATAATGTGATTATTCTGACTGAAAACACCTCACCCCTCACAGCAGCTGAGCAAAATGATGTTTTTGCAACAGGAAATTAATGAATCAGACAAAATGTGAACATGTTCCACTTAGTCAGCATCTGTTGGACCTGAACACAAAAACAAAATTAATAATGCATTGCTTGGATATGCAGCTTTGGCATTTTTATTTATTTATTATTTTTTATTATTCATGACTAGTATGAAAATCTGTATTTTTACTCAAAAGAAATGGTCAAGTTGTCACACAGCGAAAAAAGATGCATCAACATCCATTAATACTTGTTTTAGAAACATATTTTCTCCATGTGAATTATAATGAAATCACTGTGATGTGGTAAAAGTCCCACTCCTAATTACAACGTTTAGCAGCATCAGGGGGGAAAAAAGACTTCCTATTAAAAAGACCTTTAAAATGTCAGCGGAAAGTGACTGGTTTAGTTTGCATACATTGTTAAGATGTCATCTTTTGTTTTACTTCCTGGTTTATTTTAAAATATTCTCCTTCTGCACCTTTTACTTTGTGCTATCTGTCCTTGTTTTTCACCACACCTGTGTAATGTATGAACATTATACATGTTAGCAAATTCTGAGGATTGGAACATGAAAATCTGATTAAAAAACAAGCATCTTTACAATTTGGCAATAAATGGATTTTTTTTACCCGCTGTATACAAATGAGTATTTTTTGCAGAGGCAGGACATGAAATACTTTACCTAATATTAACTCCTATCATTAATGCTTAAAAGCTTAAAAATATGACATTATCATCCTGACCCCTCACATATCTTGCATGATTGTGGGTAGTTGTTTTTGCTTTTCACTTCTTCTTGTTTCTGTTAATGTTTAGTGTTTGGATTTTGCTTCCTGTTTTCCCAGGATGCCTCTTATTGTTTCGTATATATTTCTAGAAATACCATCCACTTCCTTGTTTATTTGCATCCCTGCTTTTTCCCCAAGGCAAACTTGGCCTGCTGTGAAATTTGGGTTTTTGGTCCTGTCCCACATCAAGGTGGTCTTTGTTGAGGCATCTCATACTCCACACCCTACCTTAGTATGACTTTTGTGGTTGTTCTTTGTACCAACAAATGAGTCCTTTGACATTGTCCACATTGTTGTTTTTTAAGGCCAAAATAAGATAATTTTCTGTCTGTGCCTGTGTCTTCACTCTTTCTGCTATGATCTGCAGGTGTGGTGAGGACTCTCCTCAGGCTCGTCAGCTATTGTCTCTGTCTTTGGACCGAACCAGCCACACTCTGCTGCTGGCCTTCCCCTCGTGTCTGGTCAGAGTGCCTACATCCCGCTGCCATCTCCATTCACGCTGCATGAGGTGAGTAACATACAACTACTTGTTTTTGTCTTGGAGTATTTTCCCCTCCCTCAAAGTCTCTTTGGCTGATCTGAGTGAATGTAGTTGTGGCCACTGGCCAAGGAAAAGCATACTGGCCAAATTTAGTTAGATTTGTGTAGTCAGTGGAATTAGCTATGCTTTTTGTCCCATGGGAATGGAGAGCTTGTTTGGGTAAATAATTATTATGAGAGAATTTGTTTCTCCAGGAAATAATATTAAACTTCTATCAAGAAGCTTTTCTGTAATAATTCATCTAAATTCCAAGAAAACATTGGTTTATTACGACCTATATGAAGAAGATATTTTGAAGCAGAACGCTGTGCTGCAAGCCAGCTTTCCACAGCGTATATATATCACACTTAGCTACTGTTGAGCAAGTATCACATTGATGCAATATGTGGTCCTGCTGCGTATGTAGATGAATAAATAGCTTATGAGATACATAATTTCTCCATCTATTTCAAAACATACCTCAACTCAAACTCAGGGATGTTTAGACCTTCATATTTAGGTAATTTATTCCAGTGTTTGACACTTACTTAGTAAACTGTCTTCAGACAAGCATGACTTATAATTATTCCCTGCTAGTTATCTAAGAATTAGCTCATTATTACATCTTTCTTAATTACCATTAATTGAATGTGTGTTCCTGTACAGGAGCTGTCTGGCCTCCAGAGATCCTTACTGCGGCTGGACCAGAGGCAGCACCTGCTCCTTCCTCAGACCAGGCACTCGGTGAGGGAATCAAACACAAACAAACATAAATAAATAACTCTGTATTTACTATCGCTGCACACAGACTATAAAGCAAGAATAAGCTATAAACGCCCCCTCTCCTTAAATGTTATTATACGTTTCAAATATAAAAAAGTAATGACATTCCAATTTAATAAAAATATTTTAGTTTAATTAAATTTTTAAATGTTTCAATAAAAAAAAGCATTTCATTATAAGTCATTTCTTCTTGTTTTTAGAACATTTTATCACAAGACAAATTTTTTCTCAATAACTGAGGTTTTTTAGTCTCCCACTGGTTTTTAATAGCATTTTAGTTTGTCTGTCTGCTCTTAAACATCATGTTTTTGCAATCTGTAATTCTTTCTGAAAGGTTTTTCAGTCGTTTCTGTAAAGAGGTTTGAAAATAGTTTAGACCTTTAAGTAAAAAAAACTATTTGAATATTAAACCTCTGGTGTAATTTGGTTTATTAAGTATAAATCATCGTCAGTAGAATATTGATCAAATTAATGATTGTTCCATAAAATGGATAATTTATAAATAATAAACCTTGTATCACAGACCTTGCTTATACTCCCATCACTACTACACACATGAGTGACCCCCACTTTTGACCCTGGAGGAGAGAATCAATGAAAGGATCAATTGCACATCCCATCACAATGGATGGTACATCAATATGTGCCGTACTGATCTTAGTGATAACTACACACACACACAGGCTGACATTCATCTGCAGCTCTTTTACATCAGAGCCAATCTCTTCGGTTTTAAAACGTTTTAAATTAATATTTTTGGTTTTTTCACCCATTCAATAATGTCTGGGACAATTTAGCTCATATGTGATCTCTATCTCTCTCTGGCTGCAGGCTGCCTTTTCAACAAGATGTTGAGTATGGAAACACCACCTCCCACCTAGGAGACTGTGATGGTAGGTTGCAGTACTACTTGATGGATGCTGCTGGGTCATACAGTGAAATGAGAGAAAGCTCCACCTAGTGGCTCCTTTAGTACTTACACATTTCTGCCTGTCATTGAACATTTTGTTTTAAAACTACAAAGAGATAGAGTAATTATCATGACTTTTGTTGTATAGCTTTTTTTTAAATCCAGGATAAAACATGATTTCCTCCCCAGCTCAGCATGATTCATTGCAGAATGTGAAAGCTGAATCTGCTTGATAAAAAACTTTAGCTGTGATTTTAACCTTTTTTTTTTTACTCATCAAATGCCTCCCAGTGTGAGACATTTTAATTAGGGAGTATATGAAAGAAGTGCAGACAATACTGGGCTGCAGGATGGGAAAATGCACTGTCCTCTGGTGTATGAGGGTTTGTTTTCTCAAAGCTGAATATCTGAGGGGTTTAGTAAGAAAACTGGAAATAGCTTAGTATAATGTCACTTCTTTTGAGAGGCTCAGATGTCCGTGCAGCAGTACCACAGAGGCCCTCTTTGAAGCTTGGTCTAAAATACTATACTATACTATGCAGTCATTTAGCAGACGCTTTTATCCAAAGCGACTTACAAAGCATCATTTTTAACCATAGTTATTTTCCTAACATGCATTTTTTTGTGGGTGGGAGGAAGCCGGAGTACCCGGAGCGAACCCATGCATACATGGGAAGAACATGCAAACTCCACACAGAAAGGCCACTGGACAAACCTCCCCAGCCTAGGCTCGAACCAGCAACCTTCTTGCTGTGAGGCCACAGTGCTAACAGTCTGACATTCAAATTCACAAAGTCAGCGGAAATTTGCTTCTCTAGCAAATATTTCTAGGACTGCTCTACTTGTCATTTAGCCCAGTTATAAAGTCATAAATTTATTTGGTTGGATGTGAATTTCCAAAATGTGACAAGAACAAAAAGGTTCTTTTGCACTTCAGAAGTTTGTTTTCTTTATGATATATTGGTTTCTAGTTCTTATCTGAGTCCCAATAATTGTACAACATTGGGGGTAAGCGATGCCAGGCTGCAGACCTGATGGACTCTTGTCCAAATGATAAAAGCACAGGAGAGTCCGAACCAGAGACGGGCTTATGCTGCTCTGTCTGCAGATGGGACTGATTAAACCTTGGTGGAAACACTGAGGTAATGGTGTGAGGAGAGCCTCTGGTCTTGGCTGCAAGATGGAAAGTGTGAGGAAAGGATGTGGAAAAAACTGTGCTGTTGCGGTATAAGCCTGATGACAAGTGCAGGCCTCGCTGAACCTGGAGCTCATGAGACCTCAGGGCCAAACCGGAGAGAAGCTCCACTGGAACATAATCATTGCTTAAAATAATCACATAATGATGGGAATGACCACTGGTTTGGAGTATTATTGATTTATTATTGCACCTTTTGGCTAGATATTAGTTGCTAACTTTTAAACTGCACCCTGTGGCCTCACATTTAGAGCACATAAAGTGTAGACTATTCTACTATAAATGTCATCATCTGAATTTTCTTTCTTAATTTTTCAGGAATTCTGCAGCAGAGTTTGTTAATTGAACCAGAGAGTTTGGTCTCTCTCAACCTCCTTGTGGCATCTGCGGTCTCTGCATTCACCATCGGGGCGGCCCTGTCTGGCCTTGCCGTGTGCTGGATCATGGCCCACAAGCCTTCCAACCGTCGCCATGGCAACTCCTCCCAGTCCTCCATCCAGCGGCGTGAAAGAGGTCTGCTAAGTAATGCTGGTGGAATGGCCGGGTCTGTGCTGAGCGTGACGCGGCAAGGAGGTGGGGAGCGCCCCTGTTCACAGGGTGGGGAGACCCTGTTTGTCATGCCCAACGGCTGGGTGAAGTCAGGAGAGCTTGACCCGGGTTTCCTGCCCACCCCAGAGCACACTCCCCAGCAGAAACGCAGAGGCCTACGACTGTCTGATTCTAACTCTGGAGGCTGGGACACAAGTCAGACCTACCTGGGAGGAGGTTCAGTGAGTCTGGGTTCGCCCTGCCGCATGCCCCCGTCTGTGTACCTGACCACCAGACTCTTCCAGCAGGGAGGAGGTGGGCGACACAGCAGTGAGGGCCGTGGGAATGACACGCCCCGCCAGCATTATGTCTGCTTGAGTAAACAAGAAAAAGGAGTGAAGGGGACACCTAAAGCACCCCTAAGGAAGTCTGCAGGGGAATATGTCTACCCCATGACCCCCCAGGACTCACCTGAGCGTAGAAGGGTGGTTTCAGCACCCAGTGCCCCTGTGGAGTACAGCGAGCCTCTGCCGGTGCCTCTGCCTCTGCCTTTGCCTTTGCCTCTGCCTCTGCGCTGGCCAGCCCAGGAGGGATACATTCTCAGCAGCCATGGCATGGTCCCTGTTCCACTGCCTCCACCTGCCATGCCTCCACCAAGTGGCCAGGCTTACATGTCCCAGCAACACACTCCTGGGCTGAGTAGGGCTTTAATAAGAGGGGCCCTGGAACGAGGAGAGTTGGGTGAGCTGGTGGATCTCAGCCATCTGATGAGCAAGAAAAACTGTAGTGATAGGACTCAGACTGGTCAGTGACTGTGGAGGAAGGGGACAAGATTCTTTGCATATCTTACTTCCATTTCCACAAACCACTTCTTTCTCTTCCATCTGTCAATGCCTTTTTGCCCTCCATTCTCTTCTTCGTGAATCCATATTTCATTGTAATTGACCCCCTTCCCTTCCATTCCCTTCCTCCATCCCCCCTCTGATGCACAGTCAGTGTCTCAGGCAAACCTCTTCACCTCAGAGAGAGTCTTTACTTTTGACTGGCCACTGGCTCTGCCACTCATATCCCGGCTCACTAATTGGTCAGATGGACTGAGGATTTTTCTGCGTCTGCATTGCAGAGTTGCCTTTCTATCCCGCTCCCTGCAGCAAGAAGAGGGAGTAACAGGGACTGAGGGGGAAGATAGACATAAAGAAATCTGTTTTGGGAACAGAGAGGATGAGAACAGAGACTCAAAATTTGCCTCCCTGTGCAAATCGACTGGAACTGCATAGCTAGGAGAGCAATGCTTTGTCACTCTCAGATAAGATTAACAAGACTGCCAGCCATCTGTCTGTATCTATATTACCTGTTTGTTTGATTGTCATCTAGGTACTTGAATTGAAATTGCAGATTTTAAACATTACAAAAGTATCTAAAACTTGATGTGTCAACAGAAAAAACTGAAGTTGTTTAGACTCTTTGCTGCACACATACACCCCTTGCATACTTGTATTTGTTCAAGTGGGTGTTAGATATTCTATAGAAAGCATGACTAGTGTGCCAAATGCCTCTAACTTGTCTCATGGGGATATGGGACCATAACTCACGTCTGTGGAGAGCAGAGTGCAAGACTGAAATGTCAGCACTGTTCCTGCCAACTGAATGCTCTCTGTAATGACGGCATCTCAGCTGTCCATCACTCCATCCACTCCCTCCTTCCGCTCACTCCTTCCACTCCCTGCTCTCCATAATGACCAATTATTCCTCAAGGACATCAAGGTGCGATTGCACCACAACAATGGGCTGACATGGAAATATCAGCTGACAAACAGAAAGGTAAAAGAGAAAGAAAAAGGAGATGTGCAACATCTTGTGTGAGCAGCTAATGTATCACTGTCACAGCAGTTATTCCTCACACACACACACAAACACACAATGGACCTGCTTGTAGAATGCAGTAGGGTTTTGTTGGGCAAAATTTCTCCATGAACTCACACTAGGTCAAGGTCCCATTGTGGTGATATAGTGCAAAGTGACAGTTACAGTGGCCGTGATTGAAACCTCTGGCTTAACTCTCAGCCAGTAGGAGTAATGGAAATGTTCCCAGCAGGCAATTTGAACTGTATATTCAGCCCATCAATATGTCCTACGCCATGAAGTGGTCAACATTTAGATCAACACAACATGGTTTTAGTGTGTTATAAAGAGGAGACCAAAGTCATAAAATGAGATGAGGAAAAAAGTGTAACTAAGACTTGATGATATTGGAAATGATGAGAATTTGTCAAAACATTATTGGACAGTTTGTCCCACTTTCTGTCTATAAAATAACAGATTAATGCTGGTTTGAACTGAACCTGTAGTGAGCAGCAATATATGGTTTATATGTACATAGTAAACTTTAATTTAGGTAATATGATAACTAGCTCCAAAAATATAGGCAGGCATAAGCTTGTAAACAGAAATCTAAACATTCATCATGCCATTACTGTATGAAAATCTGTTTTCTCATATGTTTTCTACCAACAAGCTACACAATGACTATCCCCAAGTCACAAAGTGTGTCTTTTTTTACATTCGAGTGCCAAATCTAACTGATGAATGACTTATAGATGCCTGATTACTGGAAAAGAAGATGAAAAAAACTTTTTAAAGTGCCATGATGAAGTCCATTTTAGTGAGCAGTGCATCTTTCTCATATACTGTGGTGTTAAAGAACTCAAATTGCAGTAAACTTGTGATATGTATGCCTTTGACCTTACACGCTGAATGTCTAACTTTTTCATTAAGATTTGGGCTTGTACTGTTGAAAATCATTTGTTCAGCTCCCTTCACATGTCCACAAGCTTACGATAATGAGGTTCTGTTTATAAACTACTTTGGTACCACATACTGTAAATATTTATGGATGTCCTCTATGGTCACAGTGTTAATGTACCCTCCCATGCCATGATAACATGTTTACTCCAGAATAGCAAACAGGTCTGAATAATGATTCCTAAGTAGTTCACAAGCAAACCTTCAAATGGACTGGAATGCATTGAAGGAACACTGTGTAACTCATTTTGTGTTCCTGGTTCAGAGGTTTTCTCTTGGCCTACATGTCTGTCCTTCATTACCAACCAACTGCCACACAGAAGGATCTTGAAAATACTTGTCAGCATCCCAAGTGAATGAATGTACTCATTGTTTTTGTTTGCTTTTAAGAGCTCATCATCCTGTGCAGTAATAACGAAAAGCACAAGAATGTGTCTTTATTTGGTTTATTTCTTTTGAAGGAGCTGTTCTGTATCATTTGTTAATAGTGTAAATAGTCATCTTGAATGTATTGTGTATTGGTTTGGTTTCAGGGGGATCGCCCAGGGGGATCTTCTGAAGCAGGACTGTGTTCGAAGCGGGAGGCTAATTTTTGGTGACGATGCTGTGAATAAACCGTATGTACAGAACTTACGTGACTATGGCTAAACGCAGAGTTTAGCTGTTTTCTTCCTGTTGTTAGAATAGAGCTTCTGGCCTGACCACAGTCAGAGCTGAGCCTCCTCATTTGACTCAGCCATCCAGAGAGTCGACGCCTGTCATGTTTTTGCAGTTGCTAAGCTACTGCTGATGTAATAATCAGTACTGCTATTAAATGGCATTGTATAATTGACTGCTAATGTTGTGGAGTGTGCTTCTGAATGCACTCATTGAAATAAATGCATATCACTGTAGGCCAACACATATAAACACTGATACACACTCTAACAAGTGCAACTTAATGGCCTAACAGACATCCTGAGAGTTGTGTATGTCATTATTGCTGTTCGTTGTCTTTAAATGGAATATATTTGTCAGACTGACAGACTTAACGTAGTAACAGGCTGATTCTGAGCAGGGTGGAGGCAGGAAACATTTTACTTTCCTTACCACAAGAGGGAGCTGGACACTAAGTGTCACTGAGCGGGAAGAAAAGCTCAGGCTGCCCTGGGTGCCTTTACATAAGCTAGACATTGTCGGTCGCTTCAGTCCAGCACAAACTGCCGTTGTGTTGAGAGGTGTGGTGGTAAACTGGGAAAAGCTCTCTTTTTCTGCTTTCATATTAAGATTTGACTGTTATACAACTTTGACAGTGTGGGATAGCATGTATTTCCATATCAAAACACACACACACACTCTTGTCCAAAATGATTCTGGATCCATTTTAGTTGCAAAGCAAGAACAATGTTATCACTCAATCCAAAGGTCATTGAACCTTAGTTATGAGTCCAGTTTTTCTGCAAAAATGTGTTGTTTGCACAAAGATTAGTCAAGACTCTTTAAAGATAGTATTTAATTATTGAATTAGTTAAAATTACAGACGAATCTCTCACAGGCCCTCAAAATGTCCGTTTTTAAATTACTAAAATGAGCCCTTGTATCTATCTATGTTGTTTTTTACAACTAAAGTAATTTGTTGATAAATAAATCTTAATTACTGCTTAGTCCAAATCAAGCTCACGTTAAATCTCAAGCCTATCCCAGTATTTAGCAGGTAAAAAGCAGCATTAAACAAACATGCTAATTAAACTAATAAAGTTATGTAAATTTTCATATAAATTAAACAAATATAAAAAGTGGCCATAATCATTATTGACAAGATATAAATATATTTATTCCAGCTCTTTTTTTTGTTCAATTTACATTCATTAAAGTGCTTTTAAATGCACACACACACACTTTCGGTTCCTTCCACATAGACACGTACAGCTTCACTCAGCGAATAAAAAACATGGATGTGACTGACTTCTGCATTATATTCAGTTCACTTCTGCAGTCACATATTCACGCACCTGCATCAAGCAGGATAAAAAAGGCCAGATCTGACTATATTTAAGGCATATTCCATTAGTTAAATAAAGTAATAATAATAAAAAAAAGTTCTCAAAGAAAACCAAGTAAAAAAAGATGGACAAACACTAAAGGTGAGGAAGGTTTTTACAAATAAATTTGTTTCAGCAAGAAATAATAGCTGATGGAGTCAAAAAAGCAGTTTGTAGAAGCAATCCACTCTGACACAAGTAAATAGATATGAGGGGCCAGATGTGTCAACTGCCAGTTTTCTGGCACTTTATTAAAATAGTTAACAACAAAAGCGATGTGGATCGGTGTGTAGCAGACGATGAACACAATCATGTTTGCTGTGACTATGCCAATAATGCTTTTCCTTTCCTCTGATTTTTTGTGGCTCTTTAACATAATATGGATGATCTGGCTGGAGCAGAACACAACTATCATCAGAGGGATGAGAAATCCCACAAACAACAGAAGCACAATAAACTGTGCATGAAGTGGCTTATCTTTCATCCTTTCATAACATGTCCAGAGGTTTTCAGGTGAGTTCTCCTTACGGAAGAGAAGACCCACTGTCACTAGAAGTCCCCAGATGACCAAGCACACAGCAACAGCTGCCTCTTTTTTCCTCCGCCATGACCTGGCCTGTAGCGGGAACCGTATAGCCAAATAGCGCTGAACACTGATGGCTGTTGTGGTCAGGATGCTGGCATACATGTTGATAAAGTGAATGTAAATTAGGAAGGTACATAAGAGGGTTTTATGCAGACAGAAGAAAGCATCATAAATCCTAAAAGGAAGGAAGAGAATGAAGACAAAATCAGCTACAGTCAAGTTCAGCATGTAGATATGGGTGTCTGTCCAAGAGTTCCTTTTGGCAATGAAGGCACGTAGAGCTGCAGCATTGACGAAGAAACCAAAAAGAAACACTGGTAGGTAGCCCACACCCTGAACAGTGTCCACTGTCGTTCTAGAGGTGCTGCCGTTGACACACATACTGCACTTTTTCTGTGAGAAGCAACCCTCTGTAAAACAAAAAGCCATTAGTGTGTTGAGAAAGCTTCTAATGACATCATGTATCTGCAGCTTGTTACTTTATCAGGTAACACCTGTTAAATTGTTCACACAAATGCATGATCAATCAATTGCTTGCAGCAAACTTGTACATGAAGGGTCTCAGGTATGATTAACGACTTAGTGAAATTAAAACAGAACATCCAAATGAGAAAGAAAGAAGATTGGTGCATGGTATGGTGGGAGTTTGGCTGAGTCACACAGGCTGGTCTCTGAATTTCATAAACTGCTGATCTACCAGATTTTTTGCACATAATCATCATGGTTTGCTGAGAAAGGTCCAAAAAAGAAAAATACTTGTAGTGAGCTGTAGTTTTCTGGACAAAATTATTGATTTCAGAGGCCAGAGGACAATAGTCTGACTGGTTAGACAATATTTTAAAAATGCAATGGTAACTCAAATTGCCATTGGTTTCAACCAAGTCATCCAAAATACCAATGTTTAAATGTGCAACTCATTAAACCCTGAAGCAGAAAACTACACTAGGTGTGGTTACTGTCCGCTGAGAACAGGAAATTGATGTTTCAGTTCACACAGGACTGATAATTTAGTAGTCTAGCTACAACAATCAGATAGTAAAGTTCAAATCTGGTGTAAACAAAAAAAACATGAAGCCATCCAGCCTCGTGTCCACAGTTTAGGCTAGTGCAACTTTGTGTAATTGTGTGTGACATTTTCTGGACCCCTTAGGATCAAGTGAGTGTAGTTTAAACACCAGTCTGTCTGAGTATTGTTGCTTGGTATGTCTATGTCTTTAAGATCACAGTGATTCCTCTTCTGATGGCTGCTTCCTGCAGTGTGCTCCTGCATGTCGTAAAGCTCAAATCATCTCAGACTAATTTATTCAACACAATTATTTCACTTTGACCTACAAGTTAATCAGATCTCCGTTCTTGCTGTGGATGAAAACAAGATTCTCATGACAGATATGCTGCAAACAAATATGTAGCAACTGTGATGCTTATCATGTCAGAAACAGGGAAATGAGACTAAATTCACAGCCCTCATTCTGCTTTCTGCCTCATTGTCTGTCCAGTTTGTAACTGTTTTAACAAAAGAAATAAACTCAAAGTCATTGATGAGGGAAACTTTGAAGGGAGAGACACACAAGCATAAATTGTGGTTATATAAAGTTCATAAACGTGTGAGCCAAACCCATGTATGACATGGTTAAAAACAGAATCACTCTGCTTTCCTTCAGTTTGTGCAGCATCACTTTAATGTTGCCTGACTTTCTGCATAATTTCATAATCACAGTCTCCCCTGAAAAACATGTGCTTTTGCTTGTAGGTAGCTTTATATCATCGCTTAGAAAAAAAAACTAGCGTCAGATTCTCGTTTCTAATCAACGTTTTACTCTGAAAAGCACAACTTACCCAGTGAAATGTATTCTTGATAATGAACTTTTCTGAAGATACTTTGCAAACAGCCGCATAAGCATTCCTATACCAGATTAACAAATGTCAGTGACATATGCATCATTTCCTCTTTCTATAGACCATGTGCACGTCTATGTGACTTTAACAGTCCTGAAGTACCGCAGAACTGCTGTGACTCAAAGTGGATGAAAGAACCTGTTTCCCTTTTAGTCACATGCAAATTTTTGTAATAAAAATTAGACGCAATGACTAACAGTTACATTAAAGTAGATATTCAATTGCACTTTTTATCAACAAAATTGACAAAAAATGTGCTTGCAAAAAAACTGTCCTTGTTACAGTTTTCATATTAAAATGAGCTTCTTAGCAAAGTTGATTTATTTTTAACTTTTAACCAAAGGCAATGAAAAATCACCTTATTTAATTGCAATGCACACACACCCGCAACTTTATTCGATACTTGTGTACATTTGCTTGATATGTGTGAACATTCACGTAGGAGCAACTCAGTATCTTTAGATAAGTAAATATGATTAGTGCCTTTAAGTTTTAAGCAAACATCCGAATGGGTAACAAAAGCATGACACGCAGCTTCAAACATGGCGTGATACAAGAAAGCTTGTCTCAGTATTTCAGAAAGTGCTGATCTATTGGGATTTTCACATGCAACTATCTCTCGGGTTCACAGAGAAAATATCCACCAAGCTGCAGTTTTTCTGCACAAAGAGTCTTGATGTCAGAGGTCAAGGGAGAATGATCAAACTGAATACGAAGGCAACAGCAGCTCAAAAAACCAGTTACAGCTGAAGAATGCAGAATATTGTCTCTGAGCATGCAATACATCAAACCTTGAAGCAGAAGGACTACAGCAGTAAAAGACTTTTGGCTGTTCAGTATGAAATAAGCATTGTTTAAATAGGTACAGTGTTTGTCATATTCTGAAAGCTTATAATAACATCACAAGGCTCGAATGATGTTTGATTGGTTTATTTAACATTACAATATGTGCTCCAGTGATCGCCACAGTTGTCAGATCTCAGTCCGATAGAGCCCCATTTATTGCTATCATGCATATGAAGAACGACAAATTTGCAACATTTGCAGCAAGTGTGTGATGTCATCATGTCAACATGGAGTAAACTCTCTGAGGAATGTGTCCAACGCCATGTTGGGTCACACACATGGAATGAAGGCAATTCTGAAGGAACAAAGGAGTCCAACTCACTCCCGGTGAGGCATACCCAACAAAGTGGTCTGTCAGTGAAACCTGGACACAAACTGACCTGGCTGCCACTCCCGCAAACCAGACTGCACAATGACTGCTCATTTCATTTGCATTTAATTACAAGTATTGCCACATAGTTCTTCCCAGAGGAGCTTGTGTTTGTGAGCATTTTTCTTTTTTGTCACCAAAGCCATACCTAAATGTTTGTCTCTGTAGGTGAGTCAGATGTTTGAAACAGAGGGTGTGTTTTCACATGTTTCACAACACAAATCCATGATATTAATCGAACATAATACCAGCATCTGCATTGATCTTCTAAGCTGCTTTGTTTGTCACTAACACAGTTGATGAGTGTCGGGAAGTCTGGAACAGAAAGACATAAAATGTAAAAATGGATAATGAAACATCTACTGGCATTGCAACAGCAATTATTAACTTTTAGCATGATTATAAAGAGGAGTCTTGCTTTGTATATTTATCTTTGAGACATTCTTGTAGACAGCACTTTGCTAAATAATGAGGAACAATGAGCTGTAACTTTCCAGAACACATGCCATCAATTTAACCTAAAAAAGACTTGTTTACAAAAAGAAAAACAATGAAGTGCATCCAAATCTGTCTCCTCGCACTATTCAGTAAGATTATTGTCTTAAAATTACAATGCAGAACTTCCACATTCTAATAATTTGGCAGGATTTATGGTTAAAGGTATGCAGCCAGTATCAGATAAACAGCGTCGACTCAACCTCAGCCTTGTTTGTTTCCAAAGACTGGAGCTGAAAGTCCAGTCAGCGAGAAAACGATTGAGCAAAGACACAATGAGCGAACAACTGAGGGCTTTTAAAATACACGACGTGGCGTCTGAAAATGCAATCTGGAAAAGATTTTTGGACAGACTAAATGGAACTAATGAGACTTTATGAAACAAAAACAGATGACCCAACAGAAAAGTTAGGTATAAAGAACTGGCCTTTAAATGGTTCTATTTTAAGCAATACACTTTAGGGAAAGTTTTACTGGGCGCTCACAAGGAAGAAGTAATCCTCTCCATTAGCATTTATGATCTGAACAAAACCCAAAAAAAAGAAGAAAAGAGAGAAAAAAAGAGAGAGAGAGAGAACGAGAAGGTCACTTTTAGTTGAAACTGGCTGTCAGTGTTAAAGGTTGCCAGACTGCAGATATGTTAGTAAAATACCTGTAATCAATATTGTTCAGGATTGCAGCACATTAGGATACAGCATCCTTCAAATTAAGATTTCCTGAAGTAGAACTCAGAGAGACACATGGGACATTAAATAGCTACTGTTTATTAGTGTGTGTGTGTGTGTTGCATTATATTGCATTATGATTAAAAGCTACGTTGTGCCTCTAAGATATTGTTCTCTGAAAGCAAAGGCAAAAATGTAATATTGCACAGGATATGAATGAGCTCAATATTTTGAAGATGGCCTGCTGTTATCACTAATTTGTTTTAAATCCCTTAAGGGTTATCCTGTTTTCACTAAGATATTTCCCAGATTTGAAAGGATCTCTCATATCATCGTGGATAAAGATGTCTGCTAGTCCATTTTATCCTGTCTGTCGATTTGCCACTGTCTGCTTTTCCTCCTGTGCAGCCAATCCTCTTCATGCCTCTGTGCATTCATTTTTATCTGCCTGGTACTGTTTGAAAGTGCCCTTTACACTTCAGTGATGAAGAGGGGGGTTTCCATTGCTCTAACTAGGTCAGTGAAAACACACCCCTCTCTTCCCTCCTGTCTCTTCTCTCCCTGTTCCTCTGCTCCCTCCTGTGACGCAATGCAGACTTTCTGCACACCTCCCAAGCCTGACAAACACAGCCCGGTCTCCATTTTAGTGGCAGAGCGAGTGATATCTCCTCCAAATCATCATCCAGGAAAACATGTAACAGCCTAACAAAAACAACTTGCACTTCCACCGATGCCAGTCAAAGTCAGATGAGTCAGGAGCATCATGAGGAGCTGTTTATCAGCAGTGATTTGGTGATTTGGTCCAGCTCTTTGTTGTGATTGCATAATGCCTCGGCATTGCATAATGTTTCTGGGGATGGTCGGCAATCTGGACCAAAGCTTTTAAAACATATGGAGAGACAGCCTTGTTATGAAGGCCCCAGAAAATATGTGGTATCTTGGAGACGTTCTTCTGCAGAAATATCTCAAGTATACACACAAGTGTGTTTAAAAGACAAACAAACAAAACATTTAAATTATTATGGAACGTCTCCATAGTACATTTAGGGCTTGTCATTTGTTTGAGCAGCTTTGTGGACTAAAACACAATGTCAAAAGGAGCTGAAGTGTAAATACCAAGTATTACATAAGTATTACAAAGCCTGTTATACCACAAACTCATCACTGGATGTCTCTGTTTCTGCTGGCTCTGCTAGAATGAGTCATCAGGGTGGTTATATATAAAGTGACTTACCCAATCTCACCCTTCTCCGGTTCTCAAATGCAGTGTTTAGCTCAGTAAACAACAATCTGAGGTGAAATGTTTGTTCTTGTAGCGCTGAAAGGATTTCAGTGCAACATTCCCATAGTTTGGGTGATGAGGAAAAACCTGCTCTGAAAGCAGTTGATTGTTAAACAGGAAAGTAGATTATACTATGCCTTAAAAGGTTGATCATTTATGAGCATGAAGGGAGCTTCAGAAATACTTCTGCCCTGATTGTATAATTTGAGGCAGTATTGGCTTCTGTATTCAAATGAACAAGAAAAGAGGATCTGAGGGAAGTGGATGAAAGAACATGGGAGGATGAAAGGGCAGTGAGATAAGGGGGTATAGATTGGATTTCCAGAAGCGCCCTGTGGATGGCACACAAGAAAAAAAATTAGGTCATCAGGTCAATGATGGAGGAAGTAAAACATTATGACGCAGAAACGAGATAAGTCACAACTGAGGAGATAAAAAGTACCGGAATACCTTCCCTTTGTTGCTAGCTGGCCTTATTGTCCTCTGGACAAAAATATCCTAGCTTGTCAGTAGCGCCGATGTGTTCTTACATGTGTGAGTCCATGTGTGCATCAAAGTACTAATGTGTGCACATTCACACTCGCTTGGGCGTAACTGGGTCATGCTCACATGGCAAAGCATGCTGAATCACATCAGAGATAAACACAACCTAGTTGCTAAGGAAACCTGCCTTCACGCTTACCACATCTTTGCATGGTATACATTTGTATTTGCATTAGATCAGTGTTAGAGAGCTGACAGGGACGAAAGCTGCACAGATTTTACACTGACTCGCCCACCGATACATTAATTATGATAGCCCCCCCC
>JBAMIG010000008.1:9069924-9084320 GCA_037177335.1 Kiunga ballochi
AAAAGTGGATTCTGGCTTCTGTAAACTTAAATTAGGGGCTTGGCACTGTGAATATGTCAGCACCGCTGAGTCCTCCCTTTATTCAAGCAAATGAGGGTGTGGATGTTGAACCTGCTTTGTGAAGAACAAAGGAGAGAACATGTGGAAGGGTGGAGAGCAAAGCAAGGGAAACAATGAATGACAAATTGAGACATTTGTGCCGATTGTCTCCATCAAGACAAGTCCCAACATACGGTAGATAATTACACACCAGTGTAATTTAGCACGAGTGTATGCGTGTCACCATTTACATAATCAAACAGCAATGATGTTCAGAATGGTATCTGGGATGGTGTTTGAATTCTGTTTCAGGAGCAGCACAGTTTCTCCAACAAGCAAGGTCCTGGGTTATAAACCTGCCTTCCTATGTAGAGTTTGCATCCTCTTCCTCTTCCTATACCACTTCAGCTATCTTTAGACATGCAGGTGTGGTTAATTAACAATACTATTTTGACCATCTGCATGCCTTATTGTATCAGCCATGTGATAAACTGGCTACCTGTATTTGGATGGAATCCATTTTCTGTCTTACATTAGCCCCCTGTGGCTCTTTGTGAAATAAAGTTGCTCCAGCTAATGGATAAATTTAACATTAATGGTTTAACAGAAGCCCTGTGATGGACCGGCGACCTGTCCAGGGTGTACTGTGCCTCTTGCCCAAATGATTGCTGGGATTGGCTCCAGCTTCCCTGCAACCCTTAAATGGATTAGGCAGTTTAAGAAAATGACTGACTGACTTAACAGAAGAGTAATAAGTTAAAAGTAAATTACCACGTATTATTAATGAATTTTATAGTTACGGTCTCACATAAAGTTTGTGTTGCTTTTTTTTTACTTCAGGCTTAATCACAGTTAATTACCCACTCAGTCCAATAACTGTTATATCAGAGTATTCAGTGGTTACGTGGTGCATTTAAACACGGGATTACTCCTATTTTTTGTGTTCTATATAAAATTCACTTCCTTAATCGGAGAGAGGAGCTCAGAATATAAAATGGTATCTTCTGTTCAGGTTTCATATTTGTGCAAAAGGTGTAAAAACAGTAAACTGATGGAAAACTACTTTTCTTTATCTTTACACTCATAGTTGTTTTTATGCAGCGTTACAGACGCTAAAATGCTCTAAGAGTATGTATGAATTTAAGCTCTTGTCTGTAATGCATGAGAATTTAGGGAGGACTGCTCAGCCACAAAATAACTTGCAGACTTCTATCAAACTCTTTAGCAGAAGTGTTAAAAAAATAAACTGATGAAGAGGGGGAGGGAAGTGCAAGAGGGGTATTCAGAGCAAAGAATGAGACAAAAGAAAGACATCATGGATGTAGAGAGGAGGTGAGAAGACTCTGACAGGAGAGGACAGTGTTTGCATGTTTGTAACTCTCTGACATACTGACCAAGTGACGCAGCAAAACTCACAGCTCCCAATTACAGCCCATCAGAGAGGAGGGGAGGAGAGGGATTAATGGTGCCTCCAGAGAGAACAGAGAGATTAACCAACAGAGTGAAGTCGTAAGAGATTACAGCTCTGTGGATGGAAGCAGCCTGAAATAATCCCAGTAAACAGACTGGCAGAAACCATGTTTGTGCTCTTGCGTTTTGTTGTGTGTGTGCAAGCGGAACAAATCTTAACAAATTAGGAAATGATGAGAAGCTGTAAACATAGGCCATAAAATGTGTATTGCCCCTGTTCGCTTATGTGTGTGGGCAATTTGCAGAACAGTTTGAGAAAAGAAAACTGGATCTTTAGGAGCTATTGCTGCTCGGATTGGCCATGGGGCCCTGCTGAAACCATGTGCAGCCAATCAGTTACAGTTGGTCCTTCATCCTTACAAAGACTCTTTGATGTGAGCAAGGCCTTTAAATTCAACCCCGGGGAGTCACAAGCTTTCCTATGCTTTGATCTGACTTTAGAGAAACCTGACGCCATTCCTAACAGCAAGCCTTACAGCATAACAGCAATATACCTGTGTGACATTAAAAGTGTTGCTGGTAAGTGTACATTAAAGCGTAGAAAAGCATGCTTTGCAATGATGATAATGATGTCTATACTGTATTTGAGTAGCTGTGCAAAATTAAGCAAAATCAGCATCCAATGCTTTAAATGATCTTTTCCTGAATCTTTTCCCTATTTTTATTAATTGCAATGTTTAAACACTGATATTTTTATAAAGCAGACCTATCATATAAAAAAATTTGGTTTAAAAAAATATTTTTGTTTAATCTGAGAAAGCCTGTTCTGCTGGATGTCAATCAGTCGATGATTTACTATCCATCCATTTATGTCTCCTATCTGCCAGCCCAGCCTATCTGCTCCCCCATCCAGTTAGGCTGCAGCTGGCAACCCTCCATAAAATAATCTTGCTTCAGTTGCTCTAAGCTCTTCTTCTTCTGCCTTCTCTCCCAGTCCTTACTTTATCATCGAGAAACAAAATGTCTGCCATGCACAAATCCATGCCAGAATCCTTCTACACCTCCTCCTCCCCACCGCTCCCTCTCTGTCAGCTTCCTCTGCTGTGCTGCACAGCGGTTACGTAAGAGCCGAGGTCAAAGTGTCACTGCCATTGTCAAGGGAGATGGAGAACAGAGGGGCTTTGGAGAGGATATGCACAGACAAAACAGAAGGAGAACAGCGGGCGTCAACATCTGAGAGAAGAAACTGCAAAAGATCTGTGCATTAGTGGCAACATGAAGTTGTTTGAATATATTTAAATGTCGCTATCTGAAAAGAAACACGGCAGTGTATGAATAAAAAGATAACCCTTGCAAAATAAGGAAATAGCAGAGGGCAAAAGCTCTGGAGAAGAAAAATAAGAATGTGCACATTCTGGTTGTGTGTGATATTCTGCAACTGTAGGTGCTCTGTGCTCTGCTGCTCCACTAACCTAATTTTAAGTAATCTCTGCCTTCATGCTGTTTCATAACACCACTGCCAGATTATTGCATCATAAAGCCACCTGCTACAGTAACACTACCCTTCCAAAACACACAAAACATCAAATCAGATATTACACTAAACAGACAATTACATCACAATCTGAATTCTTTTTATTTGTTGTTGTTTGTTGATTAAATCAGGACACACAAGTTATTGTTTTTTTTAAATCAGGAAGCGCTACCAAAATATATAACATGTAATGACATTGTTTCTGTACAATTCCTGCAAAATAAAAAGAAATCTTTGAAAGTACTGTGGAAAACTGACAAATTAATTAATTTAATAAATGAGATGTAAATTTTGCCAATGTGATGCAGATAAAGACAATAAAATAGAACCAGGCTTCCACAAATCCAACTTTTCAATGATGTTGGGTGTAAACTTTGTAGATTTCATACAGAAAATAAATCTGTGGATGATGAGCAAGCATGGGGGACAAAAGATTTTTTGGTTATTCTTTCTAATATAAACACTGTCTGAAAAAGGGTTCATTTGAGTGCAAGAGCTTGAAAAACAACCAAACAAGGTCCACAAACTCAAATATGTCTAAAAGCTAACATTCCACATCCAGATGTGTTTGAGATATGTTTGAGAGAAAGCTGCTCATCTGTCTGCTTTCATTTGGATTTTGAAGAAGGGGTCTACAAAAGGACAAAAGCCATTTTAACCATAAAAGTCTCAGTTCAGCAGACAAGAATACCGAGACTTGAGGATGGTACATGCCAGAATCGACCAAGGACCAGGACCAATACTAGGTGCACACACCAAATACCAAAGTCAGATCCCACACAAGGTAAATAAAGGGTTCAAATGCAAATAGGTAAGTACATTTTCACTCCCAAACTGCCCTAGATTGATTCACCAAAAACCCATCTTAATTTGGCAAAAAATATCAGAGCAAATTAATCCTAAAGTGATGCTACAATGTAAAATTAACAATAAAATTCAGTTACTCCAGCTCTGCATGTTATATCTCCATTTTGCAAAGGTACGGTTCCCCTTTTTCTTTTAGAAAATCAAGATAGTGACTTGTTGAACGACAGGATCAACACACCTACTTAATCCCAAAAAGGAAAAGTGGGTGAGGTGATATTTTTAACCAACTGTCCTCACCTGCCTACCTGACTTGTGTTTGATTCAGTCCTGGCTTTTTCTTTCCTTTAGATTAAACTGAACTAAAAATAGAGTTTGTGAGTTTTAAAAGCAACAAACTGAGAAGATTTCAGGCTTGGAAGTTCACTTTCACTGAGGAAACGTGTTTAGGACACATAAATGAATCCAAACTAACACCAAAAACACGTTTGAATGGAAAAATAAACAATAATAAAAAAAAAAAAAGAAGAAAACATTCTCCTCCATAAGTAAGTGATGCAAAACCTTGCTTAGGTTTGCAAGGTTGTGTTAATCTTTATTTGTTTCATCAACACTGCTGTGGGGAAAGAGCTGAGCACTAGTTAATCATTGGCTACGCGACCTTAAACTCGCTCCCGAACGCGCGCCCCCGCGTGCGTTTCGCGAGGAGCAGTCGGCAGTGAGATCATGTGAGAGTCCACGCTTGGAGAAAGTAGGTTAGAAGGGTAGACTGAGAGGAAAGCAGGCGGAGAGTCACAACGCAAAGAGGGGGGGTCCGAACCGCACTCTTTCGTCGTGGGACTAATCTGTCAAGGAAAAAAGTTGAGTCAGATCTATTCGGCAGTGCGCAGAGACGGCTACGATGCGAACCCAAGCCACTTCCTTCGCTCTTTTATTTTGCGCGGACTTGATCGAGCGATAAAACAGAATAGTTTTGTTGCCAGATTTTTTTTCTTGCGTTTTTGGTCGCGCGTACCAGAGGTGATTGCAGCCAGGGCGAAGTTAATATTTACAGAGCCAGTTTGCGCTGGCCCCAACGCTTTTTTCGCCTCTTCCAGGTCACCTACACTTAAACCTCATGTAGCCGAGTCTTCATTGTTCTTCCAAAAATAAAGAAAACAACAACATGAGAGGTAAGCTGGTTTCTTTTATATGCAAAGGTTTTAGTAATGCATGTTGCTTATAGATGAACTTTATCGGAATATGCTTTGGTATGGGTTGGGAAAGCAGCCACATGTGTGCGCCCAAGGACTTCAGTGCGCCTGTTTTCTTCCCAGTGCGCACTAATCCCTCATGACTGGATTATGGCTGCACAGAGCTCTGGGCGGCATGCTAAAGGCTGAAGTTCAGCATGCAGTGATGAAGAGCTGGAGACACGCAGTTTACTCATGAGAACAAATTTAGCTGGGATAAAAAAAAAAAAAAATAGTTTGGATCATCTTTTTATAGGATGTGGTCATGATAACTTCATAAGCATCTGCTTTGATCGATACTTTCGATCAGTTACTTCTTTATTCATAAAGGTGCCATCGTTATTAATTTTATAATAGAAATCTGAGTCATGCTTCACCTGGGAGTCCTGTGCGTTTTGCCAGGAACCATGTAAGAGTTATGCAACAAGGAGAGGGCGGGGCGTGAGGGAATGTCGTTAACCAAAACTCCACTTATGTAATCGAGTTGTTATTCAAACTTATCAGGTTTCCTTGCATGTCTAATTAAAACTCCCCAAAAGCAACTCTGGATGTTTTGCATTGCGCACATATTGGCACTAACTAATAGGCTAACAATCGACGCTGGCTAGTTGATATCAACTTGTGTATAATCGTGTGGTTATGATGAATAAACTGCTTGCAAAGTCTTTATTTAAAAAATTGACCATTTAAGATCAATGTCAAAGGGTGTTGGTGAAGTTGTGTTGTTATGATGTGCTGGTTGTGCCAGCATGGCTGACTGTGTGAGTGCGCAGAGGGAGAAGGACGCGGCTGTTCCACTGACCTAGTTATGTCACCCAACATTATACAGCATCAATAGCGGAGGGAGGGAGATGACTGTGGGATGCGTCGCGCAGCCAGACGTGCCTGACCATGTGCTGTTACGAGCAGATTGTGATGGCCGACAACATGTTGATCTCAGGTTGAGCTTGGATTTGGTTGGTGAGAGATCTAGTTATGCTTATATAGCCTATTACCAATGCAAATCCCAGAGATGATGGGATTTAATTATAAACTGACAGAAATTTGATTAAAAATGTATTTAAATGTTTCCGCATCCACTTTGATGGTCGGAAATATGTTAAAATGTTGTTAGCTGCAACTCATCTACCTGCAGCAGTTTGGCTTCATGTACACAGATTCCTTCCTGGTTCATGTTTAAAGGGGTTGCACTTTTTTTTGCTGTTGTTTATTTCCCTTGAGACTGGCAAACACTTTTTGTTACACAGGACCAAAAATGACTTGCAAGGAGTTATATTCTCTCAGCATTGGAAGAAAATAGTTAAGTATAAAAGAAGAGCGACAAAGAAGGAGAAAGAAACAACAGGGCCGCTTGTGGAGGGAGGTTCCCCTTTCTCTGACAGGATATACAAATGTAAACAAACTTTCTTAGCCAGCTAGGCCAAAAATGGTGGTTTAGCCCACAATCTGTTGCTTCCTCACAGAAAGCAAGCATCAGCGTTTTATAGCTCAGATTGAGCATGCTTCCATATACTTGATAGTCACAGTGTTGAGTCATCTGTTACAGTTTTTGCATGCTCACTGAATCTTCACAGCACATTTTGATGTCTGAACCTTTGACTTCTCACGATTGTTGTATAGTTATAGGATAGCTTTTGCACATCTACAAAATGTGTTGCAGGTAGATTAAAAAAATCACAAGACCTGTGTCATGCACCGACACCCTGCATAAGAATCCAATGAAGTTCTTGGTTTGGTTCTAGTTTCCCTGCTGTGGGCCTCAGCTTGGCCTCCAGAGGTATTTGCATCTTTTAAAATAGAGTCCACTGAAAGTACCAGCAGCCAGACAACCAGATTCTATTCTGCGGGTGTGTTGAGCATATTTTTAGCCTCTACTCTTGATTTCCTAATTTCATCTTCATTATATATTATTCATCTTTTGAGGCTAACAGAGGAATATATGAGCTAAATGCTGCAGTATGTATGTCTGTTTAACCTCCTGAGTCATTTATGTAATGTACAGAATGTGTTTAGTCTCCATGTTTTCTCCTGTTTTTTCCCAGAATTCCCATCTTTGGTGGAGTAACATATTCTGCAAAACATTCTTTCAAATTGGACGTATACAATGGTTTGTTTTGATCGAGATCTAAGACACTGAATGCTCACATCCTGAGAGGCAAGGCTTAAAAAGTGCGTCAGTGTTTCATATAGAACACAAGTGTGATGCCACCACCTTCTTCGGAGGGCGTTTTTTTTTTTCTCATTTGTCAGTCTTTCTCCTGGATAAGTGATGGGAAATTGTAAAGTGTCAGTAGGAACTGTGTCATTGTGCTTGCTGAGGCCAGGTAGTTCTTTTCATTGTTTTGTAGACTTTGTAAACAATATCTTTTTAAAACGAGTTTTAGAAATAAGAAAGGGAGGAGTGGCACCTATATGTCTACCTGTTTTGGCAGGTATTTGGTGCTGAATGTGTGACAGGACAGAATTAATTCTGTTGTCTTTGTTGTGCTACTGACACATTAACTGTTTGACAGTGAACATGAACAACGGGGAATTATTGCCCCTTTGTTCCTTATTCGAAACATAGAAGTGAGCTGTTGGAGGCACAAAGTCAGTGATTTTCCTTTGCCTTTTCACACCCTAACCCTACTGAATTTTGTAGAGATAACAAGGTTACTCATTCAGCTAGCTGATAAACACGCGGAGGCCTTTGTGTGTGTGTGTGTCTGAGCCGTTAAAACTTCTTCCTTTTCAGTTTGTTCTGTATGGTTCGGGTGTGCCGCTGCACGAAGTTGCCGTCCCAGAACTTCCAATTACTTGCTCCGCTCAAAACATCACTCTTTGCTTTGACATTTCTCCTCATTTATTTTATTATTTGTGACTCTAAGTGGCAAAGCCAAACTGCTCCGGACATCATGTATCATATTAGCTAAAAGCAGGACTGGTATTGATCTACTTGGAGTGCTTGCTGTCTCAAGAGAGTCAAAGGTCAGGCGCTCCAGACTAGTGTTGTTTCACAGGTCAACAGTGATATTCAGGGTTAAAGGTGAATATTCATTTGGTGTCAGTGTGGCGTCTGCTGCTGTGTAGGCTATCTATCCGCGTCAGTGGACTTTTGATGATGAGTTTAACTTAAAGTAATGGTATTTTTGTAAAGATTACCCAAAATAACCAATAAAGCAACACACATTTTGAACATTGATTAACAACAAAAGTCCCTTTTGAAGCAAAAAAAATGTTTTAGTGTTTTGTTTTTTTTTTACAGAAAACCAAACATTTTCAGTGGTACAAATTAGGTTAACAGTTTAAGAGTTTAAGAAATAAGCATTTCCTTCCATTTTCTGGATGCTTCTGGAGCTAATAATACATCGGTCAAGAAATGCAGCAATCAGTACTTGAAATTCTTGCAATATGAAGCACTCCTGTTACATTTAGAAGGAAATGTCGCGTAAAAAAGGCAACAGTGGGGTTGCTAAATGTATTCATTAGGATATTTTCTTTCTTTCTTTTTTTCTTTAACCAAACTCCATTTGTTGGTTTAGTTCTGAACAGAACGTGTGTTTCAGAGCAGGTTTAGATCTTCAGCAAGAGGAAGATATCACTTTTACATTTAGTCTTGTTTACTTGTCTGAGAGTTAAGCTTGTAGCTGAAATTCAGATAAAACTGCCTGTTTGTGCCTAAATATGTCCAGAAATCAAGAGAAGTGCAGTGAGAAAGCATGCTTGGGGTATATGGTTGTAGCTTGGTGTGTGATGGTACCTCGGTGTGTGTGATGGTAGCTCGGTGTGTGTGATGGTAGCTCGGTGTGTGTGGTGGTAGCAGCTTGGTGTGTGTGGTGATAGCAGCTTGGTGTGTGTGGTGATAGCTTGGTGTGGGTCGCTGAGTAATTTTGGCACTCAGTGCAGGACAAGAATAGAAAGGGTTGAAGCAGAAGCTCAATGTCACAGACCTAGCAGAGGGGATGAAAAGTTGACTCTCAAGTTCAGAATTTGTATGGTGTGAACGGAGTGTACAGTATGTGCCTTTACAGTCCCACATGTGGTGTCTTGTTACTTATACACCTCTGTGAAACTGTAAGCGCCACGTACAAAAAAGAGGTTGCAAAGACTGGCTCTAGCTACACGTCTTCTAGGCTCGTTCGTATTAAATTATGCTATTATGTAACTAAGTTGTTTGTTTATATATATATAAAGCTCATGGAGAGATGTTTTGTAGTGAGCTTTGTTCAGATCCACCTTAAAACTGGTCTGTGGAGATCGGGACTGTGCTCTTGCCTCCCTCCGCCTTTTCCTCCAGCAGTGGGAAAGTGTGTCAGTGGGACAGAACGTCCACATGGGCTGACAGGCTGCACAGCCGGACTGATGGATGACTCAGCCAATCCAAAGGAAGCAACAAACGCTGTACAGCCAATAGGAACGACGGAATCTGAGGAGGGCGGGGTGTCAGTGTTGCTAGAGTGAGCCTGCTCAATGAGTGTTGTGAAGAATGCTCACAGACAGGAGTTATATAATCGAGAGGCGAGGGAGGGGTGGAGGGGAGGAAAAAGAGGAAAGGAGCGCGAGGGAGGAGGGAGATATTTTTCCATTGCATGCCTGCAGCTGCCCTCGTCAGTTGGATATTTTAGTCAACAGCTTTAGAGAAGAGACAATGAGCGTGTTATCAAGCAGTAAAATAAGTGAAAAGTTATGTTTGCCAGTACCTTTAAGTCAAACTATTCCTCCTCAAATCCGTAGTTGTTTTTCTAACCACAGACAGGATTTGTGGAAAACCTTCTTATGTTATACCGACAGCAGACAGCAAATGTCTCATGATAAAGTAGCATGATGTTTTCCCTTCTTCTACAAAGAAGAATCTTTGTGTATGTGTCATATGTGTGAGGGTCATGTGATGCTGTTTGTGTACTGTGTTTCCTCCTTGGGAGGGTACGAAGGGTGCATATGGGAAACCATCTTCACTTGTGCCGTGGCTTCCAGTTACTTATCATGGCTTATCAATATCAATAGAGAAAAGAAAATGCCATAAATGTTTCATAAAACATGCAGGAAAGAAAAACATAGGCCAACAGATCATAAAAGAGTAGATAAAAAGTGTTTGTGACATGTTTTTGTTGTAAAGCTGCACATACCTCTAATAATTATACATGTTTAGGGTCAAAGACTGCACTTAGATACATAAAGTTTAAGCATAAACATATTAAGTTGATAACGGTTCCTGCTGAGGATAAGTGCAAAAATAATTTAACAAATGCAAACTGGCTGCAGCTGCCTTCCATCCATCCATTATGTGTACCTTTTATTAAGATGAAGTGCCGTGGGGAGGTGGAGCCTCTCCCAGTAGTCAATGGGTGCGAGGTGGGGTCCAATAAAACAACCAGACACACACATCCATTTCAAATGACCAATCAACTTCAGATGCATGTCTTTTCTACGGTGGGAAAACCAGGGGAAAATACAAACTCTGCATAGAAAGGCCACGAGCCAAGATTCAAACTAGCAACGCGGACCCTCTGAGGCTGCAGTGCTAACCACCGCCCCACCATGCAGCCTGCTGCAGCTGCCTTTTACTTTAAAACGTCTTAAGAGCAACAGTTAAATGAGATCACGGATTAATAATTTACAGTTCCTTCTTTAACATTTATGGCAAGCTGTTAGAATAAAATATTCACTAATATGTTTTCATTCATTCAAAACTGTGTCAAAGTAAAAAAAATTTTTTTTTTAGATGATGGAGATGTTTTTTTTCCTTTCCAATGTTGCATAATACTGTTTCCACAGCAGCAGCAAAAAAATGGCTTTAACTTAAGCTGCAGCAGTCCATAGCAGTCTTTTCATGCCACTAAAGAAAAACAAAGAAAGCCACTGCAAATGGAATTAGTATGGTCCAACTCAGATCAATTTATATAGTTATACTAACATAATGCCATTCCTGAAAAATGGCACATAAATGAGCTAACAAGATCACAACAAAGCTTAGTTTGATTAGGCATCCACAGGAAGGGGGAGATGATAGAAAGGAGAGCTTTTTTCACTGTGAATGAAACAAGGTTGATGAGGATCATCTGCAGTGACGCAGAAGTTTGAGATGAATAAACTAAACATCAACTCTGGAGCAGGTTTGGCCTGCTTGAGGGTGGAATTGAAATTAATCTCTAGCTGCTTTAGATAAGTTAAGACGTCACAATCATGTTAAGAGAGGTCCAACAAATCCCCCTTGTGCTTAAAGATAGAGAGGAGGAAAGCCATCCTTAAAGAGGAAGAAAGCTCAGACAGAGTCTCTGAGGGTGGGCGGCTGTCTCTCCCATCTGGGCTGAAAGCATTCAAAGTATGGGCTTCTGTGAAACTGTCTGCGTATTGTCTGACTGAATCCCATGTTGTTTAAATGCAAGTTATTCAAGCTGCAATAGCAGAAGTCATATCAGCTTTATTTCCTAAAACAAATGTTGACATAGTGTTTAGTGTGACGTACAAACTGTTGTCTGTATGAGGCTGCTAGTGGCCACTTTTCTGACCTGTTATGTCCATGCTGTTTTTGGTCCTGCAGCTCAGATCGAGGTCATCCCCTGTAAGATCTGTGGGGACAAGTCCTCAGGAATTCACTATGGAGTCATCACCTGTGAAGGCTGCAAGGTGAGCAGAGAGTAAAATAAAATGCATGATTTTGATCAGGCTGCTATGGGTAGCTTTTGTGTTATTTATACTGTCGTATGTATGTTTGCGTCTAGGGTTTCTTTCGTCGCAGCCAGCAGAACAATGCCATGTACTCTTGTTCCCGTCAGCGGAACTGCTTGATTGACCGGACTAACCGTAACCGCTGCCAGCACTGCCGCCTGCAGAAGTGTCTGGCTCTGGGCATGAGCAGAGATGGTAAAAAGACTTAAACAAATAAGCCTTAGCCTCTATACACGTTTCCTTTACAGACACACACACAGATACTTAAATGATGGAATTTAAAAGGTTAAATGTGGGATTATATAATTTTTACATCCATGTCTGTTAAACTCTGCAGTGAAGTAAGTAGTCGCACGTAGTCTGCTACAGTGAGATGTTCTTCCTCTCTGCAGCTGTGAAGTTTGGTCGCATGTCAAAGAAGCAGCGTGACAGCCTTTATGCTGAGGTTCAAAAGCACCAGAAATCCCAAGAGTGTGTTGGCTCTGGAGGAGGGGGCTCCTCTGCCCTCTCCTTATCCAGAGAGGATGGAGTCTGCGGCAGCAGTGCAGAGGATGGTGAAGAGGGCTTGAGCCGATCCTACAGCAGCGGGGGCTCCACCTCCACCCTCAGCGACCTGGATGACATCGCAGCACTGCCTGATCTGTTTGACCTGCCGCTGACTCCCGAGGAGGCCAGCGAGTACTGCAGCCTGGAGCTGCTTGGCAGCGGAGGAGCCAGCACTGGGAACACCTCCAACTCCTCATCCTCTTCTTCCTCTTCCTCATCCTTGTCCAATCAGAATTCCCCTCAGCAGACTATGCTGGACACGGCCGACACCAATGGGATTCAGCTCTTGCATATACATCCCCTGCTAGGACATAGAGGTGCACTGCTGGATCAGCTGCCGGATGACTGCTCAGTAACAGAGCTGGGTGAGATTTAAAGCGATACACAGCAAACAATGTCTTAAACAAGGAGAGGTTAATGCTTTTCAGCATATTATACTTTACTTTAGCCAGTATAAGGCAAGGATCTGAAACTCCTGTTTTTGAGTTTCACTGTCTAGCTGGTTTTATATGTTTCCCTGCTTCAACACACTTAAAATGAAATGGATCTAAATGCTTGATATAAAGTTCTGGTCCATTTCTTCATGAGCCAGTCCTCTTTTAGTGAAATCAGTTTTTATGCCCTATTGCTCAAGTATTCCATGTTAATTTCCTGCTTTTTTTTAAAGTTAATTAGTTTTCCATCTGTTTCATATTAAATCGCTTTTTGCTTTTGTTGAAGTTTTGGGGACAGCGTTAAGAACATGATGCAAATATTCCTGTGCAAAAGATTTAAATCAGATCAGTGGATTGGAGATTAGTTTGTGGCTGCATGCCACGATTGGATGTTCTGACAGAAAAATACTGAGCCGTTGTTTATTTCAGAGCCTATAGAGAGCTATCCTGGAAATGAGCTGAAGCGCTTAACAAAACCGGATGAAAGATAATATGATTTTAAAAGCAGATCCAATTTAGCAGCAAACAATGATGAAGGACGGGGACATAATTCTTGACGATGTCACATAACAGATAAAACGGCAAAGCAGGACAAGGACAAAATTAGATCGGCTAAACAAACAGGGAATAAGTTCTGTGAAAGGGAGAGAAAATCTTCTTTCTATTCACAGAGTCAAGTAAAGGCATATTTATAGAGGTGTCTCTAGAGACCTTTTGGAGGAAATAACTTCTGATTTATTTGATGGTTTCTGCTTTGAGTTCAGCTCTGGAACTTTAAAAAGGAAGAAATTAGTATAAACACTGACACTAGCGGATATTAAGTGCAGGAAGTCAGAAATCTTTTAAAAGTTATGGATATAATGTGAAATTTAATTAGAATTCATTCTTCTATGTGCTGCAAAGCATCTCATAGTATTAGACCACAGAAATGTGTGGATGTGTTTCTCTGTTCTTGCGAAGCACAAGCCTACAAACAGTGAGACAGCACTGACTGTGATGTGTGTTTCATTTGACAGAGAACATCACTCAGAGTATTGTTAAGTCTCACCTGGAAACATGTCAGTACAGCGCTGAGGACATGAAGAGATTTACCTGGGTACAATACTCGCATGAGGAAACGCGGACTTTCCAGAACAAGGTAATAGATCGCAGCTCTCAGGAAAAGTCTAATAAAAAGCACAACTTTGTGTGGAAAATTCTTTTTCAGTCACCAACTGAGGGTGGATTGCTTCTTTACAAGCACACACAATAACACTCCACTGGTTTTATGCATGACTGGTGTGGGTTGTATCTTAGAATGATATTATAATGCAAGTTGTCTAAAAGCAGCCTGTTTATGCAGGAGAGGGATGATGATGGACTTGTCATGCTCTCTTCTTTCTGCAGTCAGCTGAGTGGATGTGGCAGCAGTGCGCCCACCACATCACCAATGCCATCCAGTATGTGGTGGAATTTGCCAAGCGTATTGCAGGCTTCATGGACTTGTGCCAGAATGATCAGATTATTCTGCTGAAAGCAGGTCAGTGTACAGTCTGAACTGCTAAGTTATCTAACTCACTCAATTCTTTATTCCAAAGTAAATAAAGTCTTAAACTTGCTAATTTGAGTTCCTTCCTGTTTTTTTTTCTCCAACCTTCTACCCTCATTTTTGCTTGTTTGTTTTTTTAATCATCCTTGTATTTGTTTTAATATTCACCACATATCTTGTCTGAACACTGGGAAGAATCCCACAATCATGGAAACAACATT